>VBSM01003231.1:451359-470058 GCA_008086735.1 Cheirogaleus medius | reverse complement strand
AAAGATACAGGACTGTTCCAGCACACAGGGCTTCCTTCTGCTGTCCCTTTATAGCCACACCCACCCATTCCCTATGCCCAGGCCCTGGCAATAATAGCTAATGTAGTTTCCATTTCCCTAATTTTGTTATTTTAAGAATGTCATAAAGATGGCATACAGTAAATAACCTTTTGAGATCAACTTTTTTCATTCAGATCCATCCAAATTGTTGCATATATGAATATTTGTTCCTTTTTATTGCTGCGTAGTACTCCATGGTATGGATAACATCACAATTTGTTTACTCATCCCATTGAAAGACATGTGGATTGTTTCTAGTTTTTTGCTATTACTGAGAAAGGTGCTGTGAATATCTGTGAATAGGTTTTTTTGTGAATGTATGTTTTCATTTCATTTCTCAGGATAAATCCCTGAGAGTACGATTACTGGGTCATATGGTAAGTGCATTTTTATTTAATAGTTTTGTAAGAAATTGCCAAGTTGTTTTCCAGAATGGCTGTATCATTTTACATTCCTACTAGCAATGTGTGAGTGATCCACTTGCTCCACAGCCTAACCGGCATTTGGTATTATCGCTACTTTTTATTTTAGGTATTCTGGTAGGTGTGTTGCAGTTTTAATCCGCTTGCGTTGCCCTGATGGCTAATGATGTTGAACATCTTCTCATGTCCTTGTTTTTGTCTGTGTACCCTCTTTTGTGAAACGTCTGTTCATGGCTTTTACTCATGTTCTAACTGGATTTTTCTTTTTTACTTTTGAGTTTGAGTTCTTGATATATTCTAGATACAAGTCCTTTGTTGGATATGTGTTTTTCAAATAATTTCTCTCAGTCTGTAGCTGGTTTTTAAAAAATCTTCACAGGTTCTTTCACAGAGCAAAATTTTTAAACTTTGATGATGTCCAATTTATTGATTTTTTTCATTTTATAGATTATACTCTTGGTGTTATGTCTAAGAACTTTTCACCTTAGTCCTATGTCCCAAGGATTTTGTCCTATTTTTTTCCTCTAAAAGTTTTATAGTTTTACATTTAAGTCTATAATCCATTTTGAATTAATTTTGTGTAAGGTGTGAGGATTAGGTCCAGGTTAACTTTTTTTTTTTTTTTTTTAGCCTATTCTCATCCATTGTTCCAGCACTATTTGTTGAAAAGGCTGTGTTTCCTTCATTGAATTGCTTTCATACCTTTGTCAAAAATTAGCTGGGCATATTGGCCTCCGTCTATTCTAGGTTCTCTACTCTGGTTCGTTGATCTGTTCTTCCACCAGTATCATACTGTCTTGGTTACTGTAGCTGGATAGTAAGCTCCTTAGCATTGGGTAAAATGATTCTTCCCATTCTATTACTCTTTTTCAAAGTTGTTTTAAGTATTCTGGGTCCTTTCCTTTTCTGCATAAATTTTAGAATAAGATTGTCTATGTCTACAAAAACCTTGCTGGGATCTTAATAGGAATTGTGGCATATCTGTAGATCAATTTGTGGAGAATAGATATCTTTACTATGTTGATAGCTCTTTACTATCTTTATTATGCCTAGGTCCTGGCAATTGCTAATGTAGTCTCCATCTCTAATTTTGTCATTTCAAGAATGTCGTAAAAATGGCATAGTGTAAATAACTTAGGCAACCACTGATCTACTTTCTATCTTTTTGTCTTTTTGCCTTTTCTGAATATTTTGTAGGAATAGAATCATATAATATGTAGTCTTTTGTGTCTGGCATAATGTTTCAAAGGTTCATTCATGTTATAGCATACATCAATTGTTCCTTTTTATTGCAAAGTAATATTCCATTGTATAGGTATATCGCATTTTCTTTATTCACTGCTTGATGGACATTTAGATTGTTTCCAGTTTTTGACTGTTATGAATAATGCCACTATAAATATTCATGTACAAGTTTTTGTTTAGACATATGTTTTTACTTTTCTTGGTGAGACATCAAGGAGTGAAATTGCTAGGTTGTATAGTGAGTATATGGTTAGCTTTCTGAAAAACTGCCAAAGTGTTTTTAAGTTAGAGTACTATTCTACAGTCTAGTAGTTCATTAAATATGAAATGTCTGATTTCGAATCCAAAATGTAGCTCATTATGTCTCCAACAAGAAGCGGTACAATTAATTGATTAAGTATGTACCTAAACTGTTGACACAATTTTGCCATCTTAAGGGTAGCTTGTTTATACCAGCAGCAGAGAAGCCTGGAGAGCCAGTGGTGAAGAAGTCGTGAAAGGTGTTTTCCACAGCTTGTTGAGAATTGAATATTTTTCCTTGCAAGAAGTGGTCCAAAACCTGGAAGGAAGTGGTAGTCAGTTGGTGTAAGGCCTGGTGAATATGATGGATGACAGAGTTTCCAAGTCCAGGTTCTATAGTTTGAGCAGCGTTGTTTGTCCAACATGTGGTCCAGCATTGTCTTGCAAGAGGATTGGCCTGTGCTATTGGCCAATCTCGGCTGCTTAATTGCAAATAGCCTCATCATTGTGTCCAGTTGGTTGCAGTAGACACGTACTGTAGTTGATTGACCAGGTTTCATGAAGCCGTAGTGGATAATACCAGCACTGGACCACCAGACACACACCATTAGCTTTTTTGGATGAATATTTGGGTTTAGACTGTGTTTCAGCATTTCATCTTTATCCAGCCATTATGCCGAATGCCTACGATTGTCAAAAAGAATCCATTTTTCAGCACACATCACAATACGGCATAGAATTGGTTTGCCTTTATGTTGTGACAGCAAAGAAAGGCAAGCTTCTAGACAATTTCTCTTCTGACGCTCATTTAATGCATGCGGAACCCATCTATCCAGCTTCTTCACCTTGCCCATTTGTTTCACACAGTCCAATAGTGTTGGAATAGTAACGTCAAACCTTGGTGCTAATTCACATGGAGGTTGAGATGGATTCGCTTCCACTACAGCTTTCAGCTCATCATTATCTACCTTGGTCTCAGGTTGCCCCGTGGCTCATTTTCAAGATTAAAATCACCAGAACAGAACTTCTCAAACCATCCACTGTGCGTTCATTAGCCACATCCTTCCCAAACACTTCGATGATATTTCGAGCTGTCTTGCACTGCATTAGTTCCATGACAGAACTCATATTTGAAAATAACATGAATTTTTGACTTACTCATGATTTCACAAAAATTGGTTTAAAAAAATTTGAAAGATAATCACAAGCCAAAATGTGCGTTTGAAAGACTGACCATGTACCTTCATAATTAAAATAAAACAAGAATTATCAAAGTGAAATGTCAGCGATATTAGCTGTCAAACTTAGTACTTAAGGAAATCAGATATTTCATACTTAATAACCTAATACCCAGCAGTGTATGATGGTCCCACTTTTTCTGTATTTTCGTGAACACTGCTTTCTGAGTCCTTTGGACTATAGTCATTTTGGTGGATGTGTAATGGTATCTCATTGTGGTTTTAATTTGCGTTTTCCCCGTGACTTATTAAGTTGAGCATCGTTTCTTGTATTTATTCATTCATATGTTTTCTTTGGTTAAATGTCTAGTCATATCTTTTGTCGATTCTTAACACCTTAAGGACCGCTCACGAGTTTTCTCGTTTTTCACTGTAGTTATGATGATTTAAATAATGTGCAGTTTGCCCAAAAACGTGTGGTCCCTGGCATATGTCTTAGAGATTTCTATGCGCTACGAAAGGTGTTAATTGGGTTTGTCTTATTATTGACTTGTAAGATTCTTTAATCTGGATACAAGTCCTTTTTTTGGATGATTTAAAAATAGTTTCTCTTGGTCTGTGGGTTGTTTTTTCACTTTCTTAATGGTGTTTTTTTTGAAGAGTAAAAGTTTTAAATTTTGATGGAGTTCAATTTATTATTTTTTTAATAGATCATGATTTTGTTGTGATATCTGAGAAATATTTGCCTAGACCATAGTCACAAATATTTTCTTTGAGAAGTTTACATTTAGGTCTGTGATTCAGTTTGAATTTTTTTGCATATGAATAGTTGTTTTAGCATCAGTCGTTGAAAAGACTCTCTTTTTTCCATTGAATTGCCTTGGCACCTTTGTTAAAAATTGATTAACATAAATATCAATGTTTCACTGATCTATATGCTCGTCCTTATGCCAATACTATGCTGGTTTCATTTCTGTAGCTTTATAGTAAGTATTTTTTTTTTTAATCAGGCAGTGTTAGTCCTCTAATAGTGTTTTTCTTTTCCAAACAATTTTTTGGATAGTCTGAGTCTTTTGCATTTCCATATGGATTTTAGAATCAGATTATCACTTTGTACAAAAAAGCCTGCTGAGATTTTGACAGGGATTGTGTTGAATATGTAGATCAATTTGGGGAGAATTGCCATCTTACTAATATTGAGCCCTCCAATCTATGAACATGGCATAGCTCTCCATTTATATAGATCTTCTTCACTTTCCCTCAGAAATACTTTGTAGTTTTCATTGTACAGTTCTTAACAATCCTTTTCTTAAGTTATTATTTTCTTATTTTTGATGTTATTGGGAATGGAATAGTTTTCTTTGAGTTTCTTTTGATATTATTGTTCTGTGTGTGCAGCTCTGTATTGGGACGTATTCTCCTGCAACTATGAAATGTGACGATAGTGAGGAAAGTCTAGCCTGGTAATTTTTTTTTGAGACAGAGTCTCACTCTGTTGCCCCTGCTAGAGTGCTGTGGCGTCAGCCTAGCTCACAGCAACCTCAAACTCCTGGGCTCAAGTGATCCTTCTGCCTCAGCCTCCTGAGTAGCTGGAACTACAGGCATGCGCCACCATGCCTGGCTGATTTTTTCTATTTTTAGTAGAGACGGGATCTCGCTCATGCTCAGGCTCGTCTTGAACTCCTGGGCTCAAATGATCCGCCCACCTCGGCCTCCCAGAGTGCTAGGATTATAGGTGTGAGCCACCGCACCCAGCCTAGCCTGGTCATTCTCAGTTCTTTTATGGTTTTGTAGAAGAACCACCATACTTAGATTCATTGGAATGCAGACTGCTTCAATTGAGAGAAGAGCTGGCTAGAATTTCAAAAACAAATGCTGTGATATAATTTTTCCACGTGTCACCATGACTTGAGTCAGTTCAGCTACATACACCTGAAAGACAAATTTGGAATCCACATTGTTGTTATGATGAAGTCAGACATTAAAAACCCAGAGTTTATAAATCACATGGATCAGTATTAACATGTGTCATAGGCTCAATGACCATTTTTCTCCTTAAGTGTGTGTGTATATGTATCGGTGTGTATAAAGCTCTGTATACCAAACACATTGTCTCCAGGTAAATGTGAGTGGGCCATCCTGCATCAGTTTATAGAGCAGCAAAGTTTGATGCTTGGCCCCAGAATTCCCTTTCCCCCCACAAGAAAAAAGCCCCCTCTACTTTAATTGTCCTGTACTCACCTCTCTAAAGGAGCTGTCTAAAACATTTAATGTACTTTAACATTATGGTTTACTTAACTAATTATATTATAATTATATTTGGTATATATTTGGTATAATTATATTTGGTATAAATGGATTAAATTAGGTTTTTATATTTTTCAGTTTTTTGCTTATTAAGTCAGGAAATGCGATGACCTTTGAAGGAATGTCAGGTCATAGGAGTGGTGCTGGTGCTGGTGGTTGGGGAGGGCAGGAAGCCCCACATCACACCAGGCCCACCAGAAGGTCAGTCTTTGAGGTGTGTTTGTGTGGTCAGAGCAGCCATGAGGAGGGCAGTTCCCTGTCTCTCTTGTGAAGAGCGTCCTGGTAGAGACCTGCTCGGCTTCAGCTGTTCTCAGACGCTGCTGGTGGGAGAGTAAGAGCCTGTTGTTGGCCTCCATTGTCGTTACGCTGGCGCTGGCTCCATGTGCTGGGCACATCGAGGAGGCCTGTCTTCACATTCCCTCCATGCCTGCTCCCATCTCTGCTACCTGGTCTTAGTTCTGGTTTTGCTTCCTTGTTTAGTCCATAGATGTGTATTTCATATGTACTAGCACCTATGGCAATATTCTCATGAGGATTTAAGGATGTATTTACAGAGACTGAGTCTTTCTACAGTCCTTCTTTCCCTTAAATATTATTGGGCGTCCAAGTGCCTTTTATTTGGTGTCTGCCTCTGGCAGATGGTGTTGCGTACAATGGAGCGCGCCATTCGGAGGCAGCAGCTCCTTATTAGAAATGTCGCTCTGTGTGTGGATGCCAGGTTAGGTTGTTACTTCGTTTAGGAGTCCCAGTTGGTACTAGTGCTGGGTATAGCCACTTGGGACTTGAGATGTCTCATGTTTTCACTTTATTTCAAGCAGATGAATTCAGATCTTTATGGCTATTTATAAACCATAATGCAATAGTATGTTCTTTTCTAAGAGTGAAATTTTTCCTCTGAATTTTATTTTTTAAATATGGATTATAGCTCTCTCAGGACTAGTTTTCATTTGTGACTGTTTTCTACAATTCTGTATACATTTCTTTTTTTTTTTTTTTTTTTTTTGAGACAGAGTCTCACTCTGTTCCCTGGGCTAGAGTGCCGTGGCATCAGCCTAGCTCACAGCAACCTCAAACTCCTGGGCTCGAGTGATCCTTCTGCCTCAGCCTCCCGAGTAGCTGGGACTACAGGCATGCGCCACCATGCCCGGCTAATTTTTTCTATATATTTTTAGTTGGCCGATTAATTTCTTTCTATTTTTAGTAGAGATGGGGTCTCGCTCTGGTTTCGAACTCCTGACCTTGAGTGATCCGCCCACCTTGGCCTCCCAGAGTGCTAGGATTACAGGCGTGAGCCACTGCGCCCGGCCCTGTATACATTTCTTTAATAAATATCTTTGTGAAAGAAGAATGGAATAGAGATACTTCAAGATCAAAAAATGCTATTCATTTTTCTGATTTTGTTTTGGTTTCAGGAGAAACTGGCTCTTCGACAGCAGCTGAACGAAGCAAAGCAGCAACTCCTACAGCAGGCAGAGTATTGTACAGAAATGGGAGCGGCAGCATGCACCCTCTTGTGGGGTGTCTCCAGCAGCGAGGAAGTTGTCAAAGCCATTTTGGGAGGAGTAAGCATGACTGATGGGCGGTCTGGATAGTGTTGATCAGTGCTTGTGTAACTTAGAGGATGCAGCCTGTCTGTTCAGGCATTTAGAGACCGAATTCATGTCTTTCTGTCCATTTTGTTTTTTTAAGAGATGGGGTCTTGCTCTGTTGCCCAGGATGGAGTACAGTGGCTTGATCATAGCTCACTACAGCCTCAAACTCCTCGGCTCAAGTGATCCTCCTGCCTCAGTCTCTTGAGTATCTGGGACTACAGGTGTGCGCCACCATGCCTGGCTAATTTTTAATTTTTTTGTAGAGAAAGGGTCTCACCGTGTTGCCCAGGCTGGTCTCCAACTCCTGGCCTCAAGTGATCATCCTGCCTTGGCTTCCCAAAGTGTTGGGATTACAGGCTTGAACCACCACGCCTGCCTGTCCATTTGCTTCTGTTCATTCATCAGATAATTATCGAATACCTGCTGTGTATGGTCCATTGTAAGCTGGTACTTTTGGGGGCATGTAAAATGAATGAAATGAGATTTCCTTCTGTCTAGAAACCGGTGTGGTATATGTGGATATTACCACTTCAATATTATTACTTTACATGTATATGAGTTTAAGACGGTTTAAAGTGCTTTTATATGTATTATCTCATAGTTAATGTATTGAATGTTACGTGTTATTTAACATATATACATATGTGTAGGGGTGTGTTTGTGTGTGTGTATATATACAGTTGACTTTTGAACAGTGCAGGGGTTAGGGGCACCAGTCTCCTGCACAGTTGAACATCTGTGTATAACTTTTGACTCACCAAAAACTTAACTACCAATATCCAACTGTTGATCAGCAGCATTACTGATAATAAAACAGTTGACTGACACATATTTTGTATGTTATATGTATCATATACTGTATTTTTACAATAAAGTAAGCTAGAGACAAAATGTTATTAAGAAAATCATAAGGAAGAGAAAATATATTTACTATTCATTAAATGGAAATGGACCATCATAAAGGTCTTCATCCTTGTCATCTTCACATTCAGTGGGCTGAGGAGGAAGAGAAAGAGGAGGGGTTGGTGGTGCTGTCTTGGGGTGGCAGAGGCGGAGGAAGTGGAGGGGAGGCAGGCACGTGCTGTGTAACTTTTGTTAGAAAATAATCCACATGTAAGTGGACCTGCACAGTTGAGCAGTTCAAACCTGTGTTGTTCAAGGGTCAGTTGTTTGTGTGTGTGCGTGCAGTGTATCAGGAAACTTCATAGAAGGGGACGGATTTGAAATAGGCCTTGATGAATAGGTAGAAATGGCAGAAAATGGGACGGTGGCTTAAGAAGACAAACAGCACAACCAGAGGCATGGGGTGAGAAGTGTAAGGTACTTCTGGGACACTCAGTTGACACAGTGGAGAGTTAGTGTAATAAAGTAGTGGGGAGATAAGGCTGGAAAGGTAGGTTGGAATGTGGTTTTGAGACCTTAAATACCAGGTTGATGATATTATCCTATAGGGGGTAGGACTAGATTCCTTAAGGATTTTTAAGTAAAGGAGTGTTAGGATGAGAGCAGAATTTTAGGAAGATTAACCTAATAGTAAGGATGGATTAGGAGGTGGGAGTTGTGGGCACCCAGTGTAGACAGGAAGACTAGTTAGGGGCCATTCTAGCAGTTGAGGCTGGAGTGAGCCTGGCTCTGCAGGGACATAGGAAGGAAGGAATGTATATGAGTCGTGGGGGTGGATGAAGATGTGGTGGGAGCTGGCAGCTTGAGGGGACAAGAGGAGCCAGAGAAGATCGAGTTTGAGTCTGGTAGGAGGGTGTGGTTGTGAATGGAAATAACAGTGGAGAGGTGGATGTGTGGCAGGAAGCCAGTGATAAATACTTAGCTCTTGTAGAAATAACAGTTGTGTTTGACTTTAGGTAGAAAGACAATGTGTGGTTAGAAAAGTTTGTCGAGCTTTCATCGAGGTATAATTTATATACCATAAAGTTGTAAGTGTATAATTTCATGGTTTTTAGCAAATTTCTAGAGTTGCGTATCCATCACCACAATCCAGTTTTAGAATATTTCTGTCGCCCATGAAGTTCCCTCTTACCATTTGTAAATGCATTGTTTTTTTAAAATTTTTTTTTACTGTGTTAAAATGTGTATTAGTTTTTAAATTACTCTTCAGAACCCTGGCCCTCTGAAGAAAGTATTATAATACAAAGTTTCTTCAAATTTGGAAATATTTTTTGCCAAGTAATGAAGATTTAAACTGCCAGAGGAGTCAGTCTTTATCTCTTTTACATGTTGAGGTTTCGGTTAAGACTTTTTTTTGAAAAAAGTTGTGCTAAGCTGGGTACAGTGGCTCATACCTGTAATCCCAGCTACTTGGCAGGCTGAGGCAGGAGGGTTGCTTGAGCCCAGGTGCTGGGATTACAGGCATGAGCTATCATGCCCAACCTTAAAGGGAACTTTTAATGAAGGAATAGATTTTAAAATATTGCTTCTATAATTAAAATCAGAGTCTTTCCTCTATATCCTGCACTTTTAAAATGTTTTCACGCTGGTATCTGTGAAAAGGTGTGACACTTTCATTTCCAAACTTTCAGGATAAAGCTTTGAAGTTTTTCAACATCACTGGTCAAACAATGGAGAGTTTTGTGAAGTCACTGGATGGTGATGTCAAGGAGCTTGACTCAGATGAAAATCAGTTTGTTTTTGCTTTGGCTGGAATTGTAACAAGTAAGTGCAGGCATACCTCAGAGGTGTTGCGAGTTCAGTTGTCAGACCACCCCCATAAAGCAAGTCACACAAATTTTTTTGTTTCCCAGCGCAGTGCATATAAAAGTTATGTTTATATTATACTGTAGTCTATTAAGTATGTGATAGCATTATGGCTAAAAAGCAATATACATACCTTAATTTAAAAATACTTTGGTGCTAAACAATGCTAATGATCATCTGAACCTTCATTGAGTAATCATTTTTTTTTGCTGGTGGAGGATCTTGCCTCTGTGTTGATGGCTGCTGAGTGATTAGGGTGGTGGTTACTGAAGGTTGGGGTGGCTGTGGCAATTTCTTAAAACAAGACAACAATGAAGTCTGCCACATTGATAGACTCTTTCATGAAAGAATTCTCTGTATCATGAAATGCTGCTTGATAGCGTTTTACCCATGGTGTAACTTCTTTTAGAATTGGAGCTGATCCTCTCACACCCTGTTGCTGCTATATCAACTAAGTTTATGAAATATTCTAAATCCTTTGTTGTCATTTCAGTGATGTTCACAGCATCTTCAGGAGTAGATTCTGTCTCAGTAAACCACTTTCTTTGCTTATCCATAAGAAGCAACTCCTCATCCATTATTTCTACCACATTTGCAGTTACTTCCTCCACTGCAATCTTGAACCCTCCTCAGAGTCATCCATGAGGGTTAGAATCAACTTCCAAACTCCTGTTAATGTTGATACTTTGACCACCTCCCACAAATCACTAATGTTCTTAATGGCATAGAATTGTGAATCCTTTTTAGAAGTTTTTTTGTTTTTTTTTTTGAGATAGAGTTCCACTGTGTTGCCTAGGCTAGAGTGCAGTGGCATCATCATAGCTCACAGCAAGCAACCTCAAACTCCTGGGCTCCAGTGATCTTCCTGCTTCAGCCTCCTGAGTAGCTGGGACTACAGGTACTCACCACCATGTCCAGCTAATTTTTTCTATTTTTAGTAGAGACAAGTTCTCACTCTTGGGCTGGTTTCCAACTGCTAAGTTCGAGTGATTCTCTCGCATCAGCCTCCCAGAGTGCTAGGATTATAGGTGTGAGCCACCGCGCCCAGCCTAGAAGGTTTGCAATTTACTTTGTAAAGATCTATCAGGGGAATCATTTATGGCAGGTACAGCCTTATGAAATGTCTCTCTTAAATAATAGACTTGAAAGTTGAAGTGACTCCTTGATCCACAGGCTGTGGAATGAATATTGTGTTAACAGGCATGAAAACAACATTAACCTCCTTGTACCTCTCCATCAGAGCTCTTGAGTGACCAAATGCATTGTTAATGAGCAGTAGTATTTGAAAGGAAACTTTTCTTGAGCAGTAGGTCTCAACAGTGGACTTAAAATATTCAGTAAAGCATGCCATAAAGAGATGTACTGTCATTCAGGCTTTGTTGTTTCATTTATAGAGCACAGTCAGAGTAGATTTGGCATAATTCCTGAGGGCCCTACATTTTTGGAATGCTAAATGAGCATTGGTTTAACTTTAAGACACCAGCTGCGTTAGCCCCTTACAAGAGAGTCAGCCTGTCCTTTGATGCTTTTGAAGCCAGGTTTTGACTTCTCCTCTCCAGATATGCAAGTCCTAGGTGGCGGCATCTTCCAATAGAAGGCTGTTTCATCTACATTGAAAACATATTGTTCAGCTAGCCACCTTCATCAGTGATCTTAGCTAGGTCTTCTGGATAACTTGCTACAGCTTCTACATCAGCACTTGCTGCTTCAGCTTGCACTTTCATGTTATGGGGATGGCGTCTTTCCTTCTACCTCATGAACCAACCTCACTTCCAATTTGTTTTCTGCAGCTTCCTTACCTCTCTCAGCCTTCATAAGATTGAAGAGAGTAAAGGACTTGCCCTGAGTGAGGCTTTGGCTTAAGGAAATGTTGTGGCTGGTTTGATCCTCTTTTGAGATCACTAAAACTTTCATCATATCAGCAATAAGACTTTTTTGCTTTATCATCTATGTGTTCACTGGAATAGCACTTTTAATTTCCTTCAAGGACTTTTCCTTTGTATTGACAACTTGGCAGTTTGGTGCAAGAGGCCCAGCTTTTGGCCTGTCTCAGCTTTACTCTTGTGTCTCAGGGAACAGGGAGGCCTGATGAAAAGGAGAGAAGACGGGAATGGCCCTTTGGTGGGAAGTCAGAGCACACATTTTTGTCTTAGGTTCACTGTCTTATATGGGCACAGTTTGTGGCACCCCAAAACAATTACATAGTGTCAGCAAAGGGCACAGATTAATAGACATAATAATAATGAAAAAGTTTGAAATACTGCAAGAATTACCAAAATGTGACCCAGAGACACAAAGTGAGCATATGCTGTTGGAAAAATGGTGCTCATAGACTCACTCTATGCAGGATTGCCACAAACCTTCAATTTGTAAATATTAGTTACACAATACCTGTGAAGCACAATAAGCGAAGCACAATAAAACGAGGGGTGCCTATAATTCTTTTCAAATCTAGTGACTGTTGTATGGAATGGTGATTATAGTCAGGGGTGTGTGCACATAAACATCACAGGAACGTTTTCAGATATTAGTGTTGAGCCTCCCCATGGAGGATACGATTCTATAGATCTGGGAGAAGTACTAGGTTTGTATATTTTGGTAAATCACCCCAGTTGATTTTGATAAGTATCAGTTATTAAGAACGACTGATCTAAAGGAAACACAGGCCAGTTTGCATGTTCTGTGTAATTATGTACATCAACAGAATTTTTTAAAACCTTAAGTTTTAGCTACTTGTTATTTGTAGTCATAATTTTACTAATGTCTAGCTAAAGTGAAAGCCTTAAGCTTAAATTGAGCTCTTACTGTCATTTTAGTACAATACTTAAAAAATTCCAACAATCTAAATTGTCCCTTTATTAAGTTTATCCTAAAAGATTATAAAGTAAACCTTTCCCTGGGAATTATGATAAAATTCTATAGCAAAACTGTTAGAAGGGATAAAGTCCAGGGACTAAATAATTTCTTAATATAGCAAGAGGTGGTATACACTATTGAGTATTGCGGCTCTTTGTTCTGAAGTCAGTGAAGTGGTTGAAGACATTGCTGTGACTTATTTTTTTACATTGATCTTTCATCTCTACTGTATCCCATGCTGCTCTTACGGCAATTCTCTGCTATTAAAGAGAGGGAAAATTTTATTTTCCTTATGGCATTATCCTCTTTTTACTGAAATCCTAATGAGGTAGATCCTGTGTAGATTTTTTTTTATAATCTCTTAAAAATTGGTGATGCTTCTTACAGCGTGGATGCCGAGATCGTGATGTTCTGTAGCCAGTCCTGACGCGGCCCAGCACTTGCGTCTAGGCAGGGCAGCTTTCTGCATGCTCATCATGGCACCTGCAGCTGCGGCAGACTTGCATTGCTCTCCCTTTTAAATTGTTTGAAGGTTGTTTTTTAACAGAAGGCATTTGCAGATTTGATTATTGGGTTTTCTTCTCTCTGCAAGTGACCCCAAAGGTCTGTGACCTATGTGATTTGGCATTTTGCTGAATTGTTGTGAATTTGAGTTACCTGAACTGCCACCTGGCATGGCGGTGAGGCAGTGGGCTAGGGTAGTAGGTAAAGCCAGCTTGTTGCCCAGTATTCAAGCTCAACATCGCTTTGTTTTTCCCCGCTTCTGGTGGCTTACCCAGGAACCCTTATGAAGAGCTGGAAAGTGAGCGTTGACATTTGCACATTGGTGAATTTGGGAAGATCGCATACTCTGCTGGTGGTTTATTAAAGTACTGATTTGCGGAGGCCTTGGGGGCTTATGCATCTCAAGTACCAAGACAGTTACGTGGAGAATTGGCCACATAGCAGAGATCATGGGTTAACTGTCAAGTAGATCCTCTTCCTTCTAAAACAAGAGTTCTTTTTTTAATTTCACTTACGGTAAGTTCATTCTTTACAGTTGTTTTTCACCTTTTTGGAGTTCTGTGAGTTTTAACAAATGCGTATGGTCATGTGAGCACCCCAGTTAGGATGTGGAACTCCCATTCTTTCCCCCAGATCTTCTCCATCCCTTCCTTTTGTAGTCAGCTCCTGTGCCCACCATCAGCACCAGGCAACCACTGATTTGGCAATTTGTTCAACATTTTAACTGAGTTTTTCTTACCATCTTACATGATGTGTAGCATCTACCCCAGGTGAGCAAGTGCTTGCCTCACGCAGCTGCTTGGAGGGCATTGCCTCTTCTTATTTTTCAGATTGGTTGATCTCCAGCCTGGGCACTTTGATGTGTTCAAGAAAAGTTGTAATTTTGTAAATTATCCTGTGCCCCAAAGAATGAGATAGCTCTTTCCAGTTTACTGCATCCTAAGCAAAAGCTAGAAATCAGTTATTTATTTAAACATTGAAGTTGTTAAATTTCTTATCCATAGTCACTGTTCTAAATGATAGGTTAGTTAGTCTGGATTTTTGGCCCACCTAATTCACTTCCCAGCATGTAAAATCTCTGGACTGTATTTCTTCATCTGCAAGGTGGAATAGTAATACCTGCTCTAATTACCTTACACATTGCAAATATTGAACAGACACTAAAGAAACCTGAGCACCACTCTGTTCGTGTAAAGAATTTATGAGGAGAGTATGGTATTTACGTTAGATGCTATAGTGAAATGGGTAATAATTATTTTGTTGCTTGTTCACAGATCTTGGACAAATCCATATCCTTGACCATTAGGTTTTTTTTAAGTTAATTTTTTTTTAAGAAACAGAATCTTACTCTGTCAACCAGGCTGGAGATCACCCAGTCATGGCTCACTGTAACCTTGAACTCCTGGGCTCAAGCGATCCTTCTGCCTCAGCCTCCTGAGTAGCTGGGACTACAGGCACACACCACCATGCCTGGCTAGTTTTTCTTTTCTTTTCTTTTTTTTTTTTGAGACAGAGTCTCACTCTGTTGCCTGGGCTAGTGTGCTGTGCTGTCAGCCCAGCTTACAGCAACCTCAAACTCCTGGGCTCAAGCAATCCTACTGCCTCAGCCTCCCAAGTAGCTGGGAGTACAGGCATGTGCCACCATGCCTGGCTAATTTTTTATATATATATTTTAGTTGTCCAGCTAATTTCTTTCTATATTTTTAGTAGAGATGGGGTCTCACTCTTGCTCAGGCTGGTGTTGAACTCCTGAGCTCAAACGATCCTCCCTCCTCGGCCTCCCGTAGTGCCAGGATTCCAGGCGTGAGCCACCACACCTGGCCCTTTCGTATTTTTTGTAGAGATGGGGTCTTGCTATGTTGCCCGGGCTGATCTTGAATTCCTGGCCTCAGGTGATCCTCCCACCTTGGCTTCCCAAAGTGCTGGGATTATAGGCATGAGCCACTGTACCTGGCCAACCATTAGGTTTTTAAAAATTGGTAATGTTCGGTGATTGCAGGGACTGGTACAAGGAAGAGTCGTTTTTCTATTGAGATAGTCACAGTTAACCTAAGAGCTTCTGTGGCTTTATTTCTAGAGGGTATCAAAGTAGTTCAGGTACATATTTAGAAGAATCCATGTGGATTCTTCTGGGTTTTGCTCCAGTTACTTATTTATGTCCTTAAAATCTTTTCCTTATATGGATTCTGGGACTACAGTTAAATTGGCAATTTCTTGAATCATAAATAGTGTGGGTAAATTAATATTCACATCAGCTATAATTTGGGTATTGGAGAATTTTCTGAAACTTCTCAAAATTATCTTTTTGCAATATCTTTTAAATGCCAATTCCATTTGAAAAATAAATCTTATTCATTAAAATTTGCAGGGGTTGTATCCTAGAGAAGGAAGAAGTGTTCTTCAGATGATGACTCAGTAACAGATACAGGTTGGGAGAAATGAAAGATGCTGGGAGTCTTCACTCCAGAGAGTACAGTGTTTGGTAAGGGAGAAATTCTGAACAAATTGAAAGAATAGGGACTGTGCTTGTAGATACCATAGGAATGATGAGGACTTTGGCTTTGAGCTGTTTTCTTCATGATGGATCAGCAAGTCATAGAGTTTGGCTAGAAGTGAAGCTGTGTCACTGTCAGGCTTAGCGTAGATTTTTCTATGATTGGGCTTCCTAAGAGTGGGCACTCCACAGCAGAAACTTACCTAACCTGGTAGAGGCAGGTTTTGCAGGTGAAGGCACCAGCAGGTTGTAAGAGAGATGGGAACATCTCCCAGGAGTTGCTCTGCCACAGTAGACTAACAGCAGCAAACAGGACAGCAGGCTCAGCCCTCAGGTTACAGGTAATTCTCTCTGATCTGCCTTCTTACCACAGAAGCCAGGTCACCACAGTGGGAGAGAAACTGAATCCTAGGAGCCACTTTCCAGCAACACTGGGGCATTCCCTCCAACTGTGGAGGTTTCCAACCCTAACAGCCAAGTAACTGAATTGATAAGGAACCTGCCACCCCTAGTCCAGGCAAATGCAAAGAAAAAAACCAAGCAATAAAACAAGGGTAATAATATCAATGTTATAGGAACTTTACAAGGTAGCTCATGTCTTTTTCAAAAAATATAGTACAATGTTAGTGCTGCAGGTAAGAGGTTTATAGAAGACAAGTCCAGGATGAGCAGTAGGGACTAAGTAGTCCACTGAGCATGAAAATTATATCTCTATTATTATTTCACTTTTTAAACAGCTTTATTGAGATATAATTCATATACCATACAGTTTACCACTTTAAAGTGAATCATTTGATGGCTTATATAGCAGGCGTCCTCAAACTACGGCCCGCGGGCCACAAACGGGTGTTTTTGCCTGTTTTTTTACTTCAAAATAAGATATGTGCAGTGTGCATAGGAATTTGTTCATAGTTTTTTTTAAACTATAGTCTGGCCCTCCAACGGTCTGAGGGACAGTGAACTGGCCCCCTGTTTAAAAGTCTGAGGAGCCCTGGCTTATAGTATATTCATATGGTTGTGTATCTGTCACCACAGTCAGTTTTAAAACATTTCATTACCTCAAAAAGAAAACCTTACTTACCTTATACATCACCCCCCAATCCTGGCATCCCCCCAGCACTAGGCAACCACTAGTCTACTTCCGTCTCTAGAGATTTGCCTACTCTGGACATTTCATATAAATGGAATCATATAATATGTGGTCCTTCCTTTGATCTTTTGTGTCTGGCTTACTTCATTTAGCATGATGTTTTTGCCATTCATTTTGATACTGTAGCATGTATCAGTGCTTTATTCCTTTTCAGGGCTGAGTACTAGTATATTGTATGGATATACCATATTCTGTTTGTCCATCAATTGATGGACGTTTGGGTTGTTTCCACTTTTTGGTTATTGTGAATAATGATGTTATGGACATCTGTGTACAAGCTTTTGTGTAGACGTGTGTTTTCACTTTTCTTGGATGTACAACTAGGAGTGAAATGTTGTGTCAGGTAGTAGGGCTTTAACTGTTTGAGGTACTGTCAGACTGTTTTCCATGGCGGCTACACCATGTTATATTCCCACCAGCAATGCATAGAGCTCCGGTTTCTCCATGTCCTTGCCAACTCTTTTTATTATCTACATTTTCTTTGTCCTTTCATCCATTGATGGCTTCTTAGGTTGATTCCATATTTTGGCTATTGTGAACAGTGCTGCAGTAAACATGGGAACACAGATACCTGTTTGATACACTGATTTCTTTTCCTTTGGATAAATACCCAGTAGTGGGATTGCTGAATTGCATGGCAGTTCTATTGTTAGTTTTTTGAGGAACCTCCACAGTGTAGTCCATAGTGGTTTTACTAATTTACGTTCCCACCAAAAGTGTACGAGGATTCCACTTTTTCCACATCCTCAGCAGCATCTGCTATTGCCTTTTTGATATAAGCCATTTTAACTGGGGTGAGATGATATCTCATTGTGTTTTGATTTGCATTTCTCTGATGATTAGTGATGTTGAGCATTTTTTCATAAAACTGTTGGCCATTTGTATGTCTTCTTTTTAGAAATGTCTGTTTAGATCTTTAGCCCATCTTTAAATTGAATTATTTGGGGTTTTTTTGCTGTTGATTTGTTTGATCTTAATATATTCTGATTATTAATCCCTTGTCAGATGGATGGTTTGCAAATATTTTCTCCCATTCTGTGTGTTGTCTCTTCACTTTCTTGGTTGTTTCCTTTGATGTGCAGAATCTTTTTAGCTTGATGTGATCCCATTTGTCTATTTTGGCTGTGGTTGCCTGTGCTTTTGAGGTTTTACACAAAAGTCTTAGCCCAGGCCAATGTCTTGGGACATTTTCCCAGTGTTTCTTTCTAATTGTTTCGTAGTTTCAGGTCTTAGATTTAAGTCTTTAATCCATTGTGATTTGATTTTTGTATATGGTGAGACATAGGAGTCTAGTTTCATTCTTTTGCATATGGCTATTCAGTTTTCCCAGCACCATTCAATGAAGAGACTGTTTTACTTCCATTGTATGTACTTGGTGCCTTTGTTGAAAATTAATTGACTGTGAATGTGTGGATTTATATCTGAGTCTCTGTTCCACTGGTCTGTGTGTCTGTTTTTATGCTAGTACTATGCTTATTTGGCTACCGTAGCTCTGTAGTATATTTTGAGGTCAGGTTGTGTGATACCTCCAGCTTTGTTCTTTTTGCTCAGGATTGCTTTGGCTATTTGGGGTCTTTTGTGGTTACATATGAATTTTAGGATTGTTCTTTCTATTTCTGTGAAGAATATCATTGGTATTTTGATAGAGATTGCATTGAATCTGTAGATCACTTTTGGTAGTATGGTCATTTTCACAGTATTAATTCTTCCAATCCATGAACATGTGATGTCTTTCCATGTTTTTGAGTCCTCTTCAGTTTCTTTTATCAGTGTTTTATAGTTTGCCTTGTATAGGTCTTTTACCTTGTTGGTTAAATTTATACCTAGGTGTCTAATTTTTTTGTTAGCTGTTGTAAATGGGATTGCTTTATTGATTTTTTTTCCTGCAAGTTTGTTGTCAGTGTATAGAAATGCTACTGATTTTTTTTTTGTTACACTGATT
>VBSM01003231.1:432756-444592 GCA_008086735.1 Cheirogaleus medius | reverse complement strand
CTTCTTTTGAAAAACTTTTGTTCATGTCTTTTGCCCACTTTTTAATGGGGTTGTTTATTTTTTTTCTTGCTGATTTGCTTGAGTTCTTTGTAGCTTCTGGTTATTAGCCCTTTATCAGATGTGTAGATTGTGAATATTTTCTCCCATTCTGTAGGTTGTGTGTTTGATTATTTCCTTAGCTGTGCAGATGCTTTTTAATTTAATAAAATCCCATTTATTTATTTTTGTTGCTGCTATAATTGCCATTGAGGTCTTAGTCATAAATTCTTTGCCTGGACCAATATCTAGAAAAGTGTTACCCAACATTTTATTCTAGGATTCTTGCTTTACATTTAACTCTTTTATCCATCTTGAATTAATTTTTATGAGTGGTGATAGGTAGGGGTCCTGTTTCATTCTTCTACATGTGGCTAATCCAATTTTCCCAGCACCATTTATTGAATAGGGCTTCTTTTCTCCAGTGTGCATGTTGTCTGCTTTATCAAAGATCAATTGGCTGTAGGTAGATGGTTTTATATCTGGGTTCTCTATTCTGTTCTATTGGTCCGTGTCTCTATTTTTGAACCAATACTATGCTGTTTTGGTTACTATAGCCTTGTAATATAGTTTGAAGTCTGGTAATGTGATGCCTCCAGCTTTGTTCTTTTTGTTTAGGATTATTTTGGTGATTCGGGCTCTTTTCTCGTTCTGAATGAAGCATAGAATTATTTTTACTAGATCTGTGAAATATGTTGATGGTATTTTGATGGGGATTGCATTGAACCTGTAAATCACTTTGGGTAGTATGGACATTTTAATAATGTTGATTCTACTGATTCATGAACAGGATATGTTTCTCCATTTGTTTGTGTCATCTGTGATTTCTTTCCTCAGTGTTTCATAGTTCTCCTTTTAGAGATCTTTCACCTTTTTGGTTAAGTATGTTCCTAGGTATTTTATTTTCTTTATAGCTACTGTGAATGGTATTGAGTCTTTGATTTGATTCTCTGCTTGACTGTCATTGGTATATAGAAATGCTGCTGGTTTGTGTACATTGATTTAATATCCTGAGCCTTTGCTGAACTTATTTATCAGTTCCAGGAGTCTCTTGGTGGAGTCTTTGGGGTTTTCTAGATATAAGATGATATAATCAGCAAAAAGTGATAATTTGACTTCCTCTTTCCCCATTTGGATACCTTTTATTTCTTTCTCTTGCCTGATTGCTCTGACTAGGACTTCCAGGACTATGTCGAATAGAAGTGATGACAGTGGGCACCCTTGTCTTGTTCCAGATCTTAGTGGGAATGCTTTCCACTTTTTCCCATTTAGTATGATATTGGCTGTGGGTTTGTCATATTTGTTTTCTTAAAGAGACAGATTCTCTGTGTTGTCCAGGGTAGCCTCAAACTCCTGGGCCTTTTTAATTTTGGATTTATCCTGGACATTTTGAATATTATGTTATGAGACTATGGGTCTTGTCTAAATCCTTTTGCAAATGCTGATGTTTGTTTTCACAGGCAATCAACCTGGTTGTATTCAGGTTGTGAGTTCCAACCAGCCTTCTCTGTGTTTGGTTTCAGCATCAGTCCTGTTTACAGAAAGCCTTTACACTGCTGTTGGGCCTGCTCCGTGTGCCTCATGCTCGGTGGTCTGGATCTTCTTCAGTCCCCAGCCTTTCACATGCTGTGTATGGTCAGAGCCATACAGGCCACACATGCACGGCCTGGGGTGAGGCCAGGAGTTTATAAACAGCTTTGTGGGTCACTTTCCCAAGCTCTTAACTCTCTGCAGTGCCCCTAGTACCTCTTAGTCCCCCAGGCTCCCTTTTCCAGTCCCTGTCCGGGAATGCTGGCGCTTTGTGTACCTGCTGTGTTGTGGCTTCTGCAACTTTGTCCACACATGCCAAGCAGCAGCAGTTCAGAGGCCCATAGATCTTTTAAGTGTGAGCAAGATTATCCTCCCAGAGAGTTTGAGTTACCTGGGGGCTCCCACACCCCACCCTGCCACCATGGTCAGTCACTGCCAGGAGACCCCTTTCCTAATCTTCAGGCCTGAAGTAGAGGCCTTCTCTGGGTGCTCTCCATGAGTCAGTGCTGCTTCTGGGTTTGGGGGCTCCCTTAAGTCCAGGCTAGGGATACTGGAGGAAAAAGTGGTAAACTCATTGCTGATTCTTAAAATGCTGGTCGTCTTTCCTCATCTGTTGCCATTTAGTTTTCAGAGTCCTTAAGTAGGTGCCCCATGTATTCTGTTTGGAATTTATAGCTGTGTTCAGTGGAAACAAGAGGACGGGATCTGCTTAAGCTGTCTTATCTGGAACCAGACTCTCCAGTCCATTTTGGTGTTTTGTACTAACCAAATATATGTACATGAGCAATGCATGTAATATGGTATAACATATATGCAATATATGTAGTTTTGAGTGTAGTTTTGAGTATCAGTTTTGAGTATTATTTTATAAATTGTCTATACATATAGTTAATTCCTTTTAAGTACCTTCTTTGATGTACCTTTGTTACATCAAAGAATATGTAACATTTGGATTATTCTTTCCCTGACTGGTAGGCATCTAGGTTACTTTTGGGTCTTATAAGTATAATGCTGCAGTGAGCATCCTTGGCAAGCTCTTTGCTTACCTGTGTGGGAGTTCCTCTAGGAGTTTTCTCAGAAGTGGAATATTTGAGAAGTAAGCCATGGACATTTTCAGTTTTATAAGATACTACCATATTGGTCACCAGAGTGTACACTTCCACCTGCAATGTGTCAGTGTTCTGTGTTTCCTGTGTCCTCATCTGTACTTCATTCTTTGTTATATTCCTATAAAGAATATTTTTATCATCTGTCTATCATCTGCTTTCCTCCCTTTCTCCCTTCCTTCAGATTTATATTACCAGTGAGGTTGAGACTTTTTTCACATGTTTGTACCATACAGGTTTTTCTTGTGAGCTACCTGTTTGTGTCCTTTGCCCACTTTGTAGTGGTCTTCCTTTTTCTTAACGATGTGCTGTAGTTCTTTGTGTATTATGGATACTCATCTATTGCCTCTTTTGCTTCTTTGGTCTTTACAAGGTCACTGTTTATGGACCAGTTAATCTCCTCCTCCTGCTTCCAAGGTGAGGCTTTGTATGAGGGCTAGGTCTCTTCTAGTCTCTCTGGCTTCAGTAGGAGGAGCTCTGTGCCTTTGGGTCCTGATGAGCACCTGTCAATTGCAGTGGGGAATGGGGAGCATTGCCTTCAAGCCACTTGCTTGCTTTTTCAGCAGTCTCTGGTTAGACCACCAAGCAAGGCATGTGTAGACGTTAAATTCTGCCCCCACTTGAGATCCCAGCTGCACTAGCCTGAGATGGGTCTCCCCTATAGTCTTTGGCTGCCTTCTGACACTCACACTTACCTCTCTTGGCTCCCAGGCACTGTTCTCTCCTCTTTGCACCATTCCGTTCACTGCCGACTCCCAGCTTTCTTTTCCTCTGAAACCAGGACCTTTCTCCTACCATAAGTCAGCCTCTTCTCTTCCATCCCTTCCCTCTCTACCCCGCTTTGACTGTAACTTGGCTGTTTCCTGGGGACTGTGCTTTTGCTGACACCTCTGTGATCAAAAGTTATTCATACATAATGAGTGAGACATGCACTGTCTGAGGGATGGTCACGCTTGAAGCTCAGACTTGTGGGGGGAGGGGGGCAAGGGCATTATTTGAAACCCTAAAATTTGTTCTCCCATAATTTGCTGAAATAAAATAATAATAATAATAAAAAAGTTATTCATCTTTAGCAGTTGGTGCCTCAGACCCAGAGGGGGCGTTAGCTTTCTCTCAGCTGCCCATTTCTAAAAGGCCATTTCTCTTTCACTTTCATGCAAAACCTTTTCCTCCTTTGAAATTTGAGCTGCCAGTTCTCTCTATGTACCCCTTTCTCATCCCTGCCCTCTTCTGACATTGAGGCACTTCCCCTTGTTCACTAAGTGCTGACTTGTTGACTTCCCCTCCCCACTGCCTGCTGTCTCAAATGGCTCGGACATCTCTGTGGACGATTCATTCAAAATCTATTAATAATTTCAGGGCCACTTGCCTTCCTCAGCTCCCAAGATTTGATGTGCCCTTCACTGTGGCAGTAGTCCACCCACGTGGCCACACCCTACACTTTGTCATCACGTGGACTGTCCAGCTCTGAGGCCATACATCCTCTCCTCTCTGACTCCTTTTTCTGCTGTCATTTCCTTCAAACCCGCCCAGCCCTCTTTCTTGCTCCTCAGCACACCATCGCCTTCATGGCTTCCCTCCCTTCTAGCTCACTTGGATCCCAACGTGCATCACATTTCCTGATGCTCCCCAACCACGGACCAGCTCAGCCATCCTCCTGCATTCCTACAACCTTCTGAAGCTCAGTGATGCTTCAGAAGAAGGCTCCTCAGATGCATAGACTCATGCCACTTTTCCTGGTCCTGACCACCCCTTGGATCCTCTTCTGTGTCCTTATTCAGGCCCCACTCTCATTTCCACAGTGGCGAAGGCAGACTTTGTGCACTCCCTGTTTATCTCTGCACAGTCACCTCCCTGTTTATCTCTGCTCACCCTCACTCTCTCATGCACGAGAGGAATATGTGACATGTTCACGTGTGTGAATAATCCTCTCACCTGTGCTATCGATTTGCTCTCC
Organism: Cheirogaleus medius; assembly: GCA_008086735.1. NCBI lineage: Eukaryota > Metazoa > Chordata > Mammalia > Primates > Cheirogaleidae > Cheirogaleus > Cheirogaleus medius. Next base: position 439,963 of record VBSM01003231.1, on the reverse strand, counting down.
TCTGGGATTTTGCTCAATTAATCGTCACTACTTCAGCATTTTCAAGTTCTCCCTCTCCACTGGCTCCTTGCCAGCCTTTGTCTCCCAGGCTGTGCCAGCCCTTCAGTAGGGCCCTGGGGTCCACATCAAACCATTTGCCAGCTTTGCTGGAATTTGGGTGGCCTTGGGTTTACCATGACATGACACATTTCCCAGAATGAAGGGCTAGCTCCCATTCCCTATTCCTTTTGCTTCCCTGGAAGACCCCATGGGCCTGTGGATCCCTGGTGCAGCAGAGTTGATTCTGCTGTGGGGCCACACAGCCGTCTCTGGTGGCAAACATCTAGGGTGGAAAGTGGGACATTGCTGTGAGTTAGCCTTTGAGTTTTCTGGGTGTCATCACCTCCTAAGACTTATTATTTCTGGCTATCCCTAGTTTGCCTGTTTTTGGAAGACCTTTTTGTCCCCCCTCCAAGAATCTTGCTCTGTCACCCAGTCTACAGTACAGTGGCGTCATCGTAGCTCACTGCAACCTCAAACTCCTGGGCTCAAGGGATCCTCTGCCTCCGCCTCCTGAGTAGCTGGGACTACAGACGCTCGCCACCACGCCTGGCTAATTTTTCTATTTTTATTAGAGATGGGGTCTCACTCTTCTTAGACTGGTCTCGAGCTCCTGACATCAAGTGATCCTCCCACCTTGGCGGTTCAGAGTGCTGGGATTACAGTTGTGAGCCACAGTGCCTAGCTGGAAGACCTTCTTTTTTTTTTTTTTTTTTTTTTTTTTTTAACTCTCCAAATCTACAAACTTTTCACACCTGGTGGTCAGACACACCAGCTGACCTTGGAGGGCCCCTTGAGGTGCTTTGTGCTGCCAGTGTGGTCACTGGACTGTGTCTGCTGTAGTGCTGTATATCTTTTAGGCCTTAACACCTGTTCCTCGTTGATAATTTTCCCATCCATGTCAGCCTCTCAGGTATCTGCTACAAATGGTCACTTGACAGAGTCATGCATTTCTGCTCAGTCATTTAACTGGGGAGGGGGTAACAAGTGTCAGGAGCTTCCCCTGTTATTACCACTTCAGTCCATTTCCTCCACCTCCAGCAGTGGTCACCAGGCTCACACGCATATCCTGGGCTGGGCAGGGTTTGTGCGGAGCGTGTCCTGGTACCGAGCGGGTGTGGTGGCCCTGAAGCTTGTCCTTCCTTACTGCTGCCACGTGACTCTGGTGTTTCTTTTCTCCTCAATACTTGATAAAAGCTAGGCAGCCAACATTTTTATTTCATATTAGATATCTGGATTTCTCCAGCCTTTTAAAGTCCCCCTGCCTTTTTGGTAATTAACTTTATTTTTTTTTCTCACTGTCCATATTTCATTATGATTTTTACCAGTCTTTGTTGAATAGGCTATGAGAGGTCTTTTAACATCTTAGGGGTCAGACTTCTTGGAGGTGTCATTGAAAAAGTTGGCTGAAGGCCCAGAGTTTAAGGTGGTTCCTTACCTGGAGGGAGGAGATCCCTGCTTGGTGAGATAGATGAGGGTTCCAGGAAGTGCGTTATTTACATTCCTGAAGGGCCAGTTGGTTTTCAGTATGACGCTCTCCTCAGGTTTGCAGCTGGGTTGCAGGCTCTATGAAGAGAACACCTTTGCCCTGACACAGTGCATTTCACTCACAGGGGCTAGAGAGTCCATGGTATGTGTGGTCAAGGAGGGGCTGAGAGGGACAGCAGTGGCTCTGCAAGGCCATGTCTAGTCCAGGCACAGGGGTGGAGGATTACAGGAATGCCTCTTGGAGTTTGTGCTCTACCTTGTCCCTGCTCTTTGAGGTTACTATTGCTTTATCCACCACCTGACATCTTCCCCAGATGTCACCACTAGTATGTGTCAGTGAGAAGTGCTGTTTGTGGGCAGTCCAGGTTCTTTGTGCGGTTAATTTCAGAACCAGCTGTGACTCTGCAGGAAAACCAGCTCACCTTTGAGAGCAAACCGGGGTGATTGCAGCCTCCAACCTCTCTGTAGAGCAGACCCGCATCTGGGCCTGCAGATCTAATCCTCCCACAAGCTCTCATCTTCCGAAGAACTTGTCTGGGATAGAGCACAGCCTGCGTTTTCTGAAGATGCTTCTAGAAGTGTTTCCACAAACTGTCTTAAAACAATGGCAGCATTTTAGAACTAAGTGTGGAGAGGGAGCTAAAAAGCTCGAACCACACCATGTTCAGGGGGTGCTCTGCTTGTCTCTCTCCCATGTCCTGGAAACTTCTGGACAGCATGGACAGTGTCTTCAGCTCTTTGTTCCTGAAGCCCAGTACACAGAAGGCAAATGCCCACTTTCTGGGTCATGGTCCTATCTTGTTTTCTGTTAACAGTCCTTCAGAGTGTGACTGTTCATTTTGGTGGCCTGACCCCTTCTTCATGTAAGGAACTGGCTTAGTGCCAACTGAAAAAAGAATGTTCAAACATGATTGGGTTTCTAAACAGTTTCTTCTCAAAGCTTTAGTAATTCTAGATAGAAAAGTTATCATTAAGGATCTTATAAGATTATTTTAGGACAACGGTTCAACAGTTGAATTGTCTTGATGAGGGAAGTACATTTTGAAGACAAATTCAAGATCATGTTCAAATTCCTAAGTTTAGAGTCCTCAGCATTTCCAGATATTAACAAAAGTTAATCAAGTTTCTAAAATATCTGTAACATTTGGGGCCTGTGAACTAATATATATTATTTCCAGGTAGTAGAGCTTTCAGCCACAGCCTGCTTCACATCCACTGAATTGGCCTAGTATTGAGTTATAAATCGGTAGATGGTGCTAGGAACATCAGCTCTTCCAGAAAGGTATTTTTAGGGTTTTACCCTAATTCTGCATATATTAAAAAATCTCCTGTAACTAAGTAACGTGCTTATTTGGCCTCTTCAATAAGAAAAAAACAGATAACCAAATACACAAATGGGCAGAAGAGATAACCAGGCAATTCACAGAAGAAACACACACAAGCTTCATAAACCTGGAAGAGGTTCTCGACCTCCATGGTAATCAGAGAAATGCAAATTATAACCATAGTAAATGCCTTTTCATTCCATCTCATTGAAAAAAATCAGTCTGACAGTTCCGAGTTCTGGATTGAATGTGAAGCTACAGTGAAGCTTACACCTGTTCATTGTGCTGGGGCAGGGTACATGGGGACAGCTGGGCGGTGTCTGTGGAGGTTGTGGGGGCACACGTGTACTCCAGAGATTTTACATAGGAGTACCAGGATGCTTGTACGGAAAACAGGATAGCACAAACTAGGAAATTACCTAAATGTCTATAAGGTGGAGAATAGATAAAAAAAACTGATCAATTAAAAAGGTAGGACATTTCAGTGGAAATAAGTTAGAACTGTAGAAATCAACATAGACAAATCTCAGCATGACGTGGAAGATTATATACACTATGCTGCTGTTGCTACAAACATGCAAAGCAAAGTTGACAGTTTCTATGCATAATGTAATTAAAGTATTAGAAATGCTGGGCTGTTTCACATAAAGATGTAGCTGCTGGTCACCACCTCCCTGAAGTGTGTGCAGGTGATTTCCCAAAGAGGACTCAACTACGGTGGGGAGGTTTTCTTTTTTAATCAGGGAGGTGGGCGCAATGTTGTTCTTTATATCTTTTCCTATGCCTTGTATGTTACATAATAGATAAAAACTAATATATAGATATTTGATTAAGGTTATATGTTATAGGCCACAAATTTTCAGGTTGTTACTTGACTGAGGACAGGGGCACAGAGTCTATAAGTGTGTTAAGTAGTTAATTACCATACTCTTCCTAATTGGTAGGCCTCTAACTCTTAAGTTTCTGCCAGGAATCATGTGGTCTGATAACATCTTGTGCCAGTCCCTTCTTTCTGAAATTACATGCAGTCTTTCTTTCTTTTTTCTTTTTCTTTTTTTTTGAGTCAGAGTCTCACTCTGTTGCCTGGGCTAGAGTGCCATGGCATCAGCCTAGCTCACAGCAACCTCAACCTCCTGGGCTCAAGGAATCCTTCTGTCTCAGCCTCCCGAGTAGCTGGGACTACAGGCATGCGCCAACATGCCCGGCTAATTTTTTCTCTATGTATTTTTAATTGGCCAATGAATTTCTTTCTATTTTTAGTAGAGACGGGGTCTCGCTCTTGCTCAGGCTGGTTTCGAACTCCTGACCTTGAGCAATCCTCCTGCCTCGGCCTCCCAGAGTGCTAGGATTACAGGCGTGAGCCACCATGCCCGGCCTACATGCAGTCTTTTATAAAAATTGTATTGCATATTATACTTCAGGATTATCTTATGGTGCTAAGTTGGCTGCATTAGATTTTGGTCAATTTAAGATGACTGATGTGTGATTTTGTTTCTGGGCAGTGGACATCACACTCATTCCTTTTTCTTATTTATTTTTATTGCTAGTTTGTTTTGAAGTCCTGGGTGTGTTTATTCTTTGTTATTTCTAGGCTACAAGTTATGTTTCCTTTTAAGATCAAGAATAAGGTAGTTCAGTTGTATCTATTTTACTTAGAGTGACTCACATTGTGCCAGGAGGTCAAGGAGTGCTTCCTTTCTTCTCAGGGGAGAGCGTGTTCCGCCCCAGGGCTTGCACAGTTAGGGAAGCAGAGCTTCCTTCTCACTGGAAGTGAGCCCTGTTGCTTGTGCAGCATTCCGCGTTCACCAGCACCCTTATTTCAGTCTTGCTTTCAGTCCTTTTACTATGGACGTCTTATGTATCTAAAATTACCAAGACTGTAAAGACTGGGGAAGTTGCGTTTGCTCTTTTGGAGCCCATTAATTCCATTTATAACAGATTTTTCTGCTTAGGTTTGTGGTAGGAAGCAGAATTTGCCTACCTTTTTTGTCATTGGAAGAAAGAAATCTGATTCCTAGAACACTAGTGTGAGAAATGACATTTACTTTGAATATCAATACTAGCAGAGTAAATTGAATGGGCAGTGAGAAACTTGATTCATTATTTACAAATATTTTTGGTTGGAATAGAAATGTTATATTAGAGAAAACATTTGCATACAGAAAGTCGTTTTGGGTTTGTGTTTTGCTAACTCCTGTGTGACCTAGAAGTCTTTGGTCTTCTGTGAGATGTTGTCTGGCAGTGACATGAGGTCTCAGGTGACACCGTTGTTGTCATAGTTACATTTGTTTCATTTTAGCTTCTTAAGGTTAATGGATGTTGAACAAATACGAACTTTTAAAGACATTTGTCAATTTGTGAGTTGTTTTTGCCACTTTAAATCTAAAAGACAGTCGCTAAAGAATTTCATCCGGACATATTTTCTGAAGTTTGCCAGATATTACAGTCATTACTAGATGTTGGCTTGCCTTTTAGGATCTAGAGAAGATTGGTTTATCTTACTTTTATGCTGTAAAGCAGAGGTTGGCAAACTTTTTCTGTGAAGGTCAGATAAGAAATATTTTAGGGCCATAGCGTTCCTGTTGCAGTGGCTCTTGCAGTCTTACTGTTGCCTGTAGCAAGGTGGCCGTGGACAATACATTTAATTTTAAGAAATTCCAACTCTGTGTGTTTGTGATCTGAAGTAGGAACTTTCTCTTCTTGGAATTGTGGATTAGAGACCTCACTAAATTTTAGTGAAGGTGCTGAATTTTCCTCATGAACACTACATCTGAGTAACTCTTAATACCTCATTAAATAGGTTACTAGTGAGTAGCTTTGGAATATGTGTAAAAATTGTCAGTGAAACTTGAAAAGACTTGCAGTTTGGATCATTTTTAGCCTGTCAGGAGGCTGAGGATCCTGTTCTGAGATTTGAAAACCCCTGTTCTGGAGCGAAGGGAGGCCTTGGCCTCTGCGGTCTGGCTCTGCTGAGACCATCAGTCCCCGAGTCGGCTCACTTTCCCACATGTACTAGTCTGTGAGCTGGTCAAGACAGACAGGCCATGGAGCTTGCTTTTGACAAACTAAGTTTAGTGAGGAAAGCAGATATTTTAATAGAAAACTGTAATAAAAGTTTTCCAGGGCATACATGTATTTCATGTACCATGATTTACTGCGTTAGTCCCTTGTTAGTGAACTGGGTCAGTGGGACTGATTTTCCTTCTGCCTCAGGTTCCAATATGTCTTGTCATGGCACTGTTACCAATTCTATCTTCATTTAAAATTTTGCTGTATTTCTTATTATGGAATTGCATTAATTTTGATTTTTAAAAATAGTGAAAATATTAAAAAAAATCTTGGCTACTAAGCGTTTTGGCATCTCCCCTAATTTGCAGCCGAAGCAAGGGCTTTACTCTCCTCATCCTAGCCAGCCCTGCTGGTTAAGTATACTGGCTGTTGCAGAACGTATGTTGTGGGGTCTCTGGCCTCTGTCATCTTTTCCTGAAGACAAGGGTATTTGTTCTAGCAGGTCGTCAGCTTTGCCTAACTCACTCTTACACTGGCTCCCCCTCGGTGGTCCATGTCCCAGGTCTGTGCCTCATTCCTCCGGTTTGCAGCTCCCCCTCTCTCCGGGGGACTCTCCTGTGTCTGCCTCATGCTTGTGCAATTCAGAGGCCAGCCAAGGACCCAGGAAGGTTTTTCAGGCACATTTTAGTGCTTCTCCTATTCTGTACCCTCCTTTCTGGATTTCCTCTCCCCTTGCTTCCTACTCTGGGAACCCTGGACTCTGTGATTTGGTCTCAAGCCAGTCATCCATCCACAGGTGTCTGAGGGAGGCAGCCACCCCTTGCTGTGCAGTCATGCTCAAATCTTCACATATTTGCCCTCTTTGTCTCAAAAAATGTTCTTTTCTTTCAAGGGGGCGCTTCTCTCCAGTTTCTGCCTGCTTTGGGCTGCTTTCCAGTCCCCTTAAATATTTCTTCTGTTTTGTTCAGAATTTGTGATTCTTCTTGGCAGGAGGGTTAGTCCAAGGCAAATTACTCTGCTGTTGCTGCAGCTCATTCATTTTTAGATTTGTTTCCTAGAATAAGCATTTAAGGCTCTGTGTATGTGTGTGTATGTGTGTGTGTGTATGTATTTATTTCACTAGCTTGACTTCACAAGTTTTATTTAGTGTGCTCATTATTCAATTCTAAATATTGCCTAATTTTCCTCATAATTTCTTATCTGGCCTGTTTTTGTAGAGGTGTACTTTTAATTTTCTAAATGTTTGGTATTTTAAAACTTACTTTAAAAAATTGATTTTTAACTTAATTGCATGGTGGATCAGAGAGTCAGCTTAATGTAAGAGGTGTCTTTTTTTTTTTTTTTTT
>VBSM01003231.1:416381-432656 GCA_008086735.1 Cheirogaleus medius | reverse complement strand
CTTGGCCTCCCAGAGTGCTAGGATTACAGGTGTGAGCCACCGCGCCTGGCCTACTTTACCCCCTTTGATGAAAATATTTTTTTATTGGATTTAACAATTCTCAGTCTATTATTTTCTCTTTGTACTTGGAGGATATAATTTCCTTGTCTTGTGGTTTCCACTACTATTATTGAGAGCCCAGCTTTCAGTGTAATTCTTTTTTGTAGGTAATATGTCTTTTCTCTCTGGCTACTTATACAATCTTTCTTTTTGTCTTTGGTTTCCTATAGTGTGGCTGTGATATGTGCAGATTTTATTTTTATTTATCTTTCTTGAGATTTTTTATGCATCTTGAATCTGAGGGTTTATATTTACTTATTTCTGGAAAAGTCTCAGCCATTACCTTTTTGAAATATTTTTTTCTCCTTTGTTCTTTCTGTTCTTTTTTATGGAACCTTAATTGGAAGAATGTTGAACTTTCTCCCTTTAGCCTCCATGTATACTAACCTCTCTTTTATCCATTTTATTTTTTGCTGTGGTTTCTTTAGCTCCGTTTTCTGTTTAGTATTTCTCTTTTCCCATGTATCTAATTACCCTTGATTTTTACATTTTGATTATTATAGTTTTCATTTTTGTAAACTCTACTGTTATTTTTTAATTACCTGGTCATGCATAATAGTATTCCTAGTTTCTTGATCATGTTTTACATTTCTTTTAAAATTATCTTCACCTATTAAACATGTCCATTTTCTATTTTGCAATTGATACTTCTAGTATCTGAAAAGTTTTGGTTCTGGCCCTGCCATTGGTTCTTAGTGCTGGTTATTACTTACATGGTCTTTTTTTTTTTTTTTTTAAGTGTTTTATGATGATTTTTATTATGAGCTCACATTTGCTGATACTGTATTGGTGGGAATTCTTTGAAGACTAGGTTGAGGGTCCTTTCCTTTAATGTCCAGAAAGCTGGGGGAGCTCCTAGCCCAAGCCAAAATTTATATTAAAATTTAACATAATTTTAATTTATATTAAAATTATTGGCTTGGAGATTTTTCAGGCCTGCCAAAAATGTGAATTCATGCTCAGCTTAAAAGTTTACTCTCTTCTGGTTTTCTGCAGGGCTTGCAATCTGAATGCCTGTCTGTGTGTCTGACTGAGGCTTTTTCTTCTGTCCCTCTGCATGAAGCCTCTATAACTAAAGCCCTGGGCTTCTGTAATCTATCGTCTTTTTGCACTTACCTATCAGAATTTGTGTTCTCACTTTGTTCTGATCAGAGATGTTTTTCCTTTGTTTCTTGCAAGCTCATTCATTATTTTAAAGGCTTTGCAAAGTATCTGCCTAGCCTCTTTTATTGCTTTGCTGTGTGAAGTGTTTGGGGGTCTCTGTATTCTGCAGTATCTTTAGAAACCATAGTCCTGTAGTTTCCAACTTTCATTACACTCTGAATTGCCAGTTGTGGTTCAGTTCCTGAAAGAGATTGTAAAATTTTACTCAATAAATTGCTTTGGTCATTAGGGATTACTGAGGTTGTAGTATTCTTCATTCCTCATGTTGTAGATTTAGCAGTCTTGTATCACCAGACCTGGCAGCCTAGATGTCATGTGTAATGTTCATTGAATAAAAAGATACCATTAAATTTTAGATGGCTGAATTGAACTTTGAGAGTACAGTACACTTATGAATTGAGGACTACCTGTATATTAATGCAGTATTGGCAATAAAAGGGACGAATCAATAAATACAGTTTGTGAGGTTTCTTATGGAATGTCTCTGCATTCGTGTGTCTTGATTATGTGAATGTATAGATGGTGGTGTTATATGATATCATTACTAAAGCGTCCCATTTTCCCGTAGCCTCATTTAGACAGATACCACTTCACATACCTTATACTTACATACTTATTATCCAGATTGTGGAATTGGACATCTGAAATTTAAGGAAAGCTTTAACTATGTTAAGGTCTTCTTCACTAGGAGATGTATTTAGGGTGAAATACAGTGTGGACGGACCAGTGTCTCAACACCATTTTCTTTTACATTCCAGGTTGATGCTGATGTCCCTGTATAATGTGAGCATCAATTTGAAAGGCTTGAAATACATCAGTGAGAGTCCAGGATTCATCCCTTTGCTCTGGTGGCTTTTGAGTGGTAAGTAGGGGTGGTCAGTTGTACAGCTCCTTGTACAGTTTATATACTAGTCCCTCCCAAACCATGGGGGATGCACTCCAAGACCCCCTGATGATGCCTGAAACTGGATAGTACCAAACCCTATATAGCCTATGTTTTTTCCTATACATAAATACTTATGATAAAGTGTAATTTATAATTAGGCTCAGTAAGAGATTGACAACAATACATAATAATAAAATAGGACAGTTGCAACAATAATTGTGCTTTGAGGACATTATTAAATAAAATAAGGGAGACTTGAAACACTGTAATACTGCAGCAGTTGATCTGATAACCTAGACAGCCACTAAGTGATTAACAGGTGCTTAGCGTGTGCCCTGTGGACATGCCGTACAGACAGGGATACTGCGCATCCCTGGTGGGACAGGGCAGGACAGCTTGAGATTTCATCACACTACTCAGAATGGTGTGCAATTTAAAACTGATGATTGTTTATTTCTAGAATTTTCCATTTAATATTTCCAGACAGTGGTTGACTGTGTGTAACTGAAACTGTGGAAAGTAAAACCACAGATAAGAGGGAGCTACTGTATATCTGTTCCTCTATAGATGAAGGAAGTTTTAAGTATTAAAAGGTAGAATTGATTATCTAAAGATGTTAATTTTTTTAAAGATTTCAAATTATAGAGAATTCACTGGTATGCTCAATTGCTTCAGTTCTACTTCTGAAGTATTGTTTTCAATTTGGTTATGATTTACTGGTGACCCCGTAACACAAAGAAAAATTATCTTACGAAACAGCTGGTAAAAGGCGTCAACCTGTCCCCTTCTCTGTGGGCAATGTAGTACTGCACGTGGGGTACGTGGCTCTGAATATCAGATAAAGGACAAGTCCCATTATTGAAGAATTTGGGTAAAAAGAAATTGGAGAGACTGCAGCACTGAAGAGAGAGATGTACGTGTAGGGTATGTGTGTGTTTTAAAATTGTCTTTAAAATAAGCCCTCTTTACTGCTTACCTTCCTCTTCACACTTAACCACCAGTTTTGCCTAAGGTTTTGTCCCAATTTCATTATAATTTTTAACACTGTGTATTTAATGGATATATATTTTACTTAAGCATGCAAAAATATTGACTTTACTTTCTCATAATACAATTAATCTCTGTTTTTGAGCTCTATTTCTACTTGGTAGTGAATGCTTATTTTTTTAAACAAGTTTATTGAGGTATAATTGACATGCAATAAACTGCATATACTTAAAGTGAACAACTGATAAATATCTCCCTGTAAAATCATTACACAGTCAAAAGAATGAGTAAACCCACCGCCCCTTTTTGGGCCCTCCTTCCTGCCCTTCTACTCCCTGCTTTCCAGAGAGCCACTTGCCGCCTTTCTGCACCGTATTTTAGTTTTCGTTTTCTCCAGTTTCATATAAATGGAATCACACAATTTGTATTCCTTTTTGCTTAGCTTCTTTCACTCAGCATAATTATTGGAGATCCATCTGTGTTGTGTGTTAATAGTTCATTATTTTTTATTGCTAACTAGTACTGCATTAGTGATATTTACTCATCTGTTGATGGACATTTGGGTTGCCTTTAGCTTTGGGCTATCACAAGAAAGCTGCTGTGAGCACACAAGTCTTCATATGGCCATGTGCTTTCTTTTCTGTTGAGTAAATATCTAGAAGTGGAATGGCTGGGTCATGTGGTAGGTACATGTTAGTTTTTATGAAACTGCCACACTGTTTTCCAGAGCGGTTGCACAGCTTTACATTACCACTAACAGTGTGTTAGTGTCGCAGTTGCTGCGTAACCCTCACCAACACTTGGTGTGATCATTCTGTTTAATTTTAGACGTTCCAGGGAGAGGTATGGTGCACCTCACTGTGGATTTGATTGGCACTTTTGTTGTGACTGATGATGCTGAGCGTCTTTCCACATGCTTATTTGCCATCCACATATCTTCTTTGATGTAGTGTCTGTTTATATGTTTTGTCCATTTAAAAAATATTGGGTTGATTCTCATTATTGAGTACTGAGAGTTCTTAATATATTCTGTATCTCAATTTTTTGTCAGATATGTGGGAAAAATATTTTCCCCCTGTTTGTGGCATGTTTTTCATTCCCTTGAGAGCATCCTCTGAACAGCAGAAGATCTTAATTTCGATAAAGTTTATTTTCTTTTTCTTTTATGAATCATGCTTTTGGTGTAGAAATTTTTGCCTAAATCAAGGTTACAAAGGTTTTCTAATGTGTTTTCTTCTAATAGTTTTATGGTTTTGAGTATATAGCTATATGATCTGGTTTGAGTTAATATTTCTATGTGATGAGAGGTGGATTTTTTGGGGGAGGACTTGTCTTTTGTATAAGCCTATCTAGTTGATCTAGCAACATTTGTTTTGAAAACTCCTTTCTCTAGTGAATTCCCTTTGCACCTGGTTGAACAATCAATTGGCAGTATACGAGAGGGTCTAGTTTTGGACTCTGTTCTATTAATCCATGTTTATATCATTATGCCAATACCATGTTTTATAATAAATCTTGGTAACTTTATAATAAATATTAAAGTCAGTTAGTATAAGACCTCCAACTTTGTTCTTCTTTTTCAAAGTTGTTTTGGCTGTTTCTAAGCCCTTTGCCACTCCATATGCATTTGAGAATTAGCTTGTCACCTTCTACAAAAAACAAATCCTATTGATATTTTTATTGGGATTGTGTTGAATCATCAGTTCAATTTGGAGTGAATCGACTTTTTAGCAGTATTAAGTCTTCCAATCCAAGAACACAAGTATACATTTTTATTTATTTAGATATTCTTGGGACACAGGGGTCTCTCCTGTTCCTTCATGTATTATGAGCAAACGACCTGACCTCCTTTGTTTCTGGCTATCTTTTCATGGTTGTGTGTTTTGTGAACATCCTTAGAAGGTAGAGATACCATCTCCCTCCAGAGCAAAGGGTGGGTTTATTTATACCCATGTAATAAAGGTAATGTTTCCCTCTAGGACAAAGGTTAGGCAGACTACCGTCTATAAAAGATGTGGGTTCCCTGAGCTTGGGGTACCTCTCATGTGACACAGCCTGTGGCATGTGTGTGGCCCTGTGGATTTGGGTCTTCAACCAGCATAAATGCTAATACTCTGGCTGTGGCTGTTGCTATAACAAAGTTCTTTGTCTTGCACTCAAGGGTCCGTGTTTCTGCTAGCATCCATGAAGCTATAGCATGCTAACTTGTTAGCTTGCAAGTCGGGTAGAGCCCTAGACCTTCCACAGTTTGAGGGAAGGTTGATGGGTTATGTTTGTGCTCCACAATAACGCTTACCCACCAGGGGTTGCATACTTGACCAAACAGCTTTGTTTGTTCTAGAGAATCATAGAATCACAGGTGGTTCCTGGACCTGACCTATAAGGTACCTCCTAGGCTTGTTGTTATGGGCCAAGTGCAAGGAGACAATGCCATTTCAGGAGGAGAGTGGTGTGAAGGAGAGAATAATTAAATAAGAATTCCTATTATTTTTTGAGTGCTAGTCACTGCTTTAAGTGCATCACATATATTTACAGATTACTTCCACCAATACCCCATAAGGTAAATATTATTGTTTCTACTTTATTTTATGTTATGTTATTTTTTTGTATTTTTTTATTTTTTAGAGACAGAGTCTTGCTCTGTAGCACAGCCTGGAGTGTAGTGTGACTGTGTGTGACTGTAGCTCACTGCAGCCTGAAACTCCTGGGTCCAAGTGATCCTTCCACCCCAATCTCAGCCTCTTGAGTAGCTGGGACTACAGATGCCTCCCTGGCTAATTTAAAAAAATTTTTGTAGAAAAGAGGTCTTACTATGTTGCTCATGCCGGTCTCAAACTCCTAGACTCAGGTGATCCTCCCGCCTTAGCCTTCCAACGTACTGGGATTATAGGCATGAGCCACCGCGCCCGTCCTGTTCTTGTTTTGTAGATAAAGAGACACATAAAGGTGAAGTTAGAAGACCAGGGTTATACAGACACTAGTGCGTGAGTTGGATGCTGAAAGCCTGACTGCCTGGCTCCACATCCTGTCTCCCAGCCACTCTAATGGGTAGCTGCTCAGCAGGAAGTGCCTCAGAGATGGAAGCCTTAGTTCCGGATGACTTCTCACCTTTAGTTGCCATTAGGCCTGGCTTTGCTCTGAAACAATATGCCAGTCTCTATTTAGGGTAGTTTATAGCTGGTGGTCCTTCAGGAGCCTTCTGTGAGTTGCTTTCTCATAAAAAGAAGAACACAGGCCAAGTGTTCTCTATGGCTCTTTCTAGATATGGTACTCCAGAAGTTTCCTGGGGTGGGTGAAAATTGTTAGGAGTTTCATCTTAATTTATGCAGCTTTGTCTGTAGAAAGCATCCCAAGAGTGTTAGTTTCTGACAACCATCAGAGATAGTGTTCTCTGACTTGGGTGGGTTTTTCCTTCTTAAACTTTGGGTCATGGGCAATATGAAGTGGTTGTTAAGTTGTCATAATGCAACATTTTGCTCCTGGGGCGTCCTAGGCTTCCTTATCTGTGAAGATAATTACTGGTTCTTTGAACACCATGAACACAGCCCAAACCTTAATAAATCTATTGCAAGGTCATCTTACTTGATATCTTTAGAATCATTTGTTCTAAAGTCAAACAAAACAAGGTCTACTCAAGCCCAGGATGTTTGAACCCTGAGTTATGTATGACATTAATTTAACTCTAAATTTGTTATAGAATTTGGTGTATATTTTGGGAAGGTAAATGTGTATTTTATTATAGAATAGGAAAATAGAAACACAAATAGTTCTCTGGAAAGTAACATGTGCTTCTTCGTACTGTTTTCAGAATCTAGACCGGGGTGGGGAAACATTTCATGTTGGAAGCCGCATTAATTTAGCTGTGATTCATATAATGTTGCATTCTAGAAACTTCAATTAGATATACTTTAAAATGTACATTATTTTGTAAAAATCTAACTACTGTGTGCTTAATAATTTCAAAAGATGAAAACTATTTGTTAATTTTAAAGGTAACTAACCTTTTAATAACTTTTTTGTGTCTGCTTTTTGTTGGAAAGCATTTGAATATTTGGTTACAGCATGGAGATTGCAGTTTCAATTGACCCTCTAGATGGGTATCAGTCATTTCTGACTTTAAGGGCATCTTTATTTGGGTTAGGTAGGAGAAATGTAGATTTGCAGCAATAAGTGGTTGAAAAGCAAGAACACATTTCTGGGGCATGAAGGTGTGGGTACCCTACTGCATTTTTCCATATTTCAATTGGATCTTTCTTAGCATCAAACAGTGGCTTTAAAGTGTCATCGCCTGAGAGCTCCATCAGTTCCATCTGTAGTTCTTTAGATGCCTTGGTGATATGCTAACATGCTAATTTGAGTATAATGTCATGACTCTCAAAGTCAGTGAAACTTTCATTGTGTTCTCCAGTTAATAAGTCTATAACAGCTTTGTATTCTTCAAATGATTCCCATATATTACCCTGTTCATCAATGACCTTTGCTAACTGGGGAAAATGTTCATCTGAAATTTCCTTTTGGAGAAGAAGTGTTTTAAAAAAAGATAGATTTTTCGAAATGCTTGGATTTTTTGCCATATATCATATGTAGACTTAGTTATTTTAAAGAACATGGGCTTTGCTTTGGACCCACTAGACTCAGATTTCAATTGCAGCTTTCCTGCTTGTGAACTTACCTAACCTTTTAGAATCCTGCTTTCCTGATCTATAAAATTGTACCTCAAGTATCTTAATGTGTGTTAAAATGCAGTAATGTCTGGGCCAGTACCTAATATAGTAGATGTTAAATAGATATTACTTTTCCTTTTTATTTCTAGTCTAAATAACTCATGCTGCAATGAAAGCTCAAGAATCCAGACTTCTCTCATCCAGAGTGTGAGATCAGTTGCAATTAATCATTTCTGACTAAATCATCTTACTTCCTTTAACCTTTCATTTTTCTTCCTTTTATTTAACTATGTGGCTGGCTTTTTCTCAGGCTTTGTCCACATTCTTCACATTCCTCTTATGCCACAGAACTGGCATAGAACTCTAGCAAATAGCTGATAAGGACAGAGTGTATCGGGATGGTGACCACGTGTTATATGACTGTTAGTACAAACTAGTATCATGATCACACGTGGCACAGTCAGCTGCCTTTCCTGCCATGTTTACAGTGCTGACTGGACAGATAGGTATTTGCTCCCCATCTTACATTTGTTTGGCTTGTTTGAGTAACAGGAAACATTGATCAAGTGCCAGCAGATTTGTGCCTTCAGCCTAGACCTCTCTCCCAAGCTCTACATTCAAAGATCCAACTGTCTACTTGACATCTCCACATGGACATCTGGTAGACATTGACATTCATTGTGTTCAGACTGAACCCCCAATCTTCCCCCACACCAAACTGTTCTCATAGCTTTCTAATTTCAGTTGATCACAACTCTATTTTTCTAGTTTCTCAGGCTTTTAAAAAAACCTTTGAGTGATTCTTGACTCCTTTTTATCTCTTATACTCCCATCTAGTCTTTTAGGAAATCTTGATGGCTCTGCTTCAAAACATCCAGAATCTGATTGCCATCTACCATTACCACCTAGTTTTGAGCCACCATTGTCTTGGGTTGAGAGCTTCCTACAGGTCTCCCTATGGTCCATCCTTCCAGGCCATGGATTGGGAGCCAGGGATATGGTAGAATAGATCCCTGACCAACTCTTCTTACTGAACAGTCAAAATGCTGGGTGAGGCCTGGTGCAGTGGCTCGTGCCTATAAACCCAGCACTTTGGAAGGCCAAAGCGGGAGGATTGCTTGAGGCCAGGAGTTCGAGAGTAGCTTGGGCAATACAGCAAGACTGACCTTGTCACTACAAAAAAATAGAAAAATTAGCTGAGCACAGTGGTGGGTGCCTGTAGTCCTAGCTACTCTGGAGGGTGAGGCAGGAGGATGGCTTGAGCCCAGGAGTTTGAGGCTGCAGTGAGCTATGATGATGCCACTGCACTCTAGCCATGGTGACAGAGTGAGACCCTGTCTCTAAAAAAAAGAAAATTTTTTTTAATCCTGGGTGAGATGCAAAAAAACATTTTTAAAAGTGCTCCTTTGAGCTAGAAAAAAAGTAATTATACCAAGAGCACAAAAGTCAGATGCAAGTTGGAAGACAGATAGTTCAACAGAGAACTGAGGTTCTTGCTTTGAGGGCATTTTTCAAACTCGACCTTCAATTTTCATGGCTCACAGAGTGTGGGGGACAGGAGACAAAGCCCAGGTCCCCCCCCCCCCAAATCGCCTGCCCCTGCCTAGGTGAATAGCCTAGAAGTGAACGCCTAATGGTATTTATCAATAGTGTAAGGGTAAGCTAAGGGTACTCCCCTAGTCCTCGACATCTTTAGGAAAATTTTCTGTTTTGATCTTTGGCGTTGAACATAGGGAAAATCTCTTCTGAGAATTAATAGGCTGGTTTCCATTGCAGACTTGAAGCTTTAATTCAGACCACCTGGTGGTCCTTATGATGGTTAATTTTATATGTCAACTTAACTGGTCCACAAAGTGCCCAGACATTCGGTCAAACATTATTCAGGGTGTTTCTTTCTGTGAGGGAGTTTCTGGATGAGATTAATATTTAAATCAGTAGACTGAGTAAAGCAGAATGCCCTCCTTAGTATGGGTGGGCCTCGTCTAATTAGAGGCCAAATAGAACAAAAAGGTCAAGTAAAAGGGAACTCCTTCACTGCTTGAATTGGGTGGGACATGGATCTCTTCCTGCCTTTGGACTCAAACTGAACATGAGCTCTTCTTGGGTCTTGAGCCTGCTGGCTTTCTGACTGGAACTGCACATCGGCTCTCCTGGGTCTCCAGCTTGCTCACTGCAGATCTTGGGACTTCTCAACCTCCATAATGGTGTGAACCAATTCCTTATATTATAGTAATTCTCTTTATCTGCGTGCTTATCTATCTATTCATTCATCCATCCACCTTTGCATACTCTTGGTTTTGTTTCTCTGGAGAACCCTGAATGATACAGTCCCCATTAAGAGAAAAATGCAAATCCTTTCTATAGGATTCTTCGATTTCAACCAAGTTCTTAAAAAATTCTTATGGACAGAGTTCCAAGATCCAAGCTTGCATCTTAAAAAATCACAAAAAGCTTAGGGAAACATTTATTAGTGAAAGGCAACAGAAATAACAAATTTGTGTCATCAGACCTGCAGAAGGTTTCAGATACAAAAATTATCAGACCAATATAAAATAAGTATGTTTAATATACTTATAGGAATAAAAGAAGCAATTAATATGTGAGCAAAAGAGTAAGAAATTATAAAAACGACTAGACAGATGAGAAAAGATCAAATAATATTTCTGGAAGTAAACATAATAATTGCAATTATAAGTTTATTAGACAGTTTTAATAGCAGATTATACATAGTTGAAGATATAATTAAGTTGATAGATCTGAAGAAATTATTTAGAACGAATCACAGAGACATAGATGGGAAATGTCAGTAGGTAAGAAACATGGAGGAGAGATGAGGAATTTCACATCCAACTGATCAGAGCTCTGGGAAGAGAGGAGAGAGTGAATGAGACAGAAGCAGCATTCGAGGAGATAATGACGGAGAATTAACTGATGAAAGACCCAATCTTTAATTTGAGAAGTCCACCTAATTGTAAGCAGGATAAATAAAAAGAAATTTATGCTTACACACATGGTAATGAAAACTACAAAAGAGTAGAGATATTAATACAGGTAGGCAGACAAAAGATCTGTCTCTTCAAAGGAATGACACTTGGACTGATAGTTGCCCCCTTAACAGTACCAATACAATGTCTTAATTCTGCCAGAAAAGAACTGTCGACCTGAATTTGTATCTCTCCCCAAATATTTCTCAAGAACAAGGGTGAAATAAAGGCATTTGGACAAAGAAAAACTGAGAGTCTGTCATCAATAGAGCTTCCCAATCAGCAGTTCTAAAGGGTGTACTTTTGGAGTGTGATCTCAGATGGAAGAGATGAGATACAAGTAGGAATGAGCAAAGAGAGTGGCAAATATATGCATAAATCTAAATGTCGACTATATAAAACACAACAGAACCAAAAAACAGTCGACTTAAAACACCAAGAGCAGAGTAGACCTTGTTGGGGAGGAATGCGGTCAGAGCTCTAGCTTTATGAAGTTTTAGTCCTATTCAGGAGGAGAGTAAGATTAATGATTGATTTTAGGGTTTTAAAAGTATGTAGGTTAAAATTTATAGGGTGCCATAGAGAAGATAGAAGACAGCATATTCCGGTAGCATTAGTATAGAGTAAAATGGAATGTGGAAAATAATTTAGAACATGACAAGAAAAGAGAAAAAAAGAAACAGATATATAAGATGAAAATAACAAATCCAGATATATGTGCAGTTATGGTAAATGTAAATGGACTGAATGACCCAGTTATAGATAGTGTTGTCAGACTGGATTTAAAACAACAATCCAACTATATATTGTTTGTAAGAGTCCGTCTAAAACACAAGGTGAGAACACAGCTTGAGAGTAAATGGAAAAATATACCAGGTAGAGTCCCAACAATTCACCAGAAAGATATAAAAATCCTGAACTTATTACTATATATGCACCTCCTAACATAGTCTCAAATAAGAAAAACTGAAGAAAGTATAAGAAATTATTCACAAATCCCCAATGGTCATGGATATTTTAACACATCAGTCAAAATTGATATATCAAAAAGACGAAAGAATCAGCAAGTAGATGAATGATTTGAAAAACACAGTTAACCACCTTGCTTTGAATGGATACATAGACTACATCCAACTGGAGAATGTATACTTGTTTCAGTCACACATGGATCATTTATAAAAAGTGATCATTTCTGGGCTATAGGGTAAGTCCCAACAGATTTCAGTTGCCCAGAACCATGTGGAATATCTTCTTTGGCCACAACACAGTGAATCTGGAAATTAGTAACAAAAAGAGAATTAGTATAGAGTAAAATGGAATGTGGAAAATAATTCAGAACATGACAAGAAAAGAGAGGAAAAAAAGAAACAAAAATATAAGATGAAAGTAACAAATCCAAATATATGTGCAGTTATGGTGAATGTAAATGGACTGAATGACCCAGTTATAGATAGTATTGTCAGACTGAATTTAAAACAACAATCCATGTGTAGAAATTGAGTAGCTCATGAATAAAAGAAGAAATCATAATAGAAGTCAAGATATTTTGGACTAAATAATAAAAATGTTACATATCAAAATGGATGAAATGCAACTAAATCAGTATTTAGTGGAAAGTTTATTAATTTAAATGCTTATATAATAAAAGAGTAATACAGAAAATTAATGAGCTAAACAGCTTAAGAATTGTAGAAACTGAAACAACCCAAAGAAAGGAGGAGGAGGAAAATAATAAAAGAACAGAAATTCATGGATTTTGCTAGGCAGGTTCAGCAGATTTGAGGTAGTAGAAAGCATTAGCAAATCTAAAGCTAGATCAATAGAGATTATCTGGTCTGAAGTACAGAAAGAAAAAAGATCGAAGAAAAACGATGCAAGCTTAGAGACCCACAGGACATTGTCTAGCATACCAGTGCATGCCCTGTAGTCCCTGAAGGGGATATAAAAGAGAAGGGGGGGGGCATAAAACAATATTTGAAGAAATGTCTAAAAACTCCTAGCTTTGTTGAAAAACAGTCTGTACATCCAAGAAGTTCAGTGTACTCCAAGTAGGATAAACACAAAGAGATCTACATCTAGACCACCATAGTCAAATTGTTGAAAACTTAAGACAAAGAAAATCTTTAAATCAGCAAGAAAAAAACATGTATAAGAGAAGCACAGTAAGCTTAGCAGCCCACTTCTCTTCAGAAACAGTGGTCATCATGCAGAGGCAGGACACGCTCAGGGTTCCAAAAGACAAGACTGTCAGCCAAGAATTCCGTGTCCAGCAAAAGTATTCTTCAAAGATGAAGGCTAAATACCTTTCTGGATAAACAAAGACAGAACTTTTATTGCTCGTAGACCTTCGCACAAAAACTAAAGAAAGTCCTTAAGGCTGAAAGAAGATGACACTGAGCATAACTCCACTCCAGAGATGTTGGTAGGGATGGCTTGCACTGTGTGACGTGGCATAGGCCCTGATGTTTCAGAGGCACTTTCTGTTGAGTCTTGTTTGAAAGGATCTCATAAGAATGAAAGATCTTGCATTGCTCTGTCTTCCCTTGACACCTCATGCCTCCATTACTGCATCATCTTAGCTGGCTGCCCTCCATTCTCTGCTCTTACTCCCACCTATACATATCCTAAAAGTGCTCCTTTTGGTTACATTATCCCTCTGTCAATACATAGAGCTCTCTCTCTGTCTCACTCTTGTCTGACTCAGCACCCATGCTTGGTCTTCCATCCCCTTCTCTCTCACTAGGCTCTCTGCTGACTCCCTAATTGGCCTTGAATGTTGGCAGCCCTGAGGTGAGGCCTTTACTCTTCTGTTTAGTAGCTGTAGGACTGTTAGCAAGATCCTGACCCTCTGTCAAGTTCTCTTCCCTCATCTGCATAGTGGGGACTATGAAGGTTGTGTACATTAGGTGTCCCCCAAGTGCCTGGTGTACAGGGGCCACTGGATTAATGGGTGTTCCCACTCCTGGTCTTCTCTTTCTCAAATATTCTGCACAGCTTCCCATGTCTTTGTTCCCCTGCCCCCAGCAACTTTGAATACCTCATTTTCTCTCTCTCCTATTTGCTGCCTGTCCTTTCAGGCCCAGCTGAGGTCATACCTCTTAGAACTTGCCTTCGGCTGTCCCCCTACCCCACATCAAGTGCTCCCTCTTTGGTTTCCCAGTTTACATAGAGACAGTACGATGTGTGTTTGTTACTTGTTTCATAGATGCTAGTTAGCTCCAACCAGACTGTACATTTCTTGTTGGTGAGAACAAGATCTTAGGTTTCTTTTATTTTTATTTATTTTTAAGCTACTTTACTGAGATATGATTGACATATTAAGAAGCTGTACATAGTTAATATACATGTTTCAATGAGTTTGAAGCTAAGTAATACTATAGTATAAATATATTTAGTATAAAAAAAGTATACTGAGGCTAAGTATATATACTGCCTCTCCCAGTGCTCCTCAGCTGCTATCTCCATCCCACCCATTGTAGAAGGAGGTCTGGGCTGCTCAGTGCTTGCTAGGAGATAGTGTCTGGCTTCTCTTAGGCCATGGTTACCTGGAGTGCAGCATTTACCTTGCTTTACATGTGGCTTCCTGCCTCAATTCTGCTTTGCTTTCCAATTTTTCATTGGCCTGAGCCCTGTGGGTCTCTGTAAGTCTTCCAAATGCATGCCACATTCTTCCTAGGCCTCTGGATGTTCTTGTCAGTGTCTGCCTGCAAGCAGTTAGTGGCTACCCACCTCGGGCCCAACACCACCTGTAGACTCCTCTTGTTGTGCTCACTCCCCAGAATGAACCCTCAGATCTATCACACCAGCCTAGACTGGAATTGGGTTCTCCAAGTTCCTTTGGATGGGGTAACGACTCTGAGCAGTGGACATCAGGACTTAGTTTCTGTGGGACTGTAGCTGGGTTGGGCTGCTCAGTATGCTCCTGCCTTCATCTCCTGCAGCAGGGCTTCTGCCCTGACCACTGGCTGGTGTGGGACCAGCTGTGCCCACTGTAGGACCCTAGCCACCGTGGTGATCTCAGTGGTGGCAGTGTGCCCAGACTGGCCCAGACTCTTCCTCCAGGAATTTTCTGATTTAGCTGGTGAAGAAGAGTGTGTTTTTCCACTCTTGGGCCATGGAACTATTAGTTGTGACTGTCTGTGGCCATGTTCCTGGCCACCTGGAGAAAGTTCATGTGGGCCCTTAGTTGCTGAATCTAAGACGTAAGTACTGAGACGAGATGCAAAAGGAATCCTGCAGCTTGCAGTCGGCTTCTCCCTTGCCTAGGCCTGGCCATTTAGCTTTTTCTCAACTTTTGAGTTACCCTAGCATCTTTTATAAATAACTCATTTTGCTTTTCTTAAGCTAATTTAAGCATCATTTTCCTTTCAGTGAGGGCAGTGTACCACCCTCACCCAGTGTGTAATTCCATGTCATCTTCTTTGGCACAAGTCATCATCTGACACTGTGCACTTTCCCTGATGGTTCTGGTTGTTGTTTGCCATGTGTCTTCCACACTGGAATGAGAGCTCCAAGAGGGCAGGGATCTTTTTTTGGTTCACTGATGTATTTCAAGCACCTACAATACATAGGAACTGCTCAGAAGTACATTTTAAATTAATAAATAAAAGACTTCAGTCTGAACACAGCTGTGTATCATCTCAGATATGAATTAAAAGCTGTTATCTAGAGTTTGGTTATATCATGTATTAACACAGAGAAAGACAGGGGTTTACTTACTAGTGGAAGTTTAGTTATGTGTCTTCATAATTCTTTCAACTCACGTCAGTGGCGATGCAAGGGTACCATCTGTGTTATGGTTCTAGTAAGCTGCTTCCTTTTTGCTGCATGGACACTGGATAGCCATTTGGTAGAAAAGCAAAATACTTAATATAGGATCTTTACTGACAAAAATTTTCAATATAAATGTTTCATTATGTTGGTCAGATATTTCTTCTAATACTTTTGCCTTAGCCCAGTGTTTAGCCTGTTTGTCCATCAGATGTGGATTTTGTCTTTAAAAAAATCCCTCAAACATTGTTGACTTGAAACTTGTCCTTCAAAAGGTCCAATAGAACAAGAATGTCAACCTTTCCTTAGGATAGTGCCAAACTATTCTCTTTGATTAATCAAAACTTACATAATAACTTTGACAAGAAACATAATTTCAGTGTTTGATTTTTAACTGTTGATAGAATTGAGTAGTCATGTATTAAAGGATGTCAGAAAACAAGTGTCTTGCATATGTCCAATACAGCAAGTCAAGAGCAATCTAAGCTGTACTCTGATCAGGGTTTAGTTAACTCATAGTTACATTTAGAAAGGGGAGTGAGTTTACATGGGAATGTAAGTTTGATGTGGGACATGTTTAGTTTGAGGTCACAGTAAAAAAATAAAAATCCAAATGGACATATACAAAAAATAGTTGGAGATGAGAAGATTGGAGTTCACATGATGGGCTGGTGACGTGGGTTTGGGACTCATTCTTTTTTTCTTTTTTTCTTTTTTTTTT
>VBSM01003231.1:391474-416281 GCA_008086735.1 Cheirogaleus medius | reverse complement strand
CCTCGGCCTCCCAGAGTGCTAGGATTACAGGCGTGAGCCACCACGCCCTGCCTGGGACTCATTCTTGAGGAAGTGACAGAGCAGAGAAACGGGGCACGTAAGGAACATCACACAGCATGGCTGGCAGAGGCCTGAGCGGAAGAACAGAGAGCCCTGGCGGGGGAGCCCAGGGTGGGAGAGGCAGGTCCAGGCCTCAGAAGGGTCCTAGTCCCCCCCTGCTGCTTTCTAGTTTGTGGCTCTGGGGCAGGCCTTCAGTTCTGTGATATGATGGCTTGTCACCTACAAAGTAAAATACAAATACTGTTCCTGAGAATTGATAATAGTGATAATACTGTTGTAAGTGGAAATGCTTTATAAATGTAAAAAAAGAGAAAATAGTTATTTGAGAAGAATATGGTGGTCACTGGTGTCAGATATAACTCAAAGGTCAAGAAAACAAGAGTGGAGAGAAGCCTCTGACTACAGAGACATTGGTGATCTTTGGGAAGATTCCCCACAGAGTGCAGTTAGGAAAAGGATGGTTTAAGGAGGAAGAGGTGGTGGAGAAGAGACGGGGCTGGTGAGGACAGTGCTACTGGGGGACCCGCTGGTGAAAGGAGAGTATCATGTGTCTGTTTGGAGGGTGATCAGATTCCCATCCTCAGGTTTTCAATCCCAAATGGAAAAGAAATAATTAAGAACACCAAGTAGTATGTTTTATTTCAGAGTACCCTGTGACCTTCTTAGTATTTTCATGGGCTGGGAGTTAACTATTCTCTTTTAGTTCAACTTTAAATAGTGGCTTCTTTTATGACATAGAAGTAGGTTACTAAAATGTAATATTTGCTCAATTTTTGGTGGTTTGTTATAACATAGGTCACAAATATTGGAATCATTTTTGTAATCATTCTTTCTGTGTGAATTCTATGTTATTCTTTAAGAAAAGATATCAGCCAGGTGTGGTGGCTCATGCTGGTAATCTTAGCACTCTGGGAGGCCGAGGCGAGCGGATCGTTTGAGCTCAGGAGTTTGAGACCAGCTTGAGCAGGAGCGAGACCCCGTCTCTACTAAAAATAGAAAGAAATTAGCTAGACAACTAAAAATACATAGAAAAAGTTAGCCGGGCATGGTGGCACATGCCTGTAGTCCCAGCTACTCGGGAGGCTGAGGCAGGAAGATTGCTTGAGCCAAGGAGTTTGAGGTTATTGTGAGCAAGGCTGACGCCACAGCACTCTATCCTGGGCAACGGAGTGAGACTCTGTCTCAAAATAATAATAATAATAAAAGATATCATTGAATGTTCTTCATTAACTTACTGATGAAAGATCTGGGTGTATAGGATTATAGTTCTTTATAAGATTGTTAAACTTCAACAAATTAAATTTCTCATATGATTTGTAAGCCTTCCAGCTATCAACGCAGTCTACTGATGACAATCTTAGTTATGTAAAATCTTAGAAACACTTTTTATTTGATGTGAAAGGAAACCCTTTATGAAGTGAAAAATGGAGAGCTAACATTTATCAAATATTTGTGGGTAATATATCTTGCACACAGATATGCTATTGTAAGTGTTAAAATAGTAGAGAAAAACTTTGCTGTCTCAAGATCATATGTTCCAGAGGAGATCCTGGCCAGACTGGAAGGTGCACAACTGGAGCATCTTCTGCTCTTACCCACACCTCTCCCAAGTCAGGATGTCCTGCCCGGCGCCAGAGAGAGACTGCCCTGACAACCCAGGAGCAGCACAGAGGGGTGGCTCCCCGTCCCCACCATTTAATCTGGGAGGCGGTGCAGGAGGCTTTGGCTTATGTTATGTGGTGGTTACAAGATTCTTTGAAATCTTTTATTTTCTTTTTTTGAGACGGGATTTTGCTTCGTTCCCCAGGCTGGTATCAAATTCCTGGGCTTGAGCCTCAGCCTCCTGCCTCAGCCTCCTGAGTAGCTGGGACTACAGGCATGCGCCACCATGCCCGGCTCAAAGTCTGTCTTACAATTGTGTCAGGTCATAGCACTCTAAGATTATTATCCCCATTTTGCATGACATAAAACTGTCCATTAGATAGTGGTAAGGGTAATGTGATGCCTGAGCCTATTGCATCTTGGATTAGGACCCACCTTGCCTGCCTTCCATGACTTATTTGTCTGTGTCTGTGTAGAATGGACTCTGGATGGCTTATGTAGAACCCTTTGTCTACTTCCTTATTTCTAACAGAACCCCAATTTTATTCAGGACTCTGCTCTCCCTTTTGTGGACCATATGACTCAGGGAAAGAGATGCTAAACTCCAGTGGGGGATTTTGGGGAAGAAAAAGAAAGAGAATACACACACACACACACACACACACACCCCCCTATGGTCTGGTTATTCATGGTCAGGTCCTTATTCCTAGAGACTGTAATTTAATTGGTCTGGAGTGGGGCCCAGGCATCCAGATGTGTAAGTCTCCCAGAGGATTCCAAGAGGGTTGAGAATGAATGGTCTGAGCCAGTCCTGGCAGTCTACCGTTGTGCCAGTGATTGGTTTTAGGGTTGAGGGTGTAAGCTGATCAGTACATGGCATCCTTCTGTCAATAGTCTATGGTTTGGAGGTGGGCCTGTGACCTATGTAGCTCCCTCCAGACCTGAGAAGTAGGGGAGTGGCTTCTCTCTCACTGGAATCCTCACGAGATGAACAAGGAAGCATGTGGCTTTGAAGCCCAGCCTTGTAGCTGTTGTAGTTGGGGAAGAGTGGGGAGAAGAATGAGTCCAGGTCTTTGATAATATAATTGAGACATTGGATCTGGCCCTATTTCTGGACTTCTTGTTGGATAAAGTAAGTGTTATTACTATTTAAACCACTTTGAGTTGTAGTTGAAATATTTTGACTTACTGTTTCTTTAATAATATAGTAACAAAGTTTCCTCAATCAAGCCCAAGTTTCTTGATATGAAGAGTAAAGGGGGTATAAAGAAGGTGTGATAATTGGAAGTAACATCTGCATTCGCTTGAAAACATATCCTTCCAGCATCAACTTACGTGTTTTGCCCTTCTTGACAAAATGTGGAGATACCAAATGCAAGTAGAGGGGTTGGCAGAGCCCCTGTGTGTGGTTGAGAGGAAGAGGTGGAGGCATAGGGTGCTGGGGTGTGGCCCTGCCTGCCGGTCATGGGTCTTGGGAAGCTCGTTGACCAGCCTGTGCTGTTCCTCTTTTCCTGAGGAAGGGTGATGATGACACTGCCTCAGAGCAGTTATAAGAATTAAATTCATTGATCTACGTAGAGCACCCAGCACAGGTCCTGGTCCTAGGATTAGGTTGAACCACATGAAATTGCCAGTATTTGTCCATTTTAGACCTATAAGATGACAGTTGCACATGGTTTAGCTGAACAGTTGTTTACAATTTCTTTAGTAATGATAGCTATTATTATTAGTAAGTGAAATTGGGAATTCAGGTTGTCACAAGCATAACTGAAGCATTATTTTTTTTGGCTTCAAATAATGAAGTGAAAGTTGTTTTTTTTTTTTTTTAAACTGAGTTAGCCTTGTTTTACTTCACTTGGATGATTTAAGATGTTAGCCAAAGAAATAACCTACACATTTAATTTTCAAGACTGTGCATGGAGTATTTAATTCATAAGAATACAGAAGATTATAATTGTGTCATTCTTTAAAAAGCTTATCATTGCTAAGGCAAGGTTTTCATCTGTGAGAGGTGGTAGTGGAGGGTTGCTTTCCTTGTAACTTTGTGCAGACTATAAGTGACTGGCTTATTTTTTAATCCCTGGTGATCCACGTCGTGTTTTTATAGTGAACAGCAACAGAAGGAAATGTGAATGTAACACATTTGCTTGTGAACTAGCTGTGTGACAGCCACTGGACTCCACTGTGCAGGGCTGGGGAACCTGTGGCCTTAAGGCCACACATGGCCTTCTAGGTCCTTAAGTGTGACCTTTTGACTGAACCCAAATTTTACAGAACAAATCCTTTTACTAAAAGGATTAATTAAATGTCAGAATGTAAGGGCTAAAATCTGTTTGATTTGTTTTATTAATGAGCTCAGTTGTTCTTAAGGTTGCAGATTCCCCACCCTTGGAAGCCTTTCCTTATGGTATTTGGTTTGATCTTTTCAGCAGGACGGTTTTATATCTGAAGATACCAAGGCCCCTGGTAGTGCAGAGGCTCTTCAAGGCAACATGACTAGTGGGTGGTGGTGCTTTAGTGACAGTGACTTAAGTTCATGATGGTGGGTAGTCAGGAAGCCACAAAACAAACAGCAAACCATCGACTGCTTTTCCACTTAGAAATTTAAGTCACTGAGCTCTTGGCCCAGGAGGATGGTCTCACATCTGATATTGGTATCATTATGTGCTATTGGGTACGGGGATTTGGAAGTGATGTTTGAGTTAGGATTTAAATATCCTTAGGACTTACCACTGCCTTTCAGTTTGCCCTAATCTTAACTATTGTTTTAACTATAGATCAAATGAAAGATGCCTTTAGTTTGTAGCAGGATCCTAATATTAGTTCACTCTGTCGTCCTGCTGAGTCTAAGATATACTTCTGTTTATTTGGCAGGGTTACTTAACAGCAGTGTGTTTTATTTTCTATTGTGCTAAAAAGACTTCCTCCCAAAGTAAAAATGCAGTAATATGTGTGAAAGCACTTTATAAGTGGTAAATTGCTAGTCAAATGTAAGTTATTTTTATTATCATTTCTTTCTGGAAAGAATCAGGCCTTCAGAGGGTGCCCAGTACTACAGTTTGTCCCACAGCGTTAGGTAGTAGTTCCTCTCCTCTTGCAAACAGAGAGATACATCTTCTCAAATTCCTAAAGGAAGTCTGAAAACTTAGGTGAAAGGTGTAATTCTCTGTGGCAGATTTATGGCTTCCTCCGGGGGAATGTGCAGGCTTTGAATAAATTGCTCTTCCTATCAGCACGAGGGGACAGTGCTGTGTCACCCTGAAAGATGAGCATGCTCACGCATCCAGATGAAGCATCATGTTCTTCTTGTATTCTGTCACCTTCGTGGCTGAATCAATGCACCTGTTATCAGAACTGTGATACAGATACTCTAACATTTGAGAAATACCAAAAGTAGAGGTCCATACATTTCGAGTCCAGTTCTTAAAGCAGGAAGAAAATATAAACGGGCTGATTGAAAACATGGCAGGGGCTCATGAGGCCCCAGCTTCTGTGCTTCGGTTGCCCTCTTACCTGCTGTGGGCTCCCGGGGCTCCGTGAGCCTGGGAGTGGAGGGAAGAGGAGCGGGCCGCCTTGAGCTCTGTGTGTCCACTGTGGCTGGCCTCGTTGGCCCTTTCTAGCCACCCCTCGTCAGGAGAGGAGGTGAAGCAGGTCTGGGCTGGCTGTGTCCTCTCCATAGGGAAACCAAGATCGGCAGTAGACAGTTGGTTTCCTCGCAGAGGCAGACCCTGTGTCCTCTGTGATCCTCAGTGTGTGAGGGTATTGGAAGGTGACTGATGCACAGCTTTTACCAGAATTTAGAAGGGGCTTCAACTCAGAGAAGGGTGTTAAGAATCATTGATCCTGAGGTAATCACCCAACTTGTAGATTTGCTGGATATCTTCAGAGGAGTCAGCCAGTGAGTGGCAGCTGACTGATAGTAAGGATAGTCGATTGGATTTTTGTTCGAATTTAAGTGCTTAAAAGAATAGTTGCAGGTTGAAAGGGCCTGGTGAGGTAGCTATGATGTTTTCCAGGGGAAAGCAGGACACTGGCAGTCTGCTAAGAGACCGGGCTGGGCGCATGGTCCAGCCGCCTCCCTCTGTTCGTGCCTGACAGTGAGTTGATAATGAAAGGCTGCCTTGGGCTGCTCTCACTCACAGAGACCAAGGAGGCGGCGAGGGAGCTGATTGATTACTTGACCTCAAGCCTGTCTTTGCTAGGACTGATATGCTCTTGCCCCATCCAGACAAGGTTTTTTTTTTTCTAGTCTCTGACTCCTCAGCAAACCAAACTACCCGTTACGAGGTTGCCCCAAAAGTATGGGAATCTGAGCAAGGAGGAGGGATTTGGAGAGTTAGAGGCAGATGAGCCTCCAGACACCTAGGGCATCATTCCTGCCCTGCCCTCCTGCACAGTCCTTGATGTCCTCCCCTCACACTGCCCAGTGCCTGTCCATTCACACGGCCTCCCCACAGGGTGTCCATCATCACGATCCAGCTCTCTGTGTCCCGGGAGGGCACCGACTGAGTCTTGCTCATTGCCTCGTGCTCTGCCGCAGCCCAGAGCAGAAGGCACATTGCTGTTCCATCAGCATTTAGCACACGAACGCATGAACTTTAGTCTTGCCTTCTGGAGTTAACAACGAGGTCGCTTTGATTGGAGTAGTCCAGAGCTCTTTATTCATATGTTTTCAGTTAGGTTCCTAATTTAACTTCCACGATTTCTAATCGTGTGCATTATAAGTGTGTGGGTTTTCATAGTTTCACTCTGAGGAGGTAGCATTATTTACAGGCTCTTAGGGGGAACCTTGTGCTGCTCTGGACTCTACCCATAGCTCTGTGTGTGTGGAGCGCCCAGTGGGCCCACCACACATGTGACTCAGCCATGCAGCCATAGCCCGTCTGTCACCTTGGGCCATGGTATTAGAAAGATGGGTTTTCTGGAGTCACAGAGCTAGTAAGTGGGGGAGCCAGGATCAAGCCCTGCTTGACCTGATTCCAGAGGCCTTGCTTGGCGTAGCCATGCAGGTATGTGGCGGAGGGCATCTGGGGGACATGCTCGTTCTTTCATTCACTCACTCATGGATTCATTCATTTACTCACTAGACATTTAGTGAGCACCTACTGAGTACCAGGCACATGGCTAGTGTAGGAAAAGAAGGTAGACTTAGTTCTTGCTATCACAGATTTAAAGTATGTTCATTGGGTGCTAAAATTTCAGTGTGTTACATAATTGATTTGGGTCTAATTTGAAAGTTTTATAGTATGGAGAAGAGCCAGAGATTTGCAAGAACATCTAAGCTCTTTGCTAAAACTATTGATTGTGGGGAAACGTGTGTTTCAGAGGGCTCTGACTCTTAAGGTAGTTTGTTAGAAAAAGAAGCATCTGGCAGTTGGCATTTATGGCAGGTATCATTTATTAGTTTTCTGGCCAAGAGGAGAGAGCTTGTAGCAGTGTTTGTCTTTGATCTGTTGAATACCTGTGAGCCACAGGGCAGGTGGAGACTGAGAGTGCTGCTTCCCACCAGTGTTTGCGGTGGGCCTTCTGTGTGTACTCTTTGCTAGGAATCGGGAGGTGGCCAGCTACTAAACATGTTCTCTCTCTGGTCCACTTCTCACCTCTTTTTTCCCCTGAGGAGAGCCTGAGGGTGTGTGTCTTCACCTCTCTTTCAGTTGTTGGCACTCCCCAGGGGACTGTCCAGGGAAGGCTGCTTCTCCAAGGCTTCTCCAGGCAGTCATATCTACAGCCTTGATTTCAACTGCTTTCTTCATACCAGTGGCACTCACGTGTCTCACTCTAACCCAGATCTTGCTCCCAAGCTCTAGATTATTAGCATGTCCACCACCTGGACATCCTCCTTATTTGGACATCACTCAGCCACCTCCTGCATGCCCTGAGACTTTCTCTGTCTTCCTCGTCCCCATCCTGGCTGATGGAGCCTGCACTGCCCCTGCCCCCACCCCATGCCAGGCCTCGTCTTTCCCTTGCTCTCCCCATGCATGTCCAGTTGGGCCACACATCTTGTCTTGTTGCTGTAGTAACTTCCCAGACTGTCTTTCTGTTTTGTCCCCACAGATTCTGGCTGGGTCCAGCTGTCAGTATTTTTTGTTAGGTTATTAAAAGAGTCTTTGGTCTCTCTAATTAAGTCCTCCCTCTCCTCGGCAGTATTGCATCACTGTCCTTTCACAACCAGATCACACACTGGCCTCCCCATCAAATAACTGAAGGGACTCTGATCAGGTTCCAGGATCTGACCTGCCTCCTCGGCCTCATCTCTGGGCTGTAGCCACAGTCGGCCATGCCCTCATCCCCCTGTCCCTCTGCACACAGTCTTCACATATTCTTACAGAATATGGACTCTGGAAGGTGAGAGTTTTTAGGAGAGAAGTGAGCTTAAAATGTGAATTTGGCAGAAATCTGTTTAGAGATACAAGGTGAAGCAGTGAGAATAGATGTTATCTTCAAGTTAGAAAGAGTTTGGAAGTGAGGTGGAGACAGCTGAGCCTTGATAGGCTACAGGAAAGGAGCATAGGGTTGGGGAAAGATTCGGAGTTGCTCAGAGAAGGGGACAGTGGGGCAAGGGCATCATTTGAGAGTCTGAGAAAGGAGAGGAAAGCAAGACCAAGAGGCCAAGGACTGAGTAAAGGTGTTTGAGCCAGTGTTCAGATGTCTGGGATTCCTTGGAGAAAGCAGAGTCACTAGTGTTGTGGGGCTAGAAACCACACAAAAGGAGGGCCAGTCACCCCCCGGGGTGGTGTGGGTGGCAGCAGTAGGGAGAGGAGTGAGCAAGGCTGCAAGGGAGGAGGTAGCAGAGGAGCCTTCACAGGGCACCATGGGAGGTAAGAGGCTGGCACCCTGACTCCCGGGACCTTAACAGGGTCAGCCTTTCTATTCGGGTGCCTCTTAGGTAACCTTGACCTAATTTACAAGAAACAGAATGTGCGTGCATCTTTGTGTTCTAAATATACATGAATAATTTATTACAGATGACAATATATTAATGGCATGTGCACACGTGTTTAACATAATGAAGTATGCAAGCATGTACCGCTTTGGCCCACTTTGTGTTCTCAATAAACACAAACATATTTGCTGTAGTACCCATAAACTAAACCTTACAGAAGATCAAAGCAAAAGTTAATTCTTGAAAAGATGCTTCCTTCAGATAGAATGCCTATGTTCTTTCAGGCCCCAGGTGCCTGACAATCTAGCAAGGCAAAAGGAAACACAGTAGCCCGTAAGGATCCTGATAGCTACTGTTTATCAAGTTCCCACTCTGTTTGGTACCTGCTTCCAATGTGCTGTATAAAGCTCTCTGAGATGGGTATATTTTCTCTTTTATTGACAAGGAAACTGAGGCTCAGAGAATGTGAATACTTTACTTGTCAAAGCCAATCAGTTAGGCAGTACCACATTTGGCACTCGTATCCTGGCCCCCTGATTATAAACTCTCTGCCTGAGCTTGTGTGTTTTCTCCTGTGCCATGCTGAATTTATAAATTAAACTTACATTTAATTTGAAATGTAAAAATTATGTGTTGCCTCAATTTTAATAGATGGTATACCATTCTGAGACTTCTGTGTTTGCCAGTGGTATTTCTGCTATGGTTACTGACATCTGCTTATTTTAATGTATTTTGTCATGTGTTGAAGTGGGACTAATCTGGTTGTAATTTAGGCTCTGCATATATTCAGGCTGACCCATCTGCCATGCAAGTATATTTTAGAAAAGGAGCAAATTCCTAGTTGGGCCAAGTAACACCTTTTCCACTTTTCCTCTGTGTGTGATCTGTTGTCTGCAGTATCATGTTGAAAAAGTTGAGAAGTGATTTTGGAAAGAGGGAAGTGAGGAATCTGTTGCTAGAGTGTAATTCAGAAACAGATGAGCTAATGGAAGAAGCCAAGATGTTACATTCCATTATAAGGGAGTTTTAATTTTACTGTAAAGGTTGAGAGAATAACATCTTTTTGGATTTTGAAAAGAAAAAATTAGAAATATCAAATAGCCTACTATATAGTTTTACTAGTTCATCTCATAATCATCTCAATGGGTAGATACTTTCTGTTCCCAGAGCTTCAAAATCGAACTTGAACAACTCCGTAGGGAGCTTTCCAGATTTCCCATCCTCAAGTCTGATCGTTCCTTCCTTTGTATCCTGTGGTGACTATTACAAACGGAGTCCTGGTTGTACCTTCTGATCTGCTTGCTACCGTCCTGGCACCATTTCACTGAAAAAATCCCTAACTAGGTGAGAGAATAGTCGTGTTTCTTTTCTTTCACAAAATGCCCTGACAGAGCTCCGTGTCCCTCTGCAGACACCACTGCTGAGCTGGGGCACATGGCCTGCCCTGGTGGTAGGTTGTGCTGTGGGAGGGTGTGCTTCGGCTTGGAGCACACTTTCGAGTGTTAGTCCTTGGAGCTGGCCAGCCCCATCTGTTCCAGGTGTCGCTGAGCTGCTAGCTGTTATAGGAGCTGCAGGCTCAGAAGTGAGCAAGACAGTTCTTTCCCCATGGAACTTAATATTCAGGTGGGGAGACTTGACAATAAACGCTGTAATGGCGTATGTAATATAGTAATACAAATAAAAATGGAGTGGTGTGAGGAGCGGGCTGGAGATTGTCAGGCAGTGCTGCTCCTTTGGGTATTGATATTTGAATGAAGCCCCGTGTGAAGGGAAGGACAGGCTGTGCAGATATCTTGGAGCAGAACATCGCAGGCCACAGATGGCAGGGGAAGGGCCCGAGGCAGCTGTGGGCAAAGCAGGATTGCAGGAGAGACTGCAGGCTGGTGTGGCTGGAGAGGATAAGTGTCAGGAGCGAGGCCCCGAGGGACAGTGGGGCCAGGAGTCAGCATTGCCTAGAAAGCACTTTTAGCCATAGCAGTGGCCTGTGTCGTGGAGGGAGTGAGAGCAAGCTGGAGACCAAGCTTGGGGAGTCGCAGCATTCCCAGTGCAGCTGAAGGTGGCGAGGGAGCACAGAGCAGCAAGAGGAGGGGAAGCCCGGAGAATGTGGTGGCCTCCAGGGCTGGAAAATGGTGCTTCCAGACAGAGCCAGGGACTGTCCTATGCTCCTGAGCACCTGAGCTGGCAGGTAAGCCTGCAGGCAGGGAGGAGGGAGGGCCCAGGTGTATAGGTGATGGGCAGGGGTGGGGGACGGGGGATCCCAAAACTGAGCTGCTTGGTCTCCTCACCTTCATCAGTGGCTCACAAACCAGCATGACTGATTTAAGCAACATGCTCAGTATTTGAATCCTGTTAGGCAGTGGTCCCCAACCTTTTGGCACCAGGACCGTTTTATGGAAGACAGTTTTTCCACGGGACTGGGGTAGGGGTGGGGGATGGTTTCATCTTGTTTCTTATTCCTGCACGATGCCCTGTTTTTAGCTCTGTTGGTTAGGGAATCTCCCAGCACAAGCACATTACATTTTTTTTTTTTTTATTTCAGGGTATTATGAAGGTACAAACATTTTGGTTACATTTTATGTCTTTGCCTCACCCAAGGGAGGATTAGAGGCATGCCTTTCTCCTCTATAGTGCTCACTGTGTCCTTTAATTGTGAGTTTAACCCCACAACCCCTTAATCCCTGGAGAATATTACTACCATGTGAGAACCATAGTGTTAATTAGTTAGAAGCACATTATATTTATTGTGCATTTTATTTCTATCATTATTACATTGTAATATATAATCATATAATTCTACAGCTCACCATAATGCAGAATCAGTGGGAGCCCTGAACTTGTTTTCCTGCAACTAGATATGAGTCTGCCAGCCAGTCTCCCATCTGGGGGTGATGGGAGACACTGACACCCGAAGTGTGTTGCTTATGTCCAGTCTACTCCGTAGTCTCATTTTGGTTGCTGTCACTGCAGGAAACCCTGCTTCACAAAGACAGGATGTTGGAAATGGAAGCAGGCTTTTCAGTGCTTTTGTGGCAATCTCAGGATATTCTGCCTTGACTTTAATCCAGAACATATGGAGATTTGAAGTTGTCTCAGACATACTTTTTAAGGCCACTGTCATTTGCGATCTCAAGCAGTTGATCCTCTTTTAGCATGGACAAAGTTGATTACCCTGACTTATTCACAAATGGGTCTTGGATCCATTCCTTCCCAGTTCAGGGGTCTTTTGTGGTTGGGAAGTAGTGCTCAAACTCTTGAAAGCTGAGGTAGGTGATCATGTACCAGCTGGGAGAGAGAAGGACCTAGCTCAGTCTCTTTCAAAATTGCTGTTAATGTTTGAAACATGTCTAAAATCCCAATGTTCACTTGTTGCCCCCATAATTCCAGTTTGGCTTTGAATGCAGCCACTTTATCTGTTGACTTGAACACAGTTGTCCTCCCCTGAAGTGACAGATTGAGTTCGTTGAGCAGGTTGAATATGTCACAGAAGTAAGCAAGTTTTGCGACCCATTCTGTGTCACTGAAATGCGCTGGCAGTGGTGACTGTTTTTCTAAACGAAATCTCTGGAGAGCCTTTCATAACTCAAAAACTCTGGCCAGTGATCTACCTTTAGAAAGCCATCTCATTTCTGTGTATAACAGACGTGTGTGCTCTGCATCCATCTCCTCACAGAGCTGCGCAAACAGACGTGAGTTAAGTGCATGTACTTTAATGTGGCTGATAATTTTGATCACATCCCGCAAAATGTTGTTTAGTTTAGGTGGCTAGCCAGCATTTCTCTATGGATGACACAGTGTGTAGACTCACATTCAGAAGTGACCTTCTTGACCCAAGTAGTGAAACCAGAAAGCCGTCCAGTCATGGCAGCTGCTCCCTCTGTGCATATACCGACACAAAATGACCAATTCAGCTTTCCTGATATGTGATCATTCAAAGACTTGAATAGTTCTGCAGCTGTGATGTTGTTGGTTGGCAACAAAAGTGCACATAACATATCCTCACGCACATCTCCCTGAAAAATATATTGCACAAAAACAAGCATTGTTGCCTTGTTGTCAACATCAGTAGACTCGTCAACCTGGATTGCGTACCATGGTGACTCATTAATCCTCTCTACTATTGTGCCTTAGTATCCCCTGCTATTTCATCAGTTGGTTTAGTTATGGTGCTAGCCAAAAGAGGTCACCTTTTGAACTGTAGCCTCTCCTAAAAGTTCACGGCAGATGTCCTTAGCAGCAGGCAGGATCTACTCTTCACCAGTAGTAAAGGGCTTCTTAGCTTTAAAAGCAATGAGGTTAGCTACTAAGAATGATGCTCTCAGTGCAGACACATTTGAAGAAGCTGTGGCCTTTAATAATTGCTTCTGTTCTTCATGTTCACATTTTTTTCTTTTGAAAAACTCCAAAAGCTTGTCTTTTAAGGCAGGGTGCTTGGTCTCCATGTGGCAAAGCAGTTTTGAAGGTTTCATGGCTTCCGTGGATAGCCGGTTGCCACATATTATACAAAGTGAGCTTGGAGAATGTGAATCACCTGTTGCAGTGAACCTGTAAGTTAAGTAGGACCCTTGGTATTTTCTTTTAAATGCAGCTTTCATTTTGTCGGCAGTCTTAGAGTCTCCTGCTGTCTCATTATTAGGTCTTTCCCCCTTTTTCAAAGAAGCTGTCTGGTGATGTTGGGTTTTTTTACTCATTTTTGCTAGGATGAACTTGTGGGCTTACCAAAACTGTGACTGAGACAAGTGCGCAGTGCGGGGAAAGAGGTGCAGATGGAAGTGGTAAATAAAATAATGGGTAGCCTACGCGTGGACTAAAAGAAATATCAGATTCTGACTTAAAGCCTTCCCTTAGATACAGCTGTTCAGTTGAAGTACATCAACTCACTTGCCATTATAAAGCCTGCCACAGATGCACCTTTACAATTGAAGTAAGATATTCACTTGCCTCTATAAAGCCTGCCACCAGATGCAGCTTAATTGTCATTTGCCATTCACTGACAAGGTTTTGATATGAGTCTGCCAGCAATTGATTTTTTGTGGTCTCTGTGCAGTCAAACCTCTCTGCTAATGATAATCTGTATTTGTAGCTGGTCCCCAGCGCTA
Organism: Cheirogaleus medius; assembly: GCA_008086735.1. NCBI lineage: Eukaryota > Metazoa > Chordata > Mammalia > Primates > Cheirogaleidae > Cheirogaleus > Cheirogaleus medius. Next base: position 402,637 of record VBSM01003231.1, on the reverse strand, counting down.
GTGTCACTGCGTCAGCTCCACCTCTGATCACCTGGCATTAGATCCCTCGCATGCGCAGTTTACAGTAGGGTTTGCACTTCTATGAGAATCTAATGCCCCTACTGATCTGACAGGAGGTGGAGCTCAAGTGGCAATGCCAGTGATGGGGAGCAGCTGTAAATACACATGAAGCTTTGTCACTCACCCACCTCTTACCTCCTGCTGGGTGGCCCGGTTCCTAATAGGCCATGTCCGTGGCCTGGGGTTTGGGTACCACAGCTGATAGAGACATGGCACTGAAATCTAAGGTGGTGAAACTGATGTTTGTGTGTGGCTACAGATTGAAGGCACTTCCAGGAGAAGTTTCAAAACTTTCCTGAATGAAGACAGTATGTTTGGCATGAGGATATAACCCCTCACAGCTGACTGCTTTGAAGGAGAGCAGTCTTTGGTTTCTGTGAATTCTAGTGCTCTGGTGGAAGGGTAGTGCCCTGGGGACCTGCTGGGCTGTTCCCATTTTAGACATTGACCATCAGTCCAGGACTCTCCTAAAGGAAGAGCCAGCTCTCAGAGCAAGGGGCAGTTGCCAACCCATGCTCTGCCATATGGAATTATCAGAAGAGCGACCCATTTTCTTCTGGGTGGTTTTCTTTCTTTTAGTAGGTCCTTGATGAATATCTGATTTTGGTGGAGAGGAGCTTTCTTCTGTAGAGTACTTTCTTTGCAGTTTTAGTATTATTTATTCTCGTCATCCTTCATGGTTCCATACAATGGCAACTTACCTATTCTTTTTTTTTTCTTTGGGGGTTGGTTAGACTTTTTTTGTAATCTCTGAATTATTCTCTAACAATTAGCCAGATAATTTTTCTCCAGAGAGTAGATTCTTTTGTATTATACAAGCATATCTCAATAGATTTGAGCTTAAAAATAAAATTATGTTCTGGGTCAGGTATGGTGGCTTCACGTCTATAATCCCAGCACTTGAGATTTGGGAGGCCAAGGCTGGAGGATTGCCTGAGGTCAGGAGTTTGAGACCGACCAGCCTGAGCAACATAGTGAGACATGGTGGCACATGCCTGTAGTCCCAGCTACTTGAGAGGCTGAGACAGGAGGATCACTTGAGCCTAGAATTCAGGACTTCAGTGAGCTATGATTGTGCCACTGCACTCCAGCCTGGGTAACAGAGTAAGAACCTGTCTCAAAACAAATAAAACCCCCCCAAAACCCAAATCATATGCTAATTGTTATAATTTAACAGTGTCTTATGATCATTCCTTTTGTAGAGTCACCTTGAAATTGATCTGTTCTGTTAGTCTCTCTTATTATAGTTTAAATTTACTCCAAGAACAGGTCAGAGCACATCTACACTTCCATTTCCTATGCTTGCAGGTCAAAGATTATTGTTAATTTCCCCAGGCATGTTGCCTTCTATGTTCGTTTCATCTTTTATGAGCTCTCCTAGATGAGAAGGGGCGAGGTGCTGACCTCTGCAGACATCATTCCCGAGTTGCAGACCGGCAGCAGCAGGAGCGCTGCTGTTGAGCGAGGGCCACTCACAAAGGGCAGGATTAAAGGACACCATGAAAATATTCGTTAAGTTTACCCAAGTCGCTCTTGTAATATGAGGGTTCCCATAGCAGTATTAGATGGGAATCTGTCTGTCTTAATGTTTAAAGCTCAGTAAGTGTCTCCTGCTTAGAGAATTAGAGAATCAGGTTTGATTGATTTGTAAAGATGGATTTTCTTTTTATTCAATGGGATTTTTTTCTTAATCCATTGAATTTTTCCTCCTTCACCACAGAGAAGTAATTGTAGAGTTCTTTGTAGTGCTTCTCTCTGGAGTAACACACATTGAAATTTATATGTAAGGGCTGGTGGGTCCCATGACCATCTGAGATAAATGATCAAATGTCATCATAGGGCAAGGACAACTGCCGTCAGAGGATACAGCACAGTGAATGGTCAAAAAGTTTGATGAAGAATTTGACAGAAATAGGAGATTTTCTAAAATGCTTATTGGACACTTGGGACAAATAGCAGTATACAAGGCGTAACTTGAATGAATACTTCTTAGATTCTAATTGAGGATGCTGGTGGCTTTCAAGATATTTTTGTATTATGATTTGATGCTTAAGGCATCTATTTCTTTAGCCTAAAGGAAAAGGAGCTCCAAGCAGCGGAGGAAAACCAAGTACATTTCATTGCTTGGGTGGGTGAGCTGCTGCAAGTGATGTGTAATTTATTTTGAAGGTATGTTTGGCATTATTATTTTTTTCAGCTTTTATATTTGCGTTTATTCATTTAACTTTTAAAACACTACTATAGTTGAATATTATAAGAAAAACAATAGCAAGTGGTGAGCATATTATGATTATAGTCCTTCACTCATTCACTATTGCACATAAAATGCCAGCAGTGTCATTCACTGGCCTCATTAAGAGGTCTGACACTGAACACCACCTCTGGGATGATGTTCATCATCCTCATATGCTTCTCCATTGTAATGGCCCCATCTCTCTTGATGTGGATCAAAGTCCACGAGCTCTACTTGATCCATTTCATCAGTCTCTTCTACTTCCTTCCTCTCGGGGAGGAGTTTTTCCAGCAAAGACAGTTTATCAGGAGAAAGAAAGCCATTTTCAGGAAAATTTACCTTAAATTCGATGATTAGGCGACCCTTTTCATATGGTCTATGATAAATTGGCATGCCTTCATTTAGCACACACTTGATATCTCCATGCTTGACAATTTGACCTGGATGAGAGGTGATGACTATGGTTCTGTTGTCAAGAGTAGATATTGGCTTTTGGAAGCCACATAATGCTTCAACCAGCTGTATTTCCATACACATGAAAAGGTTTTCTCCTCATCGAGTAAAAACAGCATGGTCCTTCTGATCTAACACAATGATAATATGTCCTGGCTCTAGTCTTGGTTCTCAGTCTCCTTCACCATGGAATGTTATCTTCTGGCCATCTTTCATTCCTTTGTCAATATAAACTTCTAGAATCTTCTTTTCTTGAACTATCTTCCGTCTATCCTTCCATTGCAGCCTTTGCATCTATCTTTAGGACCGATCCGTTCCCCATGGCCCTGGCACTCCATGCATACTGACTGAATTTGCTGAACCATTCCGGATCCTAGCTGATGAATTCTTATTTGCAGTCCAGTACCTTGGCAATTGGAACAGCACTCTACTGCTCCTTTCTTACCACCTCGGCCTTCACATTTGTCACAAATCACATTCTTCTGCAGAGCCAGTTATCTTGTTGCACCATTATATAAATCTTCTAAGGTTACTGAGAGCTGATATACAACATTTTTACCTCTCCTTTCTCTTTGCATTCTTCCCCCTCCTCCAAAAAACAAATCAAAAGATGTCCATGGGGGAACCAAAACCGCCACCTGCTCCACCCCCTTTAATTGCCTGTTCTCCTCCTTTGTCATATAGTTCCTTTTTCTTTGCATCAGAGAGAACTTCGTAAGCTTGAGAAATCTGTTTAAACTTCTCTCCTTCATTTGGATTATTATCAGGGTGGTACTTCAAGGCCAGTTTCCTATAAGCCTGAGTGGCATTGAGTTTGACCCCCAAAACATCATAGTAAGTGGTTTCTTTCACCATTTTCTACAGCCGGTGAGCGGGCTGAGGCTGACGTGGAGGAGCGGGAAGGAGCGCGTAGCTGTGCACAGCTTGGGCAGCCGCTGCCCCTTCACCTCTCACGGAGTGTTCTGGAAAGTTCCCTGTTTGGCATTATTTATTTTCAGAATTTGTCCAAGATCAGACCTGAGTCTACTGGACAGTGTGGGAGTATGGCTTTGATAGATAGTCAGCCTGGGCTGGCACACCCCACAAACAGTGGCCCCCGCTGCAGGCTATGACTGGGAAACTAGGTGCACTGCACATGCATTGGGCCTCCCTGTAACACGGGTACAGGTCACTACGTTCAGCTGGCTTTGCTCACCACAGTGCTATGAACTCCAGTGCAGTGTCAGTCCGGGAGTTTACATAGCACTGCATTTGGGTTTGTGAGGGTTATTGCCTTGTGTCCTCTTTTAAAGAACTTGAAATTTGCAGGGGAGGTAAGACATAAATGAACTAGATTCAGACAGTAGAAAGTACTTAATGAAATGACAGTGATGATCATTGACAGTTCTCAGGGCTTGCTCTGTGCCGGGCCCTATTGTGAGTACCTCCATGCATTCGCTTACCAGCCTTGCTAGGTCGGTACTAATCTACCCAGGGAGCAAGTGGTAGGGCTGGGATGTGAGCCAGGCAGTGGGGCTCCCTGTGGGGCTAGAAGTCAGACAGGAGCAGCAGGGTGGCAGGTGGGGGCAATGACCTGGTGCCAGGCTCATGGGTCTGGAAGAACAGTAGGAGATCAGTTGACCAGGACATGTAGGAAGGGCTTTGGAAGATCTTTTTTTTTCTCACTCTTAACTTCTCTGTACTTTCCCCTGTCAAAACAAATTTTACTGAGAAGTACAACATACTAGAGAAAAGTACAAAGACAAAAATGAAGTTCGGAGAACGATCACAAAGGAACACACCTTAACTGTCACCCAGGATGAGAAGTGGAGCGTTGTTGGCACCTGGGTAATCCCGGTACTTCTTCCTGATCACTTCCCATTCCCACCGCTTTTCCCATTCCCACCGCTTTTCCCATTTTTGAATGTCATGTGAATAGAATTACACTTCTGTGTTGGCGTGGTTCATTTTCATTGCTGTATTGTATGGTTTCTCAGCATCTTTACATTTGGGCTTGATAGTTCTTTGTTGTGAGGCATCCTGTGTATTATAGGGTGTTTACCAGCCTTCCTGATCTGTGCACACTAGATGCCAGTAGCACTTCCCAATTGTGGTAGCCAAAAATGTCCCCAGATGTTCAGATGTCCCCTGGGGAGCAAAATACCCCCTTCCCCGGCTGAGAACCAGTGCTGTGTAGTACAGGCTGAGTATCCCTTATCTAAAATGAAATGTTTTGGATTTCAAATGTTTTTGCATTTTGGGATACTTGCATATACATAATGAGGTATCTTCAGAATGAGACCCAGTCTAAACTCATATGAAATTCATATATGTTTCAGATGCACTTTATATACAGCCTGAAGGTATTAATATTACAACTTTATGTTGGCACTCATTATAACTTTATATAATACTTTTAATAATTTTGTGTACAAAACAAAGTTTTTATACATAGAACCATCAGAAAGCAAAAGTGTCATTGTCTGAGCCACCTGTGTGGCTAGTCTGCAGTTGTTAGCACCACCATCACTCCTGACTCTGAACTTACATGTGGCAATAAGCAATCCTTTTCTTATTCTTAATACACGTAAGTACTTAACAGCGCTTACCGACGCCATGTGGGGCATCGTGAGGAACCTGCGGTTGGCACAGGTGCCTGCACACATGCCATTTTATCTCCCTTTGTGGGCATGCTTCAGGGGGATCTGGGTGTGGACAGGAAGGCTGTGTTGCAGCTGAAGGGGCCAGGAGGGCCCTTTTTCCCTGGGGGTGCCGAGTAAACTCTGTTGTGTGCCTACATTTTGACTGCAACTGTCACATGAGGACAGATGTGGAGTTTTCCACTTGTGGCATCAATGTTGGCACTCAGAAAGTTTCAGATTTTGGAGCAGTTCGGATTTGAGATTTTGGGATTAAAGATACTCAGCCTGTATCCACTGTATGAATCTACCACAGCTGACTTGTCCATTTTACTATTGATAACACATTTGGATTGTTTTAATTTTTGAGTTTACAAATAATGCTGCTCTGAACATTCTTGTGCTTATCTTTTGGTAAACATGCCTATTTTCTCGTTGGGCATATCTTTGGGAGTGGAAGTTTTGGATCTATAGAAGAGCATGTCTTTACCTCTAGTAGCTTATACTAGGCTGTTTTCCACAGTGGTTGTACCAAGTGTAAACTTTAGCAACAGCACAGGAGCACTCTGGTGGCTCTTCCTTCTCACAAGCACCTGGTATTGTCAGCACTCTTCCTCTTAGCCAGACTGGATGGTGTGCTAGCTCACTGTTGTTTTAATTTGCATTTTCCCAATGAGTTCTGAGGTTGAACACCTCTTCCTGTGTTTACTGGCCATTTGAATGTCTTCTTTTGACAAATCCTATTCAGATCTCTTGCATGTTTTTCTTTTGGGTTGTCTGAATGTGTATATTCTGGATACAGGATCTTTTTTGGTTTTATTAAAGTTGCAGATATATTTTACCACTCCATGTCTTGCTTTATTTCTCTTAATGATGTCTTTTGATGAACAGCAGTTCCTAATTTGAATGTAGTCTGAGTACTTTATGTATCCTGTTAAAAAAATACTTGCCTACCTCAAGGTCATGAATGTATTTGCCTATATTGTCTCCCAGAAGGCTTTTCTTTTTGCCTTTTGCATTTAGGCATACAAGTCCGCCTGATCTGTGTGCGTGCTGTGTGGTGATGGTCAGTTTAACGTCCCGTGGATCCCTCTGACCCAGCACTGTCCACTGAAGGCATGTCCCTTCCCCACTGCTCCTTAGTGTGTGACCTTTGTCTTGAACAGCTGCTCACATGAGTGTGGGTCCGTGTCTGGGCTCTCTCTTCTATTCCACTGGTCTCCGTCATTCTGCAGTGCTACTTGCCTCTTGTCGGGTTGGTACGTCTTGATACTGAGAACATTGTTTTCCTCCAAGAATGCCTTCAATATTATTGTCTCTTTTCCATATAAATTTTAAATTTTAGAATCTGCCTGTCAGATTTCACAAAGGAAATCTTTCTCAACAAAGGAAGCTGTGTTGATTTTGATTGAAATTGCATGGAATCTGTAGATCAGTTTGGAAGAATTGACATCTTCAGAGTGTTGAGACTTCCAATATGTGACATAATGCATCTCTTCACTCTTTAGAGCATCTGTCTTTTTCTCAACAGGGTTTTGTAGTCTTTTGCACAGAGGTCTTAAATATTAATATCTTTAATCAGATTTACTCCTAGTAGCGATGCTTCTTTCTAATTCCATAATTAGGAATAGTGGCTGTGCCTAAACACTATTAATTCACTTGCCACATTCTTATTGAATGCCTGCGCCTGCTACCGTGACAGGTGCTGTCTAGGCACCGGGGGCACAGCAATGTGCTGAACCTTCCCAAGTCCTTGTTTTCAGGGAGCTAGTGAGTGAAGAGGGACAACAGAGGCAACAAATCAGCACAGCAGACCACAGATTATGTGGCATTTAATGCTATTTTGGAAAAAAGGCAGAGAGGGGAATACCAGGGTGGGTTTTGTGTTTTGTTTTAGTTTCAGAGTGGTTGTGGGAGGCCGCCGAGCGGTTGACTTCCGCGCACAGACCTGAAGGCGGAGGGCACTGAGCCCTTAGGACATCTGGGAGGCGTGTTCCGGCTAGAGGGATTAACAAGTGCAAGAGCCCGCAGCAGGCTCTGTGCTCAGGCGCAGAGGCCGGTGCGGCGGGTGGGGGCAGTGGAGGAGAGCATGAGGTGAGTTCCATTCTGTGTAACTGGGGAGTTCCTGTTTATGGAGTGCCAGCTGTGTGCCAGGCATTTGGACAGTCTTCCGCTTGTCCCCTCATTTAGTCTTTACAGTCGTGATGTGGATAATTTAAACTTTTGGTTTATAGATGAGAAAACAAAGGCCCAGCAAGGTGAAACAGCTTTGCTGAGGGGACGCTGCGAGTGACACCAGATTCCACGGCTGTCCCTCCCTGTAGTGCTGCTGCACTCACACGTGGTGATGCCCTCTCCGTGGACCTCCTATTTGAGTTTATGCATTTAATGTGTGAATTTTTAAAAAACAGGAAATTACCAGATAAGTAAAGAAAAATGTGTTTGCCTCTTTAAGGTGTGGCTGAGAACAGAAAGCCCCTCTGTGCCTGTATCTGAGCCACCCACGAACACCGATTAAGGAACTAGTGCAGCTGTCAGGACATCCTTCCGGCTGGGTTTGGCGAGGTTTCTTTGTGTCAGCGGGAGTGCCTGTGTCTGAGAAATGTGGCATTGGGAAATGAGTGCCTGCAGCAAGAGCTGTCACAAGGGCGTGTGGAGATAGGGGTGTCTCAGTGCCATGTCCTTGTCCTCAGTTAGACGTGGCTTAATTCCCAAAGTGCCATTTTGTCCCTCCTTCCCCTTCTCACTGGGGGTGAGTGTGGGGATAGATGGAAACCCTGTTACCATCTTGAGGAACTAGTGTCGCAAGGGACCCAGTTCGGGAGGTGTTGAGCTGGCTCGATGGTGACGAGCATGGCACTGGGAATAGGAGGGTTGGTGAGGAGGAATGCTGTCACGGAGGGAGTCTGTAGACCTTCTCTCAGGCCAGAGAGGAGTCTGTGTGTGGCAGGGCCTTCTTTCTAAGGAACCTAAGTCAGCATGCCCCAGCTTTAGTTTGCTATGTGCATAATGGGATGTAATTTTAAAGTTCCTATTCCTTTTATTGAGGCATGGTTACATCCTTACCTTCCACTCTGAGTTTTCTCCCTAAATTCCTGCACGTAGAATAGGGAAGAATGGTACTTGCCAGTAATGATAGCCAGTCATGGCCAGCGGTACATCCTCTGTCCAGTGGCCAGGGCCTGGCCTGGACACCTGTGAATTGAGTTGGCACAACTCGCAGAGTCGCTTCTGAGCTGTTCACCATGGATGTGATGCAGTTATTTCAGCCGAGCTACAGGCACAGTTCTTTCCAGATGATGCTGATGGTGAGAGATCAGATCTGACTGAGTGAGCTGTGTGCTCATCAGAGGCATTTGTCTGTGACAGACACCAGTGACTTGATACCTTGGAGCTAAGGAGGACATGAGCCAGGGAAGCTCCCCAATTACCTTGTTATAATAACATGGCATTAGTGTTTTATGGCTGTTGGTGGCCGTCTTATTACACCTGCTGTTCCATGTTGCTAGCATAAGTTCTCTGCCCTCACACCCCTCCTTTTCTCACTCCCAAATGATTTTAGACAATAAAAATATTAACAAAGAAATCTGTATACTGTTGGGAGGAAACATGGGAAAATGTGGGGATTTCATGTCCATCCAAGCTCTTGATAGGACGTTGTGAGGAGAAAATAGCCCCTAAAATGTCAAGAGGGGACTAAATTGAGAAACTGTAGCAAAAACAAGCAGAATGTTATTTATTTTGATTTGCTTGAACTTTCATAATGAAATAGTACTTTTTTTTTTTTTTTTGGTTTATTTTCTGTGTGGTTCCGTTTATGTGATTAAGAACAGGCAAAACTAATCTTTGGTGGTAGAAACCAGAAGATCAGTTGTTTGTGGGTTGGGCTGACTGGAGGGGGTGGGGCGTGAGGGAGGTTCGTGGTGGTGGCGACGTTTTGTGTATTGGCAGGGTTATGTTTTATATGGTGCAGGCATTTGTCAGAACTTAACCAGCGGTACACCCAAGATTTGTGCAGTTTATGTAAATTTTAACCTCATTTCGATGACACCATCCAAGAAAAATGTTTTTATTCATGTAATTTTACATTGTATATACGTAAATAATCCCCATCTACTAGTATAGACATTTTACCAGTTGGAGTGAAGTGTAAAAGCTCTACCTCCTTTTACCTTTCCTCATTTATGGTAGAATTGTCATAAATATTCTCTCTGGGAACTCGTATACACTGTTGGTGGGAATGTATTAATTAGTATAGCCACTGTGGAAAACAGTGTGGAGATTTCTCAAAAAACTAAAAATAGAACTACAATATGATCTAGCAGTCTCACTACTGGGTGTTTATCCAAAGGAAAGGAAATCTGTGTCAAAGGGATACCTGCACTCCCATGTTTACGGCACTATTTACAATAGCAAAGACACAGAATCAACCTAAGTGTCCATCAGTGCATGAATGGATAAAGAAAATGTGGTACATGTGCACAATGGAGTACTATTCAGCCTTAAAAAAGAATGAAATCCTGTCATTTGCAGCAACATGGATGGAACTGGAAGTCATTATGTTGAGTGAAATAAGCCAGGCACAGAAAGACAATTACCACATGTTTTCACTCAATATGTGGGAGCTAAAAGAGTTGATTTTATGGACTACCACAAAGCTCCCTCACACCCTACCCCCTCCAGGGGTCTGGGAAGTATGGGGGCAGGGATGCAGAGAGGTTGGCTAATGGTTACAAACACACAGATAGAAGGAATAAGACCTAGTGTTTGGTAGCACAATAGGGTGAATGTAGTTAACAATTTATCATATATTTCAAAATAGCTAAGAGAAAAGGTTTGGAATGTTCCCAACCCAAGGGAATGATAAATGTTTGAGATGATGGATACCCTCAATACGCTGATTTGACCATTAGACATTGTATGCATGTTTCAGAATTGCACATGTCCCCCATAAATATGTACAATTATGTATCAAAATAAATAAAAATTTAAACATAAACAAAAAACGTTTCTTCTGTATCCACTGAGAACCACATCAGACAGTTTTTTGCTTCAACCATCAAACATAATTTAAAGAACTCAAGAGGAGAAGGAAAGTCTATTGTATGTACTTTTATTTTTACTCTCCCTTGTTCTTTCTTCCTTGCTGATGTTGCAAGACTCTTTTGTCATTTCCTTTCTGTTTCCTCTTTTAGATTTATAGAAGAGTTGCAAAAATAGTACAATAAACCCTCACTCAGCTTCTTCTAATGTTAGCACCTTACATAACCATAGAATAGTTATTGAAACTGGGAAATTAACACTGGTATGATATTATTACATAATGTTTAGCCTTAATTAGAATTTTACCATTTTCCCCACTAATTTCCTTTTTCTAAAAATGGCTTTATTGATATATAATTCACACACTCTAAAGTTCAATCATTTATAGTGTACAATGCTGTGGTTTTTAGTATATTCACAGAGTTGTGCAACCATTACCACTATCTAATTTTAGAATATTTTTGTCACCACCAATAGTAACCCCCATACCCATTAGCAATCACTCCATTCCCTTTCCACCCACTCCTGGAAACTACTAATTTGCTTTCTGTCTCTATGGATTTGCCTATTCTGAGCATTTTGTAAAATTACAATTATCCAATATGTGGCCTTTTTTGTCTGGCTTCTTTCATTTAGCATGTTTCCAAGGTTCATTCATGTTACAGGATGTAGATGTATCAGTACTTCATTCCTTTTTATGGCCGAATAATATTCCATTGTATGTATATACCACCTTTTTTTTTTTTTTTTTTTTTT
>VBSM01003231.1:370021-391374 GCA_008086735.1 Cheirogaleus medius | reverse complement strand
AGGAGTTTGAGGTTGCCGTGAGCTAGGCTGACGCCACGGCACTCTAGCCCGGGCCACAGAGCGAGATTCTGTCCCCTCCCTCCCAATAAAAGCTTTTTCCCCTTTAGTTTTAAGAAACTTCTCTATATTGTGTTTTGATGTAGATTTCTTTAGGTTTATCTTGTTTGGTGTTCACTAAGCTTTTTGAATCTTTAGGTTTTTGTCTTTTGCCAAATAGAATAAATTTTCCGTCATTATTGTTTGGGCTATTTTTCAGCCCTGCCCAGTTTTTGTTCTACTTCCCGCACTGCAGTGATATGAATGTTAGGTCTTTTGTTACGGTCCCACAGGACCCAAAGACTCTGTCTTTGTTTTTTTTTCTTCAGTCTGCTTCCTCTCCATCACTCAGACTGGGTAATTTCTCTTTTTTTGCTTTTATTATTTTTAATTGACACATAATTGCACATATTTATGGGGTACAGTGTGATAGTTTGGTACATATATATAATGTGTAATGGTCAAATTAGGATAATTAGCATATCCATCACCTCAAATATTTATCATTTGCACTGGGAATATTCAAAATCCACACTTCTAGCTATTTGAAAATACACAGTAAATCGTTAATTATAGTTACTGTATAGTGCTATAGAACACTAGAATTTATTCCTCCTATCTAGCTATACTTTTGTATTCTTTAATCTTTGGCCAATCCACTCCTCCTGTCTCCCCTTCCCTGCCTCCAGTAACCACCATTCTACTCTCTACTTCTATGAGATCAACTTTTGGCTTCCGCTTATGAGTGAGAAGGTGGTATTTATCTTGCTGTGCCTGGCTAATGTCACTTAACAGATGTCCTCCAGGTTCATCCACGTTGCTGTGAACGACAGAGCTTTGTTCTTTTTTATGGCTAAATAGTATTCCATTGTGTATCTGTACCCGATTTTCCTTATCTGTTCATCTATTGTTGGACACTTAGGTTAATCACATATTGTGCTGTTGTGAATGATGCTTTGGTTAACATGGGAGTGCATGTATCTCTTTGAAATACTGATCTCATTTCCGTTAGATGTTTACCAACTAGCATGCTGAATCATATGGTATTTCTAGTTTTAGTTTTTGAGGAACCTCATACTGTCTTCCATAGTGCCTACACGAATTTATATTTCCACCAACAGTGCATAAGAGTTCCTCTTTCTCTGTATCCTAACCAGCCTTTGTTATTCTTTGTCTTTTTGATAATAGCCATTCTGACTGGGGTGACATGATATCTCATTGTGGTTTTGATTTTCATTTCCCTGATAATTAGTGATATTGAGCATTTTTTCATATATCCAAGGCTGCTTTGAATGTCTGCTTTTGAGAGATGTCTATTTAGCTCATTCACCCATTTTTTTTTTTTTTTTTTTTTTTTAGAGACGGGGTCTCGCTCTTGGTCAGGCTGGTTTCGAACTCCCGACCTTGAGCTATCCACCCGCCTCGGCCTCCCAGAGTGCTAGGATTACAGGCGTGAGCCACCGCGCCCGGCCCTCATTCACCCATTTTTTAAATTGGCTTATTTATTTGCTGTTGAATTATTTGAGTTCCTTGTATATTCTGGATATTAATCCCTTGTTGGATCAGTAGTTTACACATATTTTCTCCCATTCTTCAGGTTGTCTCTTTACTCTGTTGATTATTTCCTTTGCTGTGCAGAAGCTATTTAGTTTAATATAATCCCATTTGTCTAATTTTGCTTTTGTTGCCTGTGCTTTTTTGAGGTCTTCTTATAAAATCTTTGCCCAGACCCATGTCCTGAAGCATTTATCCTTTTTTCCTTTAGTAGTTTCATAGTTTCAGGTCTTACATTTAAGTCTTTATCCATTTTAATTTGATTTTTGCATATGGGGAGAGATCAGGGTCCAGTTCCATTTTTCTGCTTGTGGATATCCAGTTTTCTGAGCACCATTTATTGAAGAGTCTTTTTCTTCCCCAATTAATGTTCTTGGTGCCTCTGTTGAAAATTGATTGAGTGTAAATAGGTGGATTTAGTTCCGGTTTCTCTATTCTGTTCCATTGGTCTGTGTGTCTGTTTTATGCCAGTATGATGCTGTTTTGGTTGCTATAGCTTTGTAGTATATTTTGAAGTCAGGTAGTGTGCTGCCTTCAGCTTTGTTCTTTTTGCTCAGGATTGCTTTGGTTATTTGGGATCTTTTGTGGTTCCATATGAATTTTAGGATTGTTTTTTCTATTTCTGTGAAGACTGTCATTGGTATTTTGATAGGGATTTTGTTGAATATTTAGATCACTTTTGGTATTATGGTCATTTTCACAGTGTTCTTTTAATCCATGAACATGGGATGTCTTTCCATTTTTTTGTGTCCTTTCAGTTTCTTTCATCAGTGTTTTATAGTTTTCCTTGTGTAGGTCTTTAACCTTTTGGTTACATTTATTCCTGGGTATTTTATTTTTTGGTAGCTATTGTAAATGGGGATGCTTTATTGATTTCTTTTTCTGCTAGTTCGTTGTTGGTGTATGGAAGTGCTACTGATTTTTGTATGTTGATTTTGTATCCTATAACTTTACTGAATTCATTTATCAATTCTAACAGTTTTCTGGTAGGGCCTTAGTGTTTTCTGTATATATAATCATGTCCTCTGCAAATAGGGACAATTTGACTTCTTCCTTTCTAATTTGAATGGCCTTTACTTCTTTCTATTGTCTAATTGCTCTGACCAGGACTCCCAGTACTATGTTCAATAAAAGTGGTGAAAGTGGGTATCCTTGTATTGTTCCAGATCTTAGAGGAGAAGCTTTCAACTTTTCCCTGTTCATTATGATGTTGACTATGGATTTGTCATATGTGACCACTATTTTGTTGAGGTACATTCCTTCTGTATTTTAACTTGGTGAGAGTGTTTTTTATCATTAAAAGTTGTTGAATTTTATGAAATGCTTTTTCTGTGTCTATTGAGATAATCATATGGTTTTTGTCCCCTTCATTCTGTTGATATGATGTATCATGTTTATTGAATTGTGTATGGTGAACCATCCTTGTATCTCTGGGATAAATCCCTCTTCATCATCGTGATTGATCTTTTTAATGTGCTGCTGGATTTAGTTTACTAGTATTTTTTTTTTGAGAATTTTTGCATCTGTGTTCATCAAGGATGTTGGCCTATAGTTTTCATTTTTTGTTGTGTTCTTGTCTGGTTTTGGTATCATGGTAATGCTGACCTCATAGAATAAGTTTGGAAGAATTCCCTCCTCTTCATTTTTCTGAGTTTGAGAATAATTGGTTATCAGTTGTTCTTTAAATGTTTTGTAGAATTCTGCAGTGAAGCAGTCAGGTCCTGGGTTTTTTTTTTTTTCATGCGAGACTTTCAATTACAGATTCAATCTTGTTACTTGTAATTGACCTATTCAGGTTTTCTGTTTTCTTCTTGGTTCAACCTCGGTAGGTTGTACGTGTCCAGGAATTTATCCATATCTACTAGGTTTTGTAATTTGTTGAGGTATAGTTGTTTTTAATAGTCTTTCATGATGGTTTGTATTTTTCTGATATCAATTGTTATGTCTCCTTTTTTATTTCTTTATTACTTATTTTATTTCTTTATTACTTATTTGGGTCTTTCTTTGTTTTTCTTGGTTAGTCTAGCTAATGGTTTGTTGATTTTGTTCATCTTTCCAAAAATACAACTTTTTGTTTCATAGTTTCAATTTCATTTATTTCTGCTCTGATCTTTATTATTTCTTTCCTTCTATTAATTCTTTCTTTGGTTTGTTGTAGCTTTTGTAGTTCCTTGGCATGTACTGTTAGGTTATTTATTTGAAATCTTTCTACTTTTTTTTGAGGTAGAGTCTCACTGTTTCCCAGGCTATAGTACGATGGCATCAGCCTAGCTCACAGCAACCTCAGACTCCTGGGCTCAGGCAATCCTCTTGTCTCAGCCTCCTGAGTAGCTGGGGCTACAGACGCATACCACCATGCCCAGCTAATTATTTCTAGTTTTGGTTGCCTGGCTAATTTTTTAAAATATTTTTTAGTAGAGTCGGAGTCTCGTTCTTGTTCAGGCTGGTCTCAAACTCCTGAGTTCAAATGATCCTCCTGCCTTGGCCTCCCAGAGTGCTAGGATTACAAGCATGAGCCACCTCACCCGGCCTCTACTTTATTGATGTAGGCACTTATTGCTATAAAATTCCCTCTTAATACTGCTTTTGCTTTCTCTTATAGAGTTTTTTTTTTTTTTCTTTTTGAGATAGGGTCTCACTCTGATGCCCAGGCTGGAGTGCAGTGGCCTTATCATTGCACACTGCAACCTCGAACTCCTGGGATGCAGTGATCCTCCTAGCTCAACCTCCTAAGTAGCTGGAACTACAAGCATGCGCCCAGCTAATTTTTTTTAAATTTTTGTTTTGTAGAGATGGGGGTCTCACTGTTGCTCAGGCTGGTCTTGAACTCCTAGCCTGAAGCAATCCTCCCACCTCGGCCTCCCAAAGTGCTAGGATTACAGGTATGAGCGATTGTGCCCAGCCTTCCATAGATTTTGGTATGTTGTGTTTCTATTTTCATTTGTTTGAAGAAATTTAAAAATTTTCTCCTTGATTTCTTCATTGACCCATTGATTGTTTAGGAGCGAGTTATTTAATTTTCATATATTTATACACTTTCAGAAGTTACTCTTGTTATTGATTTCCAGTTTTATTCATTTGTGGTCAGAAGAGATCTTTGATATCATTTTAATATTTAAAAATTTGTTGAGACTTGTTTTGTTACCTAACATGTGGTCTATCCTGGAGAATGTTCCAATGTGCTGATTAAAAGAATGTGTGAAGTGTTCTGAAAAGTCTGTGAGGTCCATTTGATCTGAAGTGCAGTTTAAATCCAATGTTACTTTGTTGATTTTCTGTTTAGATCATCTGTCCAGTGCTGAGAGGGGGTCCTGAATTACCCAGCTGTTATTGTTTTGGAGTCTGTCTCTTCCTTTAGATCTGATAATATTTGCTTTATATATCTGGGTGTTGGTGTTGGGTGCATATATGTTTATAACTGTTACATCCTCTTGATGAATCGATCTCTTTATCATTTTATAATGACCTTTGTCTCTTTTTATAGTTTTTGAACTTAAAAGTTTATTTTATCTGATATAAGTATAGCCACACCTGCCTGTTTTTGGTTTCCATTTGCACATAATAACTTTCCATCCTTTCCCTTTCAGTCTATATGTGTCTTTACAGGTGAAGTGAGTTTCTTATAGGCAGCATGTATTTGGATTATGGTTTTTTTTTTAAATCCACTCAGCTAGTCTATATCTTTTAACTGTAGAGTTTATTTTGTTTAAATTAAAGGTTATCATTGATAAGTTAGGACTTACTCCTGTCATTTTGTTAATTGTTTTTTGGTTGTTTTGTATATCCTTTGTTCTTTTGTTGTTGTTTATCATTGAAGTTTGGTGGTTTTCTGTAGTGATTAAGTTTGATTCTTTTATCTATCTTCTTTGTGTATCTGATCAACCAGAGTGTTATATTTTTGTGTGTTTTCATAATAGTGATTGTTTTCTTTTCACTTCCAGATGTAGGACTCCCTTGAATGTTTCTCATAATGCCAGTCTAGTGGTGAATTCCCTCAAGTTTTTGCTTGTCTGGGAAGGACTTTATTTCTCCCTCATTTCTGAAGGATAGCTTTGGTGGGTATAGTATTTTTGATTGGCAATTTTGTTTCTTCCAGCAGTTTGACTATAACATTCTATTCTCTCTTGGCCTTTAAGGTTTCTGTGGAGAAATCTGCTATTAGTCTAATGGAGATTCCCTTCTATATGATTTGGTGCTTATCTCTTGCTGCTTTTAGAATTATCTCTTTGTGTTTGACATTTGAAAATATAACTATAATGTGCCTTGGGAAGGATCTTTTTGGGTTGAATCTATTTAGGGATCTTTAAGCTCACTGGATTGTAAGGATATGATTTCGATGTCCATATCTTTCCCCAGACTTGGGAGGTTTTCAGCTATTATTTAATTAACTATGGTATCTCCTCTTCTTCTCTAATTCCTATTATTTGAAATTTGTCTGTTTAATGGTGTCCCATAAGTCTTGTAGGCTTTCTTCACTCTTTTTCATTTTTATATCTTTTTTTCCCCTCTGGGTTATTTCAAATGACTTATCTTCATGTTCAGAGATTCTTTCTTTTGTTTGGTCAAATCTGCTATTGAAGCTCTCTATTGTATTTTTTATTTCATTCATTGAATTTTCGAGCTGCAGGATTGGTTGGTTCTTTTTTAATGATTTCTCTTTGTTGAATTTTTCATTCAGTTCATTAATTCTTTTCCTGATTTCATTAAGTTGTCTGTCTATATTTTCTTGTATCCTATTGCGTTTCCCTAAGATCATTGTTTTGAATTCTTTTTTTGGCAGTTTGTTGATTTCTGTTTTGTGGGGGACTGCTACTAGAGAGTTATTATGTTCCTTTGGTGGTGTTATATTGATTTTTCAGGATTCTTGAGTCCCAGCATTGATGTCTGTGTATCTGGTGGAACAATCGTCTTAACTTTCCATAATGGCTTTTGTAGAGAAAGACTTTCACCTGCAATTGGGTTCTAGTGTGCCAGTTGGGAAGAGTGTGGTGACTCTGTTTCCATATAGGTGCAATGATACAGTCTCTGTGCAGCTTCTTCAGCTGCACTGAATATCAGCAGTAACTATAGGTGTCTCAGTGGCCTAGGCTGCAGAAGTTTGTGGCAGTATGGTGATAACATAGGTTGTTAATGTCCTTGGCGTCGGGGGCTTTTGGGATCCACCCATTCTCATGTTCCACATGATGGGGAGACTTAGCTAAGGGGATCCCTCTTGGTGTCAGGTCTGACACAGCCTACAAGTAGCTGCCACAGCACTGGGTTCCAGGTGCAGGTGCTCAGAGCAGCTCTGGGGCCAGGGTCCTAGGCTTAGGGTCTTGAAAACCTATTGTGGCACCTGGGTCTTGGGGTACAGGTTTACTCTCTGTGGCAGAATTGCATGTAGGTTACCCACAGAGCCAGGATCTGTGACTGTGAGGCACCCCTTAGCAGCTTGGGCCCAGGGGACTGGGTTATAGCTGTGATTCTACCCCTGGGGGGAGGGCACAGCAGTGGCCTAACTCCAGGGAATAAAGGGTGCTCTGGGACTTTGAGCCCAAGGAATAGGGTACAGTTGCCAATTCAGAACCTGAGCCAGTAGGGCTTAGTAGCCACTCAAGTCCCAGGAGATGAGGCACTGTGTGGTAGTGACTCTAGACCCTGGGATGGTGGGGCTGGGCAGTATCCCGGACTGTGTGAGGTCAGGTGTAGCAGCAGCAGGTACCCTAGCATGCAGAGAATGGCTGTCGTTTGGGCCTTCGGGGGCAGAGAATGGCACCACCATGACTCTGCTCCCCAGGGAGGGGCTGTCTCAGCAGCTCAGCCTCTAGGAAGCTAGTCCAGCTCCAGGGAAGCAAGATACTAGAGGTATTGGAGTTATTTGGCGTGTAGGGGTAGGGTTTCTCAGCTCAGCCACTACCCTATTTCCCTGGAATGTGAGGTACTGCGTCAGTTCCTCCCTAGGATGCGCAGCTGCTCAGCTCAGCCAGGGCACTGATTCCCCAGGGGGCAGTGTGCTGCTTCAGCTTAGGCCTTGGGTGCGTGACTGTTCTGGGCAACCCAGGCATTGTTTCCCTGGGATGCAGGGTGCTTCTTCAGCTTAGGCACTGGAATGGGTGATTGCTGTGGGTGGCCAAGCCACTGTTTCCTGGGCTGCAGGGCACTGCTTAAATGTAAGCACTGGGGAGGTATGGCTGCTCTGAGAAGCCCAGGTACTGGCTGTTTGCCCAGGAGGCAGGGTGCTGCTTAAGCTCTGACCCAGCGGGACAGGAGAGGGCTGGGTGGAATGGCTCCACCTTCACTTGGTCCTGTGGGGAAGGGTGTAATAGATGCTGTCAGCTTGGCTTGGGGATGTCGGGCCACTGGGCTGGGTGGTTTGGTGGCAGTTTAGCCTCAGGGATGAAGGGGAGCTGTGGCTGCTCTCCCCTAGAGTAGGACATACTCCAGCTGCAGTTGCTATTCTAACATGGCATGGTACAGGAGCCACATGGGCCACAAGGGGCGGGGCACGTGTCAGCTCCTTCTCTAGGGGAGCACCGCTGTGTGGACTCCAGGCAGCTCCCTCAGCTGGGCTTAGAGCCTCTGAGAGCTGTAGAGGACTGCAGTGGTGTCCCAGGTGTTGATAGGGGGTGCTGGAATCCTCTTCCGTACCTCCTTACGTTGGAGAGAAGTTCCTCCTGCTTCCCAGCGGGTCCCTGCTGGGGGATGGGTGGTGGAGGCCTGGCATTCCCTTCTGTTCTCTGTGTGGCCATTCTGCATTTCTGTGCTCACTTGGGTTTCTGTTACTCCTCTCATGTGCTCTCCCTCAGTTATTTTTGCTAAAATGCAGTTGTTTGTTTGTTGTTCTGACTGTCTTTGTGAAGGGGTGAGCGCTAGGGGCCTCTAGGTGGCCGTCTTGCTGACGTCACCCAGATTGGGTAATCTCTACTGTCCTATGTTGCAGTGAACTGATTTTTTTCGTCTGTCCTCTCTATTCTGTCTTCACCAAGTTTTTTATTTGTTATTATATTTTTCAGTTTTGTTCTGTTTTTTTGCTGAGACTAGTTTTTCATTTGTTTCCAGTATGGTGGCTGCTTTAACATCCTTGTCAGGTTATCTGCCATCTCTGTGCTGGTGTCAGGGCAGTTATCTTTTTTCATTTAAGTTTCCTCATCTGTCTTTAAAACCAAAAATTAGCTATGACTACTGTAAATGTTCTCAGTCTCAAATAATGAGATTGTTCATGATTAGACCTGAGTTCTGTGTTGTTCTCCTACCTACATGATAAGCATAGTTTGTGGGTGCTCAAAAGCCATTCCCTTCCCCCTAGTCTGTATTCCCCTCCTGTGCTGTTACCTGGCGGACTGTGATTTCCTTGTGATGGTGTTATTGTGAGGTTATTCCTGGTGGGCTGCAACCTTAACTGCATTTGTCTCATGAATTCAGTGGTCTGTTTTATTTTACCCTTTTACCCTGGTGAAATGAGGCCTAATTCAGTCTGACTGTTGTCCTTATAAGAAGAGGAGTTGAAAGCACACAGAGAGACACCAGGGACATGTGGGGCCAGAGAGATGACCATGTGAAGAGACAGTAAGAGTGGCTGTCTGCAAGCCAAGGAGAGAGGCTTCCAAGGATACCAGCCCTGCTGACACCTTGGTCTTGGACTTTGAGCCTCTAGAATGTGAAAAAGTAAATTTCTGTTGTTTAAGCCACCCAATCTGTGGTATATTGTTTTTTCAACCTGAGCAAATTAATACAGAGCCCTTAGCATATCATAGTAACCATAGTTATTTTAAATTCCCTATCTAATAATTCCAAAATCTGTCATCTCTGCATCTGGTTCTGATGCTTGGTTTCTCTCTTCAAACTGTGCTTTTTCTCTGCTTTTGCCATGCTTCATAATTTTTGGTTGAAAGCCAGACATGATTTATCAGCTAGCAGGAACTGGCAGAAACAGGCCTTTAGTGTGAGGTTTTGTGTTAGTCTGGCTAGAAGTTGGGCTGTGTCTGATGTGGGTGCCAGAGGCTTTGTATTTCTCTAGTGTCCTTATTTATTCTGGCCTGTTGCCTTTGGGTTTTCCTAAGAATTCCTCCTTAGAATCTGTGTCTTGCAGCTCTCTTAGCTGTTTTAATAATCCCTGTTGTGGAGGTGTATGCAGGGAAGAGTTTATCATCTTAGGCTTTTAGATCTCAGTCTTTTAGTGGGCCTGTGTCCTTGGGCTGTGACCTTCACAAGTGTTTCTCAGCCCTCTTTCCTCCTTCAGTGAGTAAGAGATGGCAAAGGGGCCTGGAGTGGAGAAGTGCCCTTCCCTTTAGGTGGGATGAGGCTGCGGTGGTCTTTTCTCCTGGAGATGAGCCTTTATCATGGAGTGTACCCTGGATGTACTTCATAATGATTTCTCTTCCTTTCCCCCTGCTAGAGCCAGAAGGGGATCTTTCTTGGCTCTTCACTGTGAGAACCTGGCGGGGTTCCTAGAGGCACAGTCCACAGAATGAGGGGTCCATCTAAGACTGTGACCTCGCCAAGAGTTCTTTGCTCTCACGGCCCTCGTCTCCCAGCAGTTTGTCAAAGTGATCACTTAAATGTTCCTGTCAGTTATGGCTCTAGCAGCTTTTCCTCCAGGGAAGCAGATCTTGCTGTGACTCTCCCAATTTCAGGGTGGCAGTTATCCTGTGACCTCAGTTCTCTGATAGATCCAAGAAAAGTCACTCATTTTCAGTTTGTTCAGCTTTTTTTGTGGTAAGGATGGGAGTGATGATTTCTAAGCTCTTTGCATGTTGGAGCTAAAACTACTAAGCTGAAATTTGAAGGGAGCAGCATATATATTCTGGGCAGAGTAGACATCTAGGGCAAAAGGACTTTGGTATATTCAGGAAACTGAGAGCGGGCCAGTGTTCCTGGACCAGAATGAGGACAGGTGAGTGACATGAGAGGAGCCTAGGGAAGCAGAAGGGCTAGATCAGTTAGGGCTTCATCAGCCAGGTTGAAGACTTGAGGTTCTATGCTGAACGCAGTGAGGACCTGCTGGAGAGCAGGGAAGGGCGTATCTGATTCCATTTGAAAGTTCCATTCTGGCTGCAGTGTGGCAGGTGGAAGAGGCAAGAATGGAGGCATTAGATAAGAATGCCTGTGAGAAGGCTATTGCAGGAGTCGAGATGGGACAGGGTAGCTTAGCCTAGGGTGGTAGTTATGGGCTTAGGGTGTGTTTGGAGACAGAGTTGACAAGACTTTGGATGGATCTGAGAGGAATCAGTGACAACAGCTGTGTCTTTGGGTGAGTGGTTGTGCAGTTCACTGAGATGGGAAGGCGAGGGGGACGCGGGGGAGGAGGAGCACGGAGCACCAGGGGTCAGCTTCTGCCTGTGACACCCGAGATGGCAGTAGATCCCTGGGGGGCTGTCCAAACAGGCGTCTGTGGGTAAGAAGTGTGGAGTTCCAGGGGAGACTGAGGTTGGGGAAATAAATGGGTTTGAGAGTCACTGGCAGATACATGGGATTTGAAGCACCCCGGAGTAGATAGAGAAGGAAGCCCAGGACAGAGCCGTGGGGTATTCCAGCATCTAAAGGGCAGATACAAGGAGGAGCTGGTGAAGAGGGAGTCCTGTGGAAGCCAAGAAAAGAAAGTGTTTCAAGGAGGGAGAGAGTGAAGTGAGATGGATTAGTGAAGTGAGATGAAAGCTAAGCAGTGCCAACATAGAGGTCATTGGTGACCATCTTGACAAGAGCCATGGTGGGGCGGTAGGGAGTGGTGGTGAGAGATGGTAGTACGATTGAAGGGTAAAGGAAGCAATGTGAACTGAGGCAGGGGCAACAGCAACAACAGACAACTCCTTCTAAGATGTTTCTGGGGAGGGAAGCAAAAACTGGGCAGAACTAGAGGCCAGTTTGGAGTTTAAGGAGGATGATTTCTTTGCTTTCTTTCTTTGTTCTTTAAAGTTTATAATCCATAGGCTCATATGTTGCTGCTGGACCAGTGCATGTTCCTGGGTGCCCAAGGAGCACAATGCATAGCCTAGCATGTGGCTGACATGGTCCAAATTGTGGTCCTCAGTCCATATGCACCTTGGAAGTGGCCAGGGAGCTCGTAGCAGGAGGAGCGCACAGTGCATGCCCTGAGAGCCTCACGCTGTCAGGAAGTGCCTGACAGGAGCAAGTCTACTGTGTTTGAAACACACTGATATTATCACAGGAAGTCTTATCAACAGATGAGGAGGAATATCTTTCACTCTCACCTTTATTTTTCATACTTTCTATTGAAGTTTTTATCTCTGTTATGCATTTAATGTCTAAGACTGCTGGGATTGTTTTTAATGTTTTTTTTTAAATGGCACCTCATTCTTGCTTAATGGATGATACAGCTTCTTTTGTCTCTTTGAGGAAGATATTAATAGTTTTTAAAAACTTTTCTTCTTACTCCACAACCTCTTTCCTCTGCTCTCCTTTTGTTTCTGTTTAAGATGAGACCCATCTTTCTTTTCTCAGGTGTCTGGTGATGTGTGGTTGTCTGGTCATGTTTAGTGGTGGGATTTATAATACTGATTGGCGACACTGAGCATCTATGTGGGGCTCATGAACTTGCTGCGGTGTGAGCTGATGCAGCCACCTGTTGGGAACCCATCCCATAGGGCATATGTTTGAGTGTGTCCTCTCAGGTTGCTCAGATTGTCCAGAGAAGACTCATCCACTCTCCTGTCTGGAGGGTGAACGCCTACAAACTCTAGAAACAGAGTAGGGGAGAGGGAATGTCTCAGACTTTATAGGTATGTGTTTACTTAATCCATGCATTTTCCAGACAGAACCTCCGTCCTCAGTTGTGCCTAAGGTCCCTGCTCCAGAGATTCTTTAGAAAATAAATTTCCAGGGGAAGAGAATAGGGGAAAAGTTTCAGGGATCTAATTTTTCCTTCTTATTTTTTTAATATAAAATCAGGTTTATTGAGTTATAATTTGCATAAAGTAAAATTTACTTATTAGTCGACAGTTCTGTGAGTTTTGACAGATGCATTCATTATGTTGTAACCACCACCATAATCAAGACATAGAACAGTTCTAACACCTCAAAAAATGTCTTCCTACCCCTTTGTAATCAGCCCTGGCTACCACTGATCTGTTTTCTGCCCCTGTGCTTTTGCCATTTCCAGGATGGCATAAAACAGAATCATGTAGTATATGCACTTTCATGTCTGGCTTTTTCCCTTAACATAATTCATTTGAGATTCTTCATGTTATTGTTCGCATCAGTTGTCTGTTTCTTTTTATTACTGAGTACTTTTGCATTGTGTGGAAGTACCAGTCTGTTTATCCATTCATCAGTTGAGGGATGCTTGGGCTGTTTCTAGCTTTTGGCAATTATGAGTAAAAACACTGTAACCATTAGTGTACAGAATTTTCTGTAAACATAAGTTTTTATTTATCTTGGGTAAATACTTGGAAGTAAGATTGTTGAGTTGTATGGTAAGTATATGTTTATATTTAAATGTATAGGAAACTGCCAAATTGTTATCTCAAGTGA
The DNA here is from genome assembly GCA_008086735.1 of Cheirogaleus medius. NCBI lineage: Eukaryota > Metazoa > Chordata > Mammalia > Primates > Cheirogaleidae > Cheirogaleus > Cheirogaleus medius. The sequence continues at coordinate 378,318 of VBSM01003231.1, read as the reverse complement.
CTGTGCCATTTTAAATTTCCACTGGTATGTGTGAGAATTCTGGTTGCTCCTCAGTTTTGCTAATACTTGATATTGTCAGATTATTTTTAATTTAGCCATTCTAATAGGTGCATAGTAGTATCTCATTATGGATTTAATTTGCATTTTCCTATTTTTTGAAATATTTTGCCCATTTTTGTTGAGCTGCTTTGTCAATATTGAGTTTTCAGACGTGTATGTATTCTGGGTTCAGATCCTTTATCATATATGTGTTTTGCAAATGTTTTCCCCAGTCTAGTGGCCTGTCTTTTCATTGTCTTAACTGTATCTTTTGAAGAGCAGATTTCACAAATTTTGATGGGGCTTATACATTTTCTCGTATGGGTTGTGCTTTTGGTTTTGTATTTGAGAAATCTTTACTTAACTCAAAGTCACAAAGATTTTTCTCCAGCTTTCTTCCAGAAGTTTTATAATTTGGGGTTTTACATTTAGGTCTGTTACTAATTTTTGTATAGTTTTTATATGCGAGGCAAAGTATAGATTGAAGTTCTTTATTTTTGCATATGGATGTTCAGTTTTATGAGCACCATTTGTTGGAAAGGCTGTTCTTTTTTTATTGAATTGCCACTACATCTTGTTGAGAGCTGTGGATCTGTTTCTGGATTCTCTAGTTTTGTTTCATTTATCTCTGTGTCTGTCCCTTCACTAATACCATACTGTTTTGATAAATGTAGATCTTGAAATCAAGTACTGTGATTCCTCCAACATTTTTCTTTTTCTAAGTTGTTTTGGTTGTCCTAGTTCCTTTGCTTTTCCAAATAAATTTGAGAATCATCTTGTCAATTTTTATGAAAATTTCTACTGGGATTTTGGTTGGGATTGTATTGAATATATAGATCAATTTGCAGAGATTTGACATCTTAACAAGATTGAGTCTTCTAGTCCTAAAACATGGTACATCTCTCCATTTTTTGGAGTCATCTTTGAATCCTTACATCAGTGTTCTGTGGTTTCCAGCATACAAATCTTGCACATGTAAGGTTTATACTTAAGTGTTTCTTATTTTTGGTGCTATTGTAAATGGTAGTCTTATAAAAACATTTGATTTCCAATTTTTTATTATTAGTGTGTGGATACAAGTGATCTTTGTATGTTGACCTTGTATCCTGCAACCTCGCTAAACTCAGTTAGTTCTGGTAGCTTTTTAATAGATTCTTTGGGGTTTTCTGTATAGACAATCATGTCATCTGCAAATAGAGATAGTTCTAACATTCCGATCTATAAGCCTTTTATTTCTTTTTCTTGCCTTACTGCATAGGCTTGGATCCTTAGTATAATTTTCAATAGTGGTGGTGAGGATGGACATCCTTGCATTGTGCCTTATCTCAGGAAAGAAGCATTCAGTCTTCATTAAGTGTGATGTTAGCTGTATATTTTTTGTAGGTGCATTTAGTCTGGTTCAGGATATTCCTTTCTATTCCTAGTTTGCTGAGAGTTTTTATTATGAATAAGTGTTGAATTTTGCCAAAGTTGTTTTCTACATTTGTTGAAAAGATAATTTGGTTTTTTTCTGAAGAAGAAAACCATTGTTATGGAAAGTGACATCAGTTGATCTACAAATGTTGAAACCAACCTTGTATGCCTATAATAAATATCGGCTATGAAGTATTACCCTGTTTATATATTGCTTGATTTTGTTTGCTAATATTTTGTTTAGGATTTTTGTGTCTATGTTCATGAGGGACATTGGTCTGTTCTTTGTTTAGTTTTGGTATCAGTGTAATTCTGGCCTCATGAAGTTGAGACTTATTTCCTCCTTTTCTATTTTTTTGAAAGAGTTGTGTAAAATTACTGTTATTTCTTCTTTAATTATTTGATGGAATTTGCTAATAAAGCCCTCTGGGCCTGGGTTTTTTGTTTTTTTCATTATTCAAACATTTTTAACTACAAACTTAATTTCTTTAATAGATACAGGACTAATTCATCTGTGTTTTTTATTTTGAGTGATTTGTTGTAGCTTGTGTCTTCCGACTTTGTCCATCCCATTCAAATTATAAAATTTGTGGGCACAAAATTATTCATAATATTCCCTTGTTATCTGTTTATATAATGTTTATAATTTTTGTCTGTCTTCTCTCTGTCTCACTTGTCTCTGTCCTTGTTTCTCTCTCTCAATTAGTCTGGCAAGAGTTTTATCAATTTTATAGATTTTTTAAATGGGTCAGCTTTAGGTTTTATTGATTTTTTTCAATTGTATTGCTTTCTGCACTTTTATTTTTTCCCCTTTCGTACTTTTTAGGTTTGAGTTACTCTTTTTCTGATATTTTTAAGGTGAAAACCCAAGATAATTAATTTGAGACCTTTGTTCCTTTCCAGTATAAACATTTAATGCTATAAATTTCCCTCATAATCACTGGCTTAACTGCATCCACGAATTTTGATAATGTTGTGTTTTCATGAACAATAATTCCCAGTTTCCTTTGTGGCTTCCTTTTTGATCCATATATTATTTAGAAGTGTGTTAATTTGATCCACATATTTGGGGATTTTAAGATGATTTGCTGTTATTTATTTATTTGTTATTTCTCATTTATTCCTGTGTGATCACAGAACATACTTTGAATTCTTTTAAATTTTTTGAGATTTGTTTTGTGGCCCTGACCATGGTCTATCTTGGTGGATGTCCAGTGGGCATTGGAAGGAATGTCTTCTGCTGTTGTTGGGTTGAGTGTTCTTTTAATATAAATGTCAGGTCAGGTTGGGTGATAGTATTGTTCAGGCATTCCATATCCTTATTTTCTGTCTTCTGTTTTTAAAATCAGTAATGGAAATAAGAATGTAAAAGTTTCCAACTTTAATTTTGAACATGTTTATTTGCCCTTGGAGTCCTAGGATGTGTTGCTTTGTGTCTTTTGAAGCTTTATTGTTACATACATACATAATTAAGACTACTATGTCTTTTGGTGCATTGCCCTCTTTATAATTATGCAATATCTCTTTTTATCCCTGGTAATATTTCTTGTCCTGATGAAAATATAGGAACTGCAGCCTTCTTTTAATTAGTGGTTGAATGGCATAATTGGTGCTTAGACTGTTTTCATTTAATGTAATTATTAAAATATAGAAAGAAATATAGAAATAATGCTAATTTCTTTTTTTTCTCTTTCTTGTCTGATACTGGATTTAGTGTTTTAATATCCCATTTTATCTGCAGTATTAGCTTATCACTTACATTTAAAAAATACTTTTTTATAGTATTTGCTCTAGTGTTCACAATACAATCTTTTATCACAGTACAGTCATACATCATTTAACAATGGGGATACATTCTGAGAAATGCATTAGTAGATGATTTTTGTGATTGTGGAAACAGCTTAGAGTGTATTCACACAAACCTAGGTGGTATAGTCTATGCACCTAGGCATGTTGCTGTGCAGGTTTGTAGCCTAGTGGTATTTGTGTATCTAAGCATAGAAAAGGTACAGTTAAAATATGGTACTATAATCTTAGGGGACCACTGTCGTATATGTGGCCAGTTGTTGACTGAAACATCATTATGCAGCAAGCGCATGCTTACCTTTAAAAAACAGCATGCTGTTTGTTTTACCATCTGTCAATCATATTTATTTCAAATTCCCTTTCTGATGGGTTGTCTCTTTGGCTATGTTGATTATCATTTGACAGTGGGCCTTTTGTTTCTCTTGCTCTTTCATTATAATTTTTTATGGAATGTTGGACATTATATGGAGCACAGTAGAGCAGGATCAACAGACTTTTTTGTAATGGGCCAGATAGGAATATTTTGAGCCTTTAGGGCCACATATGATCCCTGTTGCATATTATTCTTTCTTTTTTTCCTTTAGGAAAATAACCCTTTAAAAATGTGCAAACCTCTTTTTCTTTGCAGCCTGTACAGAAATAGATCATGGGCTGCATTCGGCCTCTGGGCCATAGCATATCTACCTCTGCAGAGGTAGGTAGATAGTTTTGCACTTGGGAGTGGCCACACCTCTTGTTCCACTGGGCTGTCAGTGTGGGAGGTTGAGCTGGGTTTGGGTTTTGTTGTTGCTGTGGTTTACCTTCCAGTCCCACTGGCTGCAGACTCCTCTCTCCTTTCCTGTGCTTAGGCTGAGGGTGGAGTTGCCAGAGTGTCTTTGCCCTTGGCTTTTGGCCTTCCTTCTGTGCCTGTGCTGCTCTGTGTCTTGGGCAAGCCTGTACTAGAAAAAGTCTCCCGCCCCTCCCAAAGAGTAAGACTCTGTGGTCTGGGCTCAGGATGGTTCGGCACCCTTCCCTAGGGTAGAGCAATTCCTTTCATCCTGCCTCAGCCACAGTAGTCTCCCCTCTTGTTCTGTAGGGAGAAGCCTCTGGTCTGGGCGTGAGGTTGTGGCAGCTCCCACTGAAGGATTTAGTGCACTCCTCAGTCCTCTTACTTCTTAGCAAGAGGACTGTACTAATAAATGTACTAAGAAAGAAGTGCTGTTTTTTCCAATAATAGTAACCAATCAAAAAGTAAATTAATGGCATGTTAAAGGTTCCCAATAGAGAGAGAAGGTATTAATAAATGGTAAGGAGAGTTGGCTCCGCTCTGGGTAAGGATTATAGCTTTGGGTGTGGCTGTTGTTTTGGCCCAGCTGTTCTTTAGTGGTTGCTACAGTTAAGCAGGGCTATCAGGCTCTATAACTCCTGGGGACATTCACGTGGAAAATAAACACTGTGAATACTATAGCCTGTGACTCAATGGCCCTGAATAGATGCTGTATCTGTATGTGGTCTTTGAAAGTTTTGCTGTAGTTAGAATGAAAATGAAGCAATACCTTTTAAAACAATCTTATAAGTGGACAGAATTATAACAAACATGGAAAGCCCTCATATTTCTAGTTCTGCCTTTTAAAATTATATGATTGTGAATAATATTTAATGATTACTAAATAGACAATTATTGAATTTTGTCGCACTGCTTTTATGAGCTAAGCTTTTACATCAAGAAGCTTTGATGTAAAGCTCACTTTGTTTCTGGGTTAGCTCATAGTTTTCTAAACCGTCAAATCTGACGTTTAGAAAGGCCAAGAACCCCTTGAGGGGCAGGTTCCCGTCAAAGGTTTCATTCTAACTGGAGGGGTCGCCTCTTTCCCCAGACCCAGACGCAGAGGTGTGCCTTCACGTGTTACGGCTCGTCCAGTCCGTGGTTCTGGAGCCAGAAGTCTTCTCCAGGTCGGCTTCTGAGTTCCGGAGCTCCCTGCCCCTGCAGCGCATCCAGGCGATGTCGAAGAGCCGCAACCGTCACCTGCAGACTGCCGCCCAGGAACTCCTGGAAGATCTTCGCGCTCTGGAGCATAATGCGTAGGTGCGCTCTGCCACCTAGGGGTTTGGTGAAAATGCCAGTGTCCCTTCCCCTGCCCAAGTCCCTCATTTTGTATTCCAAAACCATCACCATGTGCCATGTGTTAGAGACGGCAAAATGCCATTGACTAGAGATGGACATAAGTTTTTATGTATCCCACATCACTTCCTCCTGGAAGTGAAAGTACTTGGGGTGGGTGGCTACCTTGCCAAAGTGGAGGCCATAAAAGAATCCATCCTTCTGGAAAGGTCTGTACTACCAGGAAGAGGGCTTCCTCTGAGTAGTTCCTCACTGCTCAGCAGATTGTCCATGACCTATAGGCTCACCCATAAAAATGGGAGGTTAAATAACCATCTACAGCACTGGTCAGCATTTTCCTGAGATACAGTTCTTTAAAAAACCATTCTTTCTCTAGTAATTATAATTAATCTCTCCAAAATGCAAGTTTACCTTTATGACCTTTTGGTGAACCTGCTATTTCAGATTACATTGGACATTTTAGTTCTATACTTTTTGTACCTCTTTTATTTTTGAATAAAGAAAATCAGAGAGTTGGTGTGTTACAATTGCTTTCTGAAATACAAACTTGTTATTGGGTAGTTGCTCTCCTTTGTGTATTATAATGCATATACTTGGTTGATAGAAAAAACTTTCCTTATATTGTTCTGGGCCCTTCGGCTATAAACCTAGAAGACCAGATTTTCTCATAACAAATATTGTGAAAACCGACCTCATAGATGAAAACACATGCAGTTGGTTGAGATTCTTTAAATGATAGTTCCAGCTCCCTTTTTGTGCATGGGTGTGTGTGTATCCCAGGTCCCCGCCGTGCATGAATATATCCATTTTGCCTGCGTCCTGGTCAGGCAGTCCAGCTTTTGTTCTGGGCCACCCGCGGAGAGAAATAACACTTCATTCCTCCCAGACACCATGATGTGTAAGAGTCAGAGTTGCCATTTAAACCACTCCTTAAAATCGCTTTAGAGAACACTCTCTCCTCTCCGGGGACTGTTTCCTTCAGTGTGGAGCTGCACACCGTGAGAGCGAAACTAGTGCAGCCGTCCGCTTCCAGCAGCAGTGCGACATACATGTATAAGCTGTGTCTGTCGTGCATGGCATTTTAGAATAACTTTATTTTTCTTTTAAGCGGGTTTTTATCGACAGTGTGCACTTTATGGCTGAGTCTGAATGAGGAGTGTAGGGAAAGGCACAGTTGCTTAGATTTCATGAGCCAACATATTGTGGAGCACTAGCTCATCAGAGCCAGAGGAATGTTGCAAAAGGCAGTTTAAAATTCATGGAGGCAGAAATCAGCCCATCTGTGCTGTGTGGTTCTGTGGGTCCTGATTATTGGCGAATAAAATTGAGGATGTTGTGTTTTCATACTTAATCTATCTGGATATCATAGTCTTTTTGGTTGTTATGTTTAATAAAGTAATGGGTGATGAATTAGTGTAATTAGTTTGTGCTGCCTTTAGAACTGCAGGGTTTCTTCCTGCCAAAGATGGGGTCTGTGGTGTACAGAGATGCGTGAACCTGGGCCAGACCCCTGAGTGTTGTGTGGTTTAGCTAATTAGTAGGTGGATGTGATTAAGAGGGATCAATTTTTTCTCCTGATTTTGAAGTGCTAAGGATAGCAAGAGTTCTTAGGAAAACTCCTTCAGGAAGAAACATGACAAATACATGTTTTGAATGTATATCAAGGGAAAAGTATGTAAGGTCAGTTTTAAGGAGTGACCTGCCTCTCTAATATTTCTGCTCTTCATATGAAGGTCAACAGGAAAACATAGGTTCTTTAAGTTTTCCACATCTAATGATCTAAAGAAAATCCACTCAGTTAAAAAAAAATACATAAAAGCATGTACTTTACAGTGTTTGAGGTCTCTTATGAATTTTAAAATCAGAGATAAAAGCAGTAAAATAGTGCATATATTTCGAAATTTAATTTTGATAGAATTCCTCTTGTATTTGTTAAGTTCAGGAACACTTTTTCTCCTTGGCACTGTCAGTTTGCGTGTAAAGGTGTGCAGCCTGGCAGGCTGACAGTCAGACTTCACCTCCTCCCTCTCCCTTTCTCCCAGGTGGGTAAGAGCAGGTCTCTTGCCATCTGCTTGCTCATTAACCATCTAATCTGCATTCTCTCAACTCTGAAAAGAGCAAACCCTCGTTAAGATGCAGAGTCTTTATGGATGGCTTTGGAGACCTGTGTCTCCCTGTGGCCTCACTTGGGCTAAGTCTAATGTTACAGAATTCTTATAGCTCCAGATATTTATATAGCCCTGTGTCCTTCATTTATTCTAGAGAATTCTTAACTAAAGTACCAAGATCACAAGTCTGGGTCCAGGAGAAAATCAGACCAAGGCTGGAAGTTAGATCATGGTCAAGGAAGGATTTTAACAAAGATTGTAAATGTGCCCATTACACTGATTCTGCTGGACCTGTCATTGCCTATATTGCCATGACATTGATATAAATGGAAAAGGTTGATAAATGCTTTTGCAGACTTGGTAATTTTCTGAGAAGTCCTGAAGTTGAAGTTGCTCTATTTTCTGCCATGGTGTAGATGCTTAGACTACCTCAGAAGGACTTCTCCAGCCAGTGTAGGATCTCAGAGACAGACCCTGGTATAGTGTAGGACACAGTGTAGGATAAAACATCACCATCACAGAAGATGGTGTTAACCCATTGGAAGGTCTTTGGATGCTTTTTGAGTCCAGGCTCAGGTGGGGAGGGCAAGAGAGACTGGTACACCTCTATCTTCAGAAATTGTTTCTCTGCTCTGAGAGTATGCATGGTTAAATTTATCTCCAGATGTAGAGTAAGAAATTGGAGTCCCTTGAATGTGTTAGTGCATGCTATAAAATGAAAACTTTTATTATCTTTTATCTAGCATAAAATTTACCGTTTTTTTCTTTTTTTTTGATTTTTTTTTATTTCAGCATATTATGAGGGTACAAATATTATGGTTACGTATATT
>VBSM01003231.1:318442-329742 GCA_008086735.1 Cheirogaleus medius | reverse complement strand
CCCGGGAGGCCCTGCAGGGCCCGGCAGCTCCCCGGCTCCTCCTGCGGGTCCGGATGGCGTTACCCCCAGCAAGTGGCCAGACAAGGAATGTTTCCAGGGGACCCCAACAATGACTCAGAATGGAAAGTGGGGGTGCCCATAAAACCTCTGGGGCCAGCTGGGCAAGCCCCAGAAACCACTCCCTGTCCCTGCCACCCTGGGGGAATGCGGGACCTGGCCCGCAGGGTGCTGCTCCCTGGCCTGGGCGACCAACAGGGCTGCCTGGGCAGCGTGGCCAGCAGACCCGATGGCTCCCAGCGGCTCCTCCCCGGGCCACCTGCGTCCCGACACTGCCCTGGGGCAAAGAGCTGGGGTGAGGCTGGCTCCCCAACACCCATGTCCTGGTCCCTTTGAACAAACTCACCGCCCCACAACTCTTCGTATCTTGCTGCTCTGCACACAGGGTTGCTGGCCTGTCGGGGACTGGTTTTTACAACTGATACGTGCGTTTAGTCGGCGTGTTTAGGCCGTTTACCGTTACTATAATCATGATGCGGTTGGATTTGGCCGCGTCATTTCACTGTGCGTTTCCATTGCTCCCTCTGTTCTCTTTCCTTGCATTCTTACTTCAACATTTCGTAGCATTCCGTTTTAATTTATCTATTGGTTTTTGGCTAAATCTGTTTTTATTTTATTATGTCTTTTTAGCAGCTGCTTAGAGATTACCAGGTATAACCCCAGCCATCCAGTCTGCTCAGAGCAGGAGGTGTGTGGCCAGTTAGACCCCGGCGTGAGAGTTATCGTGTGTTATGTCCACAGACATCGATTGAAAATCTCACCCATGTTACGCTTTTTGCTTGCAATAGCCATCCATATTTTAAAGAAATTAAAGAAGAAAAGTAGTTGAACCACTTCGGTGCGGCGCTCACCGGCCGCGAAGCCTCGCCCACAGCCGGCACTCGCAGTCTGCACGGTAGTCTGTGCTGTGCATTGACGACGCATCCGTTTTGCTCTTGTGTGATGAGAAACGCGTTAAAGCACTGAAAGCTTGTTTGACTTTATAGGCAGCTTTAGGAAAATAACTATAATAACTCCTACTAAGGACTTGTTAAAAGGCCACAGATTCGTAGTAACTTATTAGCTGAGATAAAATCTGTAAAAGTAAAAGCTTTTGGCTGTCGGCTAAAGTCGCTGCTCGGCTGTGCGCGTTCATCTGTGGCTGTCGACTATAGTCGACGCTCGTACCAAAGTGGTTAAAAGGCATTTACCCAGGTATTCACCGTCTCTGCTTGTCATCCTCCGCCCTGGGGTTCCGCGTTCCCCTCTGCGAGCTCCCGGGCTGGGACTCCTTGTCGCGTTCCTTTCGGGCCAGGTTTGCTGGTGGATTCTCCCAGATTCCTTTCGTTCGAGATTGTCTTTATTTTGTTTTAGTTCCTGAAGGACATCTCCACCGGACGGGGGATTCCATGGTGACTTCTTTTCTTCCATTGTTTAAAGATTGTTCCCCTGTCTTCTGGCCTCTGTGTTTTGTTTAAAAAATATCGGTTTTTGTTTATTTTTAAAATTCCTGTGCTTGTTTATTTTGCACATGATTTCCTTTTAATTAGTAAACTTTTAAAGAGTAGATTTAAGTTTACAGGAAAATTGAGCAGAAAGTACAGAGAATTCCCACCTGCCCTCCCCCACCCCCGCCCCTGCCCGCAGCTTCCTATTGCAAATGTCTGGCCCTGCTGCCCCACACCCGGCACTCGCTGAGCCCAAACCGGCGCCTGGTCATTAACTGAGCCTGTCATTTACGCTGCGGTCTGCTCTTCCTGTTGCATGTTCTTTGGGTTTGGACAAATGGGTAACAACATGGACCAACCGTGTAGCATCATGTGGGAGAGAGTCACTGCCCCCAAAATCCTGTGTGCTCCGCCCGCCCTTCCCCACCTCCAGCCCCTTGGCAACCACTGATATTTCTACTGTCTCCGTGGCTTTGCCTGTCCTGAATGCCATTTAGTTGGAATTATACAGTGTCGGTACCTAACCGTTTCCGACGGGCTTCCTCACTTAGTAATATGCATTTAAGCTTCCTCTGTGTCTTTTCATGGCTTTTATGCGTGTGGGGTTTATTTTTTTGTTTTTTTGAGACAGGGTCTCACTCTGTTGCCCAGGCTGGACTGCAGTGGTGTCATCATAGCTCACTGCAGCCTCCAACTCCTGGGCTCAAGCGATCCTCCTGCCTCAGCCTCCCGAGTAGCTGGGACTATAGGCGTGCACCACCACACCCAGCTAATTTTTCTATTTTTTGTAGAGATTGGGTCTCACCATGTTGCTCAGGCTGGTCCTGAACTCCTTAGCTGAAGTGATCCACCTGCCTCGGCCTCCTAAAGTGCTGAGATCACAGGCTGAGCCACCATGTCCAGACCTTTATGGTTTTTGATGAGAAGTCTCTGGTCATTTGAATTCATGTTCCCCTGTGTGTAGTGTATCGTATTTCTCTAGCTACTTTCAAGATTTTTAAATTTGTTTTTGCTTTTTAGCAGTTTTTAATGTGTCTGGGCATGATTTTCTTTGAATTTAACCTATTTGGTATTAGTTGAACTTGTCGAAACTGTGAATGTATGTCTCCCTTCAAATTTGGGAAGTTTTCTACTATTATCGTTCAAATATTTCCTGCACCGATGGCTTCCTCGTCTCCTCTGGGACTGTCATGACATGAACGTTAGACCTTTTGTTATCATTCCACAGGCCCCTAAGGCTCTGTTAATTTTTTTTTTAGTCTTATTTTTCTTTCTTTGTTCAGATTGAAGATTTTCTATTGATCTAGCTAGAAGTTCACTGACACTTTCCCATTGCACTGCTATTCTGCTGTTAAGCCTATCCAATTTTTAAAAAAATTCCAGGTATTACATCTTTGAGTTCTGAAATATATATTTAGTTCTTTTTTTGTAGTTTCCGTTTATCTATTGAGAATTTCTATCTTTCCATTCATTTCAAGAGTGTTTTCTTTTGCCACGTGGAGCACAGCCATAACACGTGCTTTTTAAAGTCGTTGCCAGGCAATTCCAGCATCTGGGTCATCCTGCAGGAATGTCTAATGATCGTATTTCTCTAGAGAATTTCTGTGGTTCCTTGTATGTCGAGTAATTTTGGATCGTATTCTGGACATTGTGAGTATTATGTTGTGCAGACTCTGGGTCCTGCTAAAATCCTCTGGAGAATGTGGATTTTGTCTGTGTGTTTGTTTTAGCAGGCAGTCTATTCAGCTCGGGCCGGAGCTCAAGTTCCGTCCCGTCTTCCAGGAGCCGTGGCTTCCCTTCCCGCTCAGTTCCCACAGCCCCTGCTGTGCAGCCAGGGGTGTGTCGCAGGGCTCCATTCTGGGGTGAATCCTGGGCAGGTTCATACACGGAATCAGGAATCCTCCACTCCGGGATTCCTCCAGATATTCGGCTCTCAGGGCCCCCTGTCCGCTCCCTCTGTCCAGAAAGCCGGCTCCTTTCAGAGTTGTGCCCCACCGTCCTGAGTCCCTGGGGCTGTCCTGGGACTGCTCCTCCCCAGCCAGAGCCGCACACCTGCGCAAACCTCCTCTTAGGTGTCTGGGCCTCTCCCCCACTGTCTCTGAACTTCCAAAGTCACTTTGACTGGTGTAGCTGGCGCAGTTTCCAGGCCGCTAAATTCAGGCGTGTATAAATTACAATTGTATTCTTCAGAAAGTCAGTCTAACCTCTGTCTTAAACCTCCACTTCCACCGACGGTAGGACACACAACCGTAGTCAAATCCGGGAACACGGTGCCACTCGTATCTTAAATCATCACGTTTAGGATGTTCCTCCCTCGCTCCCCATGAAGAGTGGTGGATGGATGGTCGGGTGGGCGGCTCTGGTGGGTCTCTGGGCAGCCTGGACTTAGCTGTGGGCTCAAGCCCCCGACATCCAGCTCAGGAGGGGACTCTGGGCTGGGCTCCAGCTGCCAGGGGTTTCGCTCAAGTTGCAAAGCCACCCTGGTGACCACAGAAGCCATCGTCATTGTCTCCGTAGGCAGCTCTCTGTCCCTCTCAAGGTACCATAGCCCAGCAGCAGGACGGCCCAGCGCCACTCCTGGAGGATAGCTCAGCCCGCCCACCTGTGCCCTGACCCCGCCCGGCTCTCAGGCTGCGAAGCTGGGGGCCACAGGCATCTGCGGCCGGCCTGTCCTTGCGCGCTGCAGCCTGCGCTGCGGGAAGGTTGCAGGGTTTGGCCAAGCCCATCTCTTGCTCCTGGTGTCCAGCCATCCCTGTGACCGGCCTGTGCTGGCTGTCCTGGATGTGTGTATGTTTTCGCATAATTGTTAGAGATCAAATGATCGCTTAACCACCTTCACTCCTGCCGTGTCTTCCCACACAGCGGGAGCTGCAGGGAGATGGACCGCATCGGCGTTCTCCAGGGAGGCAGAGCAACAGGAGCTGTACGTGCAGCCATGGATGGGCAGATGCGTGAGAGGAGATGTGTCACGGGAACTGGCTGTGCAGCTGTGGAGGCTGAGACAGCCCATGATCGGCCGTCCGCGAGCTGGTGAACCAGGAATAGGGTGGGGAAGAGGATGTCTCGGCTCAAGCAGAGAGAGTGGTTCCTCCTTCCTGCAGCGTTGGCTCTGTACAGCCCACAGGGGTTGGGTGAGGGCCACGCCGGGGAGCCTCTGCTTTGCTCAGCCCACAGTCCAAATGCTGACGTCTCTCAGACAACCCCAGAAATAATGTTTCACCAGCGATCTGGACCTCCCCTAGCCTGGTCAGGTTGACAGATAAGACAAACCATCAGATGGACCACGTCTATGTGGCTTCACGTCCTGCCTGGAACATTGCCACAGACCCCGGGGGGGCACCTGCATCCCAGATTAAGAAGCCTGATATTGAGGGATTTCTGGGAGATACATGATAACGCCTGAGGCTTGACTAACACTTTGCTGAACAAAGCGCTTTACTCTAAACCTTAGCGTACAAGGTGGGCCTGTGTCTCTTCCGTTACGTGGAAGGAAGGAAACTCAGGGACTGCGTGGTGCGACCTTTGACAGCAGAGCAGGTCTGCAGTGTGGGGGCCCGTCCTGCTGCACCAGTGACCCTGCCTGTCTGGGTCACGAACCCCTTTGAGAGGCTGATGTGGGACAAGGACCGTCCCCCAGAAAGTGCACGTCCCACCCTCTTCTGTGCAGGATCACGGGACTCACAGCGCTCTGCACCTGGCTCCGTGTTGACACCCCTGACTGACCCGAGATGTCCCAGCGACCACTGCCGGGGACACGGGTGCCTGCCTGTCCCTGCCCAGCGGTGGCACTTCCAGCGTGGCTGCCCGGTGCAGCCGTTGGCTCTGAACAGAGCAGCACTCACGGCTCACGTGAGCACCGTGACAGCCAGCTGCCGTCTCGGGAGTGTCGGGGACGTTCTTGTCATCGCGCACGCTGGACAGATGTTGGTGGGCGGTGACGGGGACGCGAAGCTGAGCATCAGACAGTGGCAAGCGGCAGACGCTGCGGTTCGGCTCACAGACGCATACACCACAGAGCTGTCTAAAAGTGATTCTTCAGTGAGGGGGAGGGCTGCAACATGCTGCAAGAGCTACAGGGAGGACCAGGCTGCAAAGCTGACACATGTTTGCAAGGAGGTGGGGGGGTCATGGCAGGTGTGGCCGGGGGCTGCAGGGAGAGGTGGCCACGTTTGGGGCTGCAGGGGCGGGGAGCCAGGTGTGGCCGAGGCCCAGTGGGATGTTGTAGAGAGCCTTCTGGCCGCTGGAGGAGGAGGAGGTCGGGTTTGGTGAACGTGTGGGCTCCTTCCCCGACACATTCTGGTGACAGATGGTGACAGAGACATGGCCTGCGAGGGAAACCTTGAGGCCGTGAGGACCTGGATCCGGGACACGGCCGCAAGCCTTCCTCTTGGCAGAGCGAACCCTGAAGGAACGCACCGCGCCGCCCACACAATGGGAGGAAAACCTGTTTCCTTTACTTTCCTTGAAGGGAAAAAATGAAAAGTTCTGAACAGACACGTGGCGCGGGAGCTCTCGATCTTGTCCCCGGCGTCCGTAGGTGGTTGTTATTGGGGGAACCCGGAGCTGGACACACACCTGGAGCTCGAGCCCCGGCTTCTCAGGGCACCTGGACCGTGAGCACCTTGCCCTCCTGCCCAGCCTCAGTTTCCTCATCTGTGAGCCAAAGGGGTTGGGTGAGACGGGAGTGTGTGGCCTCACAGTGGCCGGTCGCCGCGTGAGTCCTGACGGGGCTGGCCTGCCGTGTCTCCAACGCTTTTTTAGTATATGTGCTGCCGAAGCGAGCACAACTCTCCAACGCTTTTTTAAACGAATTGCCTACGTTTGGAAAGAGGAAATGCCACACGGGATTCTGGCTCCACTGACCGGGCCGCATTCCCATGTGGTGACAGTTAGGGGCGCCGAGTTGTGAGTCTTGTCGGTTCGCCACCATCCTCACCCCCTGCCGCCCCTCCTCACGCAGCCCTGGCTGCCCGCCCTCCTGGTCTGGGTGTCGCCGTGTTAGAGCTGGTGACGCCAGGGCTGCAGGCGAGCACTGCCCTCCCCCGCGCTGGACAGGGCCGGGCCCTCTGCGCGCAGCCGGCCTTGTGGTCAGGGCCTCGTGGGCACGCTGCCCGCCCTGGCGCAGGCATGGGAGGACGAGGGGGAGGCTGGCGCATGCCCACCCCCCCAGGGGTCAGTGGCTGTCAGACACCCCCTGCAGACTGGAGCCTGCGCCCCGCCTGTCTGTCACCTCAACATTGTCCTCTGATCCAGCTGGCCTGGGGGCAGACTTCTGAGTCCTCCCTGGTCCCCTGGCGACTCTGCCCTTGGCCGGGTTTGGGAGCCGCAGGGCACACCGGGGCCTCTTTGCTCGGTGCCTCACAGCCCTGAGACAGCAAGGAGCCCAGCGCTTCCGGTGTCCTTGTCCCCAGGTGCCAGGGCAGGGGCTGCGTGGCATAGAGGCCACCACGTGGCGGGAGGGAGGAGCTGAGAAGTGGCCCTGCACCGCGGACCAGGTGGGTCCTGGTGACAGTGCGCTTCCCCGGCCAGAGCAGGCGCTCGCTGGGCGTGAGTGGGTCGGCGTGGCTCAAGCACATGCACCACTCACACACGGACTCACAAGCACGCGTCGCAGGCACACACGCGAGCTCACCTCACCCACACGCACACGCTCTGCTCCGCAGGGAGCCTTTGGCGCACACCCAACACTGCCGGCCACCCCTGCCGGCCACAGCTGCAGACGGCAGGCCCCGTGGCCTAGGCGTGAGCGCCAGCTGTGACAGGCACACGCACAAGTCAGGCGAGCCGCGCCGCGGGAGCCGGGTCTGCTGGGATGGAAGCGCTCAGGAAGTCATCTCCGCGCAGGCTGACAGCGTCGTCGCTCCGGAACAAAAGCACCTGGAGACACGAGAACGTGCTCATTGTGGGAAACGCACCGCGAGGGCTTGTGACTGGGAGACGGATCGGCTCCGTCCGCCTGCGGAGCGGGACACACTGGGGAGGTCTGTGGCTCTCAGGGTCATGGCGGCCAGGGCGCCGGGTGGGCGGGGACTAGGTGGAGGGGGGGAGGGGCTTGTGGCCACTCTGCATGAGCAGGACATATGCACACACACACAAACACATATCACACACGTACAAACACGTACACACATCTCACACGCACAGAGATCACACATACGTACCACACACACAAATACACCACACACAAGCACACCACACAAACACAACACCACATACAAAGATACATACACATGCACAAACACAAACACATGCATACCACACACAACACACATAAACACACATACATACAAACACATCACACAAAGCATGAACACACACACATTGCACACACATTACAAACACACATCACACAAACACATACACACCACATGCACACACACATACGTACATCACACACCTCACACACAAACACAAGACCGCGTGCACAAACACACGCACTCACGAGCACGCACAGGGTGTGACGAGGTTCGCTGCCCACACCGTGTGGCTTCCCGGGTGAGCAGGCAGCTGGCTGCGGTGTGTCTCAGGGAGCCGGGCCAGGAGCTGGGGTGTCTTGGGGCTGGGGTGTGGCAGGCTCCATGGGCGGGATCTGAACCTCCCACCAGCCCAGAGAGCGAGCGCAGGGCGCTCCTGCGTGGGGCCGGAGGGGAGGCGGGAGGGCGGGGCTTGCGCACTGGCGGCAGTGGGCGCGGAGGGCTGGGCAGGGCCTGGACACGGGGCTCAGAGGAGGACGACCTGCTGCCACCAGGCGGCCCGTCCTTCCTGTGCAAACCCCCGTGACTCCCCACTACTTTTGGGTCCAACGATCCAAACTCATCATGCAGGGGACGAGACGGCTGTTCTGTCTGTCCCTGCGGTGGGGAGCGGCTCCCCGGCCACCGCCTGCCTTTGGGGGCTGAGCTCTCCGTCCTTCCCGGACGCTCATCTGGGGAGGACGTTTCATTGTGGCACTAAGCTCGTAACAGCACTGCCGTCCTCCGGGCCGGGGCGGGGCGGCGAGTGTGGCCGGGAAGCTGTTTAGAAGGGACGCCTCCGGGAGGGGAGAGAGAGGGAGAGGGAGGGAGAGGGTCGGCCTGGACCCCACTGTCTGAGCCACGTGTCCCCTCTGCCCAGGCTCCTGAGCCGGTTTCTCCCAGCCGCGAAAAGCGTCTGGTCGTCTGGGTCTCCGTGGGGGCCTGCCTGCCTCGTGGGGCGCCCCAGCTCACAGCCCGCACCCCAGGCCACCCTGGCCTGGCATCCCCTCCCACCTTTGGCTTTCCGGAGTGTCCTGAGACGTCACCCCGTCCCGCAGAGACGTCCCTCTCCCATGTCCGTCGACGCACGTTTGGACGGACTCGTTTGCTCATCTTCGTGCCCCGCGTGAGGGCGCTGGGCCGGGCCTGGGTGGCGATGGCAGTGCGTGTCCTCGGGAGCTGCCGTAGGGCGGACGGTGGGAGTGTTCCCCCCGCGGGCTGGCGGTGCTGGCGGAGCGGAGCCCGGGCTGGAGGGGAGGAGGACAGGCTCCCGTCCGGCGTTGCCCCCTGTGTCCTGGCCGCCCTCTCCCCATATGCAGCCTCCCCGCAGAGTGGCGACTGTCGGGAATCCACAGCTTCCGGGGCCACCGCTGCTCCGGCTGCTCCGGGGCTGGCGGCCACGCCGCACTTGTTCCCGCCCAGGCTGAGGACCGTGGGAGCCTGGCGATTTCTGACCCTCCAGGTCGAGGCAGGATCCCGGCGAGCCTCCCGCGCCCTCGGCAGCGCAGGCAGCGGCCTCCGTGGGGCAGGCGGGAGGCTGCGGCCGCGCCGAGCGCCCATCTCACCGCAAAAGGCCCTCGTGCCAAGAGCCCTGTCCCTGTGCGCCAACACCCGCCTGGAACCGCACAAAAGTAGAATAAAAGGAGTTCATGCCCGGGTGGGGACAGACCCCGGGCTGGCAGGGACCCCAGGATAAAGGGTCCTCAGGTGGCCACGGGCCGGGCTCCGTCCCGCTACTGGAGCACTGCCCGGGAAGCCTCAGCCTGCGCCTCCCTCTGGCCACGGCCCGCGACTGCGGCGTCCTCCACCCTCGCGAGCCGCGGCGCCTGTTCCGCAGACCACGGCGCCTGTTCCGCAGACCACGTGGGCTCTGCAGTCTGTGCTCCTTCCCTCAGCCCGGCCTGGCGGCCGCGCTCACAAAAATGTGTCCAGGCGGAGGCGCAGACCTCACAGGGACAGACCGCCCAGAACTGGCCCTGTGCCTGTGTCCCACGGCAGGCCCAGCAGCCAGAAGCCTGAGAGCTCCCCAGCGCTGGTGAGGTGTCTCTTCTGAAGGGCCCCGACTTCAGTCCCCCCTGACCTCAGTGACCCCTGTGGGCTGGGACCCTCTGCTGCTGGACTCTGCTCCGTCAGGGTCCTCGCCCCACCTTGTCTCACCGAGTGCCGTGCAAGGGCAGCTCTCTCCTGCGGGGCCACACATTCGGGGGGCAGATCGGCCAGGGCGGGCAGCTCTGAACCCCGAGCCCCACCCGGTAGCTGGGAGCCTTGGGTTGTGGGACAGTGACGCCGACATCACGGGGTGTCACCCGGATCGCTGGCTCAAGCAGAGGCACGTGGCAGGTCTTCAGCCATAGTGGCTCCTCCCGCCTGGCCTTGCCCGTGGGTCCAGCCCTGGGCAGGCTGGTGTCCACACGTCCCTTCCTGTCCTCCCTCCTCCCGCCCGGTCATGTATCCACACGGGCCACGTCTGCTCAGGACCCACCACACGCCGGGCACCTGAGATACAAGGTGACCACACAGCTGAGGGCAAAGCCAGTGCCAAGTCCCTGCGTCCCCTGGCTGGCGGGCGGTGGGGGTCCCGGGCTCCATCCGGGCCGGTCAGTGGGGGGACTTGCCACTCCTCGTGGAGCAGGCCCGCGGAGGGCCCGCCTGGCTGGGGACAGCCCTGCCTCAGGCAGCTGGTGGCCCGGGGGGCAAGAGCTGTGTCTTTGTGCGGAGGCCCTGGCATGACTGGCGCTCCTGCCGTTCCATTGCTTAAAGCATTCGACCCTTGTGGGGCTGCTGTCCCCGCTCGCCTTCTCCTCGGGTCCTGCTGTCCACGGATGCCAGCGGGCTGGCCACTCGGGGCCAAGGCTGAGAGGGCAGCGAGTGGGATCGTCTGGGGCTGCCGTTCCTCCAAGAGCGGAGGCGGGAGCCAGTGCCCGTGTCGTGAGTGGTGGGGCAGGTGCTGGGGTGACGGGGGAGGGACAGGGAGCCGGGAAGGACACGTTCAGTGGGGGCTTTTGGGAGGACAGAGGTGGTGGCCGGGTGGCCATGAGAAGCCGGGGGGAGGCTCCCACACTGTCCCAGTGGGGGTGCCAGCAGCAGGGTCAGGGGGAGGGCTGGGCGTGTAGGGCCCGAGGGGTGCTCCGGGGACTTTGCTAGTGACCGTTGTCCCAGAGGTGCAGGGAGGGCTGGACTGGGTGGCGTGGCAGACGGGGGCCCGCTGAGCTGTGCAGGGCCACGTGGGGATGCAGGGCAGATGGCCTTGGAGTTGGAAGCTGCTCCTGGGGACTCATGGGAATGGCAGTGAGGGCCCATGGGGACAGGTCTGCAGGGGAACGTGTGAGGTGTGTAGCGTGTATTTCTGAGTGTGTGTATAAGGTGTGTTGTATGTGTGTTGTGTGAAGTGTATATTGTGTGTGATGTGTGAGGGGTGTGTGTGGTGTGTTTATGGTGTGGTGTCTGTGTGAGGTGTGTGGTTTTTGAGGTGTGTGGTATGTGGTGTGTCATGTGAGATGTGTGGCATGTGAAGTGTGTGATGTGTGTTGGGGTGTGTGTGTGTGAGGTATGTGAGGCATGTGGGATATGTGTGTGTGAGGCA
>VBSM01003231.1:266442-280101 GCA_008086735.1 Cheirogaleus medius | reverse complement strand
TGTCCTGGGCATGGGGGGGGGGGCAGAGGGGGACACAGGACAAAGCCGACTCGGCCCGGGCTGGCTGCGTGGGGCCAGGAGAGACGCACACCCTCTCGGGCAGCAGCCGCCACGCCCAGGGCACATCACTGCTTCCTCGACGGCGTCTGCTGGGCAGAGCAGGGGACGGGGACTCCAGACCCCGCCAAGCCGGCCTCAACTCAGTTTCCAAAGAGGAACCCAGAGGATTGAGGTCCTCAGCCTCCCTGGGGAAACTGAGTCACCAGCCCACGAGGGCTGGAAGTAGAGGCCTCAGCAGACCCTCCCCGTGAGCACCAGGAGGCCAGGAGCAGTGGGGAGCTGGGGCTGAGGGCTGCAATGCTGCCGACCGTTCCCATGGCGACAAGGCTGCTGCCACTCAGCCCCGGGTTGTCGGGTCCTTTGAGCGTCCTCGTCCTTGCAGCCTTCCCTTCCCCTTCTCGCCATCACCTGCCTGTGATGAAGCTGGCTGCCACCCTGCCGGGCAGTCATCCCTGCTCCTGCCTCCCCGCCCCCGGCAGACATTGCTCTTTGACCCCCAGTCTGCGCGGTCGACAGCCCAGTGGAGATGTGACCCAGACTGGCCACTCAGAGCCAGCCCACTGAGGGGCTGACTCAGGACCCGAAGCCTAGTTCCATCCTAGAGGACACAGCCGCAAGTCCAGGGGTTGACTATGAGGGCCCCATGTTGGTCCAGAGGGAGGCCTGTACCTATGTGGCTACTGCCCAAAAGAGACGCGGCTCTGGACTTAAACCCGGAGGCGGTCAGGCCAGATGGTCTGGGGGCCGCTGTAGGATGATGCCTTCTGGAAGTTGTGCCCCCACGGAGGAGAGCAGAGTCCAGGGAAGCCTTTGATCTCCTGGATCCAGCCATGCCTGAAGCAGCCCCTGCACTTCCAATGACGTGAGCCCACACATGGCCTCTTCCTGGGAAAGCGAGTTTGAGTTCTGTCGTGTTTAGGAAAGGTACATGCTCTACCCTGGCCCTGTCGCTTCCAGTCCGACGCGCCTGCACAGGGACTAGCCTCAACTAGTTCCTCAACTAGCCTCACTGGGACACCCCACTTCTAAACCTCATCGTTCCTCGTTGCCTGCAGCTGGGCACCCTCCCTGCCTGAACACCACCCTCTGCCCAGCTTCCCAAGTGGCTGTCCAGCTGCGAGCACCACGGTGTGTCCGGGTGACCTCTGGGAGGCCGAGGGGCTGGGCTGGTGCAGCTTGACTGCCCCAGGCTGGAAGGCACATGCTGGACCGGCTGCCAGCGGATGGGAAGGAAGCCCCAAGTGCACTGGCCAGGGGGGCGCGGGGGGCCAGCAGCTCCAGGGGAGGGCCTGGCGTGGAGCCCATGGTGGCGCAGGCTGGAGGTCTCTGCCTCTCGAGCCACCCCCTCCCCGCCCACAGCGTGCCCGACCCGACTCTCGGCCCCACCGAAGCCCGCTCCTCCCCCAGCGCATCTCTGCAAATGCCACCACCGGCCGAGTTTCCCAAGCGCGTCGGGACGGCCCCGGAGCTGGCAAGCGGCGGGAACGGGGTTCTGACTCTCTTGACCACCCGGGAGAGTCGACGGGAAACCCCGATTTCCAGCTCTGCTCAGAGAATTCCCAAATCCGGGGACTTTGACATTCGCATTTCTCTCGCGTGACAGCCTCTTGTCCGTTTTCCATTTATTTCACCTGAGCTGGCGCGTGGGGAGCAGGGGACCCGCGTGGGGAGGCCACCGTCCTCCCACCTCTGCTCCTCCCGGCGGCGGCTGGCCTCAGCAGAGATATTGTCGCCTTCCCAAAGGCGGGGGCCGAACCCCAGGCTCCCCTTGGATGAGGGGTGTGGTGGAGGCGACGCAGACACCCCCTCAGCCCAGGGCTCTGCACGGCACGTCCCGCCAGGGCTCTCTGCGCCCGGTCCTCGCGCCCTCACCCGGTTTCCCAGGCTGCTCTCCTGCCGCCCTTTGGCCGGAATGGGCCCAAGTCCCTCCCCACCTGCCCGGCTGGCCTGGGTCTTCTTCATCCCTCGAAGTCTGGACCAGGTCAGGGAGCGTGGCCCGGAGCTGCTGGCCCTGCGGTGGTCCCTGGGGGTCCCCCAGCTGACTTCGTTGCCTGGTGGCCAGGACGGGCGGGGCAGGGGATCCTCAAACCCTGAGACCCCCAGCTCCAGCCTGAGGCCCACCTCCTTGTGACGGGCGTGTGACGTCCACGTGCAGGAGGAATAAACAACCTGGAAAACCAGGCAAGGCCAACCCCTTCCCCACCCGCACGCAGAGCGTTCCCTTGTCTCCTGATTCATGGAAGCCGCTACCTTCTTAGCCCAGGAATTATTAAGGAGAATGTAATGGGCCTTCGTGTTTTATTTATGATGTTTCCAAGCACAGTGAACTCCGCGTTCCCCTCCTAGGCAGCTCTGCTTGATGTATGTTGACGTCTTAATTGGCTTGGAAGGGTTATTAATACACCCTGCCCCCCCGCCCCCTGCCAGCCGGGGCACAGGCTCTGTAGGTCGAACTTCGCTCCCTGCCGTGGCGGTCCTGGGGACTCCGCTGTGCTCTGGCACGGCCTCGAGTGCCAGGGGTCCAACAGCGAACAAGCCGGGCGCAGGGCAGGCCACCGGCAGGGCACCCACAGCCAGCCGGAGACACGGGCAGGGAAGACGCAGGCCAGCACCTGTGCCTGCCGGCGTGGTCTGAGCCCATCGCTGTGCACACATGTCCCTGGCGCCAACGATGGCTGCACCTTCTCTCGCCTGCTCAGATCACTCCACACAGGAGCGTTCTCCCCGGGTTGCCGATTTTGGGAAATACCTCAGGGTGATTTCTGGAAAGAAAGCTCTGGGCTCAAATGAATCTGAGACCCCACAGTGTGCATGAGGCTAGTCAAGGCTCTGAGAAGTCCTGCAGTGAAACACACACACAATCATGTTTACCTCTGTTCCACCTGGCATTTCTCAAACTTACCTAGCCAGAATTTTTCCATTGCTGTTATTGTCACATTTAATCGACACCCACAGGGTGACGCGTAATTGTGCCCATTACGCCCTTTCTTGGAGAGGCAGAACCTCCCCCGGGTCACACAGCTGAGGGAGGGGAGCAGTCTCCGAGGGGACAGACCGCTGCCCGGGGCCCTGGCTGTCCTTGCTGGTGTTGGGCCGGGCCCGGCTGCTGGCATCCGATCGTTGTCACTGCAGATGGACCCTCATCCGCGCGGTGGCCTTCTCCTCACTCCCCCGCCAGCCGCGAGGGACGGCCGGGTGAGTCACGCATGATTCATTAATCTTAATTAAAATGCAAATGTGTTGCTAGCCTTCTCCCAGCGTCGCAGCCCATTGTGGGAATTCGCTTAACGCTTCTGGGCTGTCGTTTCTCTCGCTGAAGCAAACAGATGACTCTCTTGGTGTCACCTAAAGTGGTGCCGTCGGTGGGCGCGTGGCAGGGCTGGCAGGTGAAGTCCTTCAGGGAGGGGCATCCTCTCTCAGGCTCCTCTCTGCCTCCTGCCCCCTCCGAGCTCTGTCCCCCCTGCAGCCCCAGACCCTCAGGCTCTGGACTCGCCAGGGGGGAAACACTGATTCTGGTTTAACTTCCCGCAAGACGAGCCTCCAGCTGCTCTTCAGAAACCTCCGAGGGGGCCGGGCCCTGCCAGGCTCCCCGCAGGCCTCGCTGGGACAGCCACCCCGGCAGCCAGCGGGTCCTGTGAGCCGGAGGAGGCGCCGGGCACCGACGGGCGGCGGGAGGGTGTGCTCGGGCAGATGCCCCTTGGCACAGGCTCACCTCCCCACGCTCAGTGGACTCAGAGTCTTTGGCGGGGTGGGGTCTTGTGCACGTGGTCCCCACGCAGCGGCCATCGAGTGACCCCAAGGGTTGCGGAGGAGGCCCTGCTGGTTTCCGAGACCCGGCCGAGAGTGAGCTCTGCCCATGGGAACTGGGCGCCGTGGGCTTCCGGCTGGTGTGCGACCTGCCGCTGGCGTCCCCGGCGCTGGGGTCTCCGTGAAGAGACGTTCCAACTGACACGGAGCATTTGAAAAGAAACCCTGGTCTTCTCCTGCGTCCTCGCCCACCCACCTGCCCCAGCCTGGAAAGGCGGCAGCACCTCCCCCACCGGCCCTCCCAGGGGGCTGCCTGTCCCCTGCCCGCGCCCCGCCCGGCTCCTTCCTGCCCAGCGGGGCTCCGTGGCCTTGGCCGGTACAATCCTGCTCTTTCCTGCTGCCCTCGGTTCCCGCCGGGCCCTCGCTCTGCTTCAGAACGAGGGTCGGCCCCATCGCTCTACGCCGACCGCAGTGGGACAGGGCCTGTGCCCGGTGGCCCGGCTGGTCCCTCTGGCACTCTCATGGCCAATGCCTGTGGGCCCCCATGCTGTGTCCTTTCACATCAAGTGACACAGAGCCCGGTTTTGTGGCTAAGATGCTCTGTCACTAATTTCTCATGGTTTGACAGAGTTGGGTCTGTCAGGAATCATCTTCTTCACGGAATTGATTGAAACAGGTCAGCCTAGCCGAGCTCCTGAGACTCTACTGTCAGAACCCCCCCCACACGTGCATGCACACACACACACTCACACACATGCACACATGCATACACATACATGCATCACACGGGTATGCCCTTGAACAATGCATGCACGCACATACACTCACACGCATGCGTACACATACACGCACCATACATATGTATGCATTTACACATATGCATGCACACATGCACACATACATGTACTTACACACGTGTATGCACTTGCACATATGCATGCACACACGCACTGACACACATGCACATATACATGCACTCTCGCACGTGTGTGCACTTGCACACATGCATGCATACATGCACTCACACATGTGTATGCACTTGAACATATGCATGCACTGTGCATGCACTCATACACACAAATGCACACATATGCAGAAGCACGCAGTCACACTACTTGACTATATAGGTCTTACAAACTTTTCATTTTGAAACAATTATAGATTCACAGGAAATTGAAAAAAATGCAGGGACTCGGTGTACCACCCCCCCATTTCCCTGCAGGAACGACCTGTGTGCCTGCGGCCCGGGATCGAGATGACACTGTTTCTGAGACGCCCAGTTGCCGTTCGAGTCCATCCTAGGAAGGAGTAGCCTGGCCCATGAGCACGGCTTGCACCCCTGTGTGTCGGGACGCTGGGAGTGCCCACACCATCGCGACACCTTGCTCCGTGGGAACATCCCCTCAGCGCCCTCTCACACCATTCGAAGGCCTCCACTGGGTCCCAGTGTCTCCTGTCACCCTCCTGTCCCCTTGTCACCACTGGCAAGTGTCTCAGGACGTGGTGGAACCCACCTGTCTCTGTACATGCGCCTCCCGTCCTGGGCACACCGGCGGGGCGGGTGCTTCTGAGCGGTCCCTGAGGGCTCCTCGCCAGCCCCGCCCCACCACGGGCGAGTCTTTCTCCGGGCGCCGGGGGCTTTAGCACCCAGGACATCCGGCAGCAGGGAGGGCCCGCGATCACCAAGGGTTACCAGTGGGGGGGCGGCAGGGTGGTGGTGGCCGGGATGAGAGTGGGTGGTCCACAGCGTGGTGCTGAAGCCTGGCCGCGTGGAGACGGGGAGCCCCCATCCTCGGGGAGCCCCGCTTCCCTGTGCACTTGTACTGCAGCCCCTGCAGGGCAGGTGAGGGGCCCCGCGGCTGCTCCGCACAAGGTGTGTGCCAGGAGACAGTGGCTGAGGGGACCGAGGGGGGCCTTCCCCATCTGAGCCTCGCCTTGGGCCGCCCGGCTCTGAGGGGGTGGAGGAGAGTCCTGCGGCTGCGGCGGCACATTGCTGCAAAGCGGGAGACGCAAGCAGAGACTTATTCCTGCTCAGTCCAGAGGCCAGAAGGAAGGCTCTGTTCCCGCCTCTGCAAGGGTCTCCGCGTCGTCCCTCTTCCGCTAGGGACACCGGTCGCATTGCATTAGGGCCACCCTGCAGCGTTCCTCATCCTAACGCATCTCGGTCACATCTGCAATGACCCTATTTCCAGATAAGGTCACATTCACAGGTGTGGGGGTTAGGACTCAACATAGGACTTGGGGGTGACACAGGTCAGCCCACTACATTCAGCCTCGACGTTCTCTCCTGGGCTGAGAATTTGCCCGACTGGTGCCAGGCCCAGGGGTCTAAGTCCCCAGGAGCGTGGGCCGCTGGGCCGCACCCTGGTGCCCATGCCCGGTCCCCTGCGGGGTGGACGGCCCGGCCTCCGGTGCTCTCGCAGATGCCCCGTGTTCAAACTTCTTACCCAGAGACCCGGCCACTGCCGTCCTCGTAGGCCAGAGAGGACGCTGGGGAGAGGCTGGGCCGCCGGGCAGGGGCGCAGGCGGAGACGGAGCAGACGGCGTCGCTCTGGGGAGCCGCGGTGGCAGCAGGCCCAGCCTCTGCGCCCAGAGCCGAGTGGGCAGCCCGGACCCCACCACCCCGGGCGGCACTGCGGGCTCCCCACACAGCGGGGAGAAGCAGCGCTTCCGAGAACAGGCGCGACCGCTGGAGGGAGGTTTGTGAAGATTCTAAAATTAGAGCAAATATGCGGCATTTTATTAATGACGATGAATTTGAATATTTAGGAAAAGATGCATTTTTAAAGACTTTCAGGCATCTGCTTTTTAAAAACAGACCATTTTAAAGAGCAGTTTTAGGGTCACAGCCCCCCGCACTGCCCGGCCCCAGCGGAGCGGAGCGTTTTTACTGCTGTGACGTCACCGTGACCGCAGTCCGCAGCAGGGCTCCCTCGGTGCTGGACATCCCACGAGTCTGGAAGAACGTAAACGACACGAATCCATCACCGGGCGTCGGGCAGAGTGGTGTCACTGCCCTAAATACCCCTGTGCTCCGCCGCTGCTTGTCCCTGCCTCCCCAGCCCTTGGCAACTGCGGATCTCTCTGCGTCTCCGCAGTCAGGCTCTGTAATGAAGCAGTCCATCTGGAAGCGAATGAAAAAGCCAAGAATAGAAAAAACAAGGCACAAAAACAAAGGTCTGTGCAGTGCGTCCTGGGGCCGAGGGTGGGCAAGCGGGGGCCTGGCCCTGCTGCCCGTGAGACCCGGAGGCAGGGGTGTGTCGTCTGCCAGTGGCCCCCACAGTCCCGGAGCAGCATGTCACTTGCAGGAAATGCAAGCAGGTATTGCAGAAGGGTGGTGCCCGGCTCTGGAGCGCAGCCGGCCTGCTCCCTGGCCCTGGTGGGTGCCGACCAGCTGCGGCCCTGAAGGCCCAGAGCAGCCTTGGCCTTGGCATCCCTCTCTGCACCAGTCACCGCTTGGCCAGTTGCCCAGGAGACTCCCGGGTGCAAGGGCCTGTCCACCCCAAGAACAGGTCAGACCAGGGGCCAGCCTGACCCTCGGAGGCCTCCTCTGGACACTGTCCCTCCGTCCCCTCCCACTGCTTCCTTGCTTTCCCGGCCCTCATGCCTGGCCATTGCTTGGCCTGCAGATCTGGAGGTTGAGCTGCGCCAGGCAGGGAAAGCCCTGGGTGCTGGCGAATACTCAGGTGCAGAGAGAGGGCTCTGTGGGGTCCCCACAGCCCCGCCCAGACTGGTGGGGCTCAGCATTCCGCTGCTCTCCAGTGGTCTGCTGGCTGTGCCACGGGGTGAGGGGGCCTGTGTGACCTGTCACCGAGACGCTGACTGGGGGACACCTGCTTCCCCCCAGCAGACGAAGCCCAGCTGGGTTCTGAGCAGCTGGGAGCAGGGGACCCGCTGCCCGGGCGGAGCCCTGGGGGCCAGAGCCGTGGGCCGATGCCCGCCAGGCGGGCACTGAACGCACGCGGCTGGTGAGGCTGGCGGGGGCCCTGCCCAGCTCTGCGCCCTTGGCCTGTGTCTCTGGACGCGGCTCCAGCTCTCACGGTGCTGTTGGTGCTGAGGACCTTCTCGAGCTGCGTAAACAGGCCACAGCGGGACCCTAGCCTGTGGCCCTGGTGACAATAGCTGGTACCATTTTAAGAGGCTGTAAAAATAAAAAACCAAGAACGTGTGGCGGAGACTTCACATGGCCCTCTTGGCCTAAGATAAGTAGGACACGAAATATCTGGCCCCTGAGGCCTCCTCTTCCTCCCGTGGCTTCTCCCAGCAGAGGTCGCGAGGTCTAGAGCTCCGGCCTGTCTGTCCCAGCAAAGGGCGCTGCCGTCTGCAGAAGTTCTGGTGGAGTTCAGAGGCCCCGCCGTGGTCTGACCCTGGCCGGAGGGCCAGACCCCCGACGGACGCCATCTCTGTGACTCTGCCTGAGACCAGGTCACATGTCCTCAAGCCCTGAGCTGGAGTCGGGGGGGTACGGGAGCTGCCCAAGGGAGACTGGGGGGTGGCCAGTGCGGGGGCGCAAGCTGGGGAGCCACGCCCCGCTGTCCTCCAGGCAGCTCGCACCGCGGCCTGTGCGGGTCTCAGACCGGCAATGGGGGCGGCAGCGTCAGACGCCACGTGCGCTTTGTCTCCTGCTGCAGCAGACGTGCTCCTCTGAGCCGCCGTCCAGCCGGTTCCTGGTGTCCGACAGCGGCATCTCACGCTCTATGTCTTACGCGCTGTTCCCGTGCATTCCCTGAGCCTGCTGCGCCTCCTCCTTCTGGGACCAGGATGCAGGTCCTCCCCGGCCTGGGGACACCAACCTCACAGCCCAGGGACAAGCCTGCGGAGCCTAGCGGCAGCTCTGAGCTTCTGTGCAGGAGGGCTCTGCCATGGCAGCCCATTTCTCCGTGCAAAGCCACCCTGGGGCCCCACCTGCCACCGACGGGGCTGGGAAGTGCAGTCCCCTCTCGGTGAGCCCGGCCACGGGGCCTGAGCAGCAGTTAGTCCCCTTTCTCCAGGGAGCAAGTGGCCCTGTGCGAATGAGAGACAGGACTTATCACCTGGTCGTGAGGGACCACAGGGACCATCAGGAACGGCAAAGTCCCCGAAGGAGGGGTGCATTCTCCGTGGGTGCGGTTGTCGGGGGTGGGGACCCTCCGGCTGTGAGCTCAGCCCTGCTGGACAGGTGCGGGGCCCCTGTTCCTTCCCGGGCCCGGCAGCTGAGCTGGAGGATGCAGCTCATCAAGGATGCCGCCAGCCCCACCCTCTAAGGTGTGTGTGTGACCGTGGGACGCAGGTGGCTGTCCCTCAGCCAAACAGCCTGTCTCTGGAGCCTCACCCCCAGCCACCCTCTCGCCCTCTGGGGCAGGGCTGCTTGCTTTCCCCTCCCCCTGCAGGTCACAAGGGAGGCTCAGCAGGTAGAAACGGGCCTGGTGTGACTCCGGCCCTGTGCGCCTCCCACCCAGGGACCACCTGGCTGTCGGCGTGGCCGCCCTTGCTGGTCCTCTGTGGCCTCGGGACAGGAGGCAGGACAGGCCAATGGGCCTGGGAGGGGAGCCGAGAGCCCCCCACGGCTCCCCAGCAGCAGAGGACGTTTTCCTGAGGCCAAGTGGACTCCCCGCAGTGGCTGCTGCCCAGCCGGACCTGGCCACACACTGGGCACCGTGGCTGTTTGAGTGGAAGTTTCATCAGAGTGGAATCGGACGGGCCGGGCGGGGAAGTGGGATCGGTCGCCGCCAGTTTTCAGTGCCGGTTCTGCTGCACCGGGAGACCCTTGCGCCTCCTCGCGTGTGCTGAGCTGGCGTCTTGCACGAGTGGCCTCATGAATCAGAGACGACATTCTGTGCACAGACATGACTGTGGTCTGAGAGCAGAGAGAAACCAGCCCAGGAACCACGGACCGAGAGGCCTGTCGCCCAGGGAGAGACTCCGGAAAACAGCGGCAGAGACGCACACCAGGCCGCGGCCACTGGCTCCTGCCGGGCCCAGGGCAGCCCAGAGACCAGCGCACCCGGACAGCCCCGCTGCTGCCCGCGGTCCCCGCATCTACTAGCAACGTCCTCCCTTATTCTCAAGGGGACAATAAATTACATATTCTGTCATGAACAAAATCCCAAGGGTGCCTTCCTTCGGGAAAACTGCCCTGAAAAATCGTCTTCCTAATCAAGCAAATCAGGAAGAGAGCATTCATTTTCTAAAAGACCTGTCTTTTTTGTTTTTATTTTTGGCCAAGAGAGAACACCCTTAATTTGCCAGAAAATACTGTCGGTATTCCCTGAGTGCATTCACTGCACAGTTCTGTTTTTTAAAAAATCGCGACAGTGTCTTGGGAGCACGGGCTGGGCATGGCGTGGGGATGGCTTGGGAACTCCGGGAGCTCCGGAGGCGGCTCGGGTGGCTGACTCGAGGTTGGGGGGCACAGAGGCGGGGGCACCTGCAACGTGTTGCCTCCGGGCTTCTGGGGAGCGCTGGCTCAGGGACACGGCAGCTGTGCTCCTCTGCGCGCGTGGCCGGCCAGGGCGGGGGTTGCCGTGCCGACAGGCGTGTGACCGCGGGTGGATGCAGGTTCACTGAGCAGCTGATGTGCGACGGGTGAGGATTACGCCACATGTGACGGCAGTGGGGGACGACATGTCACGAAGTGTGGCGTGGGCTGCAACAAAGGGGTCCTGAGAAAATGCGCAAGGAGAAGCACCCCCCACCCCCGCCAAGTGTTTCCCTGGGAAGCCCTCCAGGCCTCAGCCCTGCTTCCGAGTCCCCTCTTGTGCCTAAATTAAGGAGCAGCGGGCACTGGGCCGGGGGGTAACTTCTTCCCGCCTGTGATTTGCCACCTCTAAAGGGTGGCAGGGGACACGTCCCCCCTCAAGGAAGACCAGGCGCGATCTGGACAAGCCTTCGGGGGCTCGGGCGGGGGCGGTCTGGCAGGGCTGGGTCTAAAATCCTCTCGTGCAATTGCCAAGCGAATCGACAAGGACTTCGCTGCCGTTTGGACTGTCTGACCTCCCCTCTCCCCACCCAACTTCTTCCTGGCTACCGGTTATTTATACACTACTGTCGTTTGAACCCGTCCCAGGACATCGCAAACAAAGAGGCCGCAGTGAGCCGGCCCGTGCTGGCCTGTGGGCTGTGTCCATCCCGGAGCCCACCCGCCCTGGGCCGGCTCTCCCGAAAGTGCCGTTAGAATTCAGAAGGGCCGGCCCCCTGCTGGCCCGAGGGACAGGGCCCCAGTCCCTTCTGCGGGCGCATCACCCACTCCCAGCCACGAGCTGCCAGGGCTCACAGCTGGGCGTCTCTGGGGGTCCCCCCACGGTGCTGCCCCGCCTCGGTGCCCCAGGGCCCATGCTGGCCTCCCGCCCACACCCAGCTCAGCCGTCTCCCCTGGACAGCATCTTCCCCACACCCCTGTGTCTTAGTCTGCCTGGGCTGCCACACGGGGGCCTTCAACAGCAGACCCTGATTTCGCACAGTCTGGAGGCCGGATGTCCACGGTCCAGGGCCGGCAGCGAGGCTGTCCCAGAGGCCTCCCTCCTGGGCTTGCAGCCGCCGCCCTCTGGCTGCCTATCCACATGGCGCCTCCGTGAGTGTGCGTCCCTGGTGTCTCTCTGTGTGTCCTAATCTCTTTTGATAAGGACCCTAGTCATGTTGGATGCCCCATCTCCAAATATAGTCATGTTCTGAGGTGCCGGGGTTGAAGGCTTTAGCACATGCATTTGAGGGTGGGAGGAGGACACAACTCAGCCCATCTTACCCTGGGGCCAGTTTCCCCAATAAATCCCTTGCACGAGGACCCCAACCTCAGCCTTTGCTCTTGGGGAGCCCACCCCCGGGCAGGAGCCACCAGCTTCCTGCTTCTCAAGGCAGGAGGGGCGCTGCCTTGGCGGGGGCAACTGCCTGGGTCTGCTTGTGAGCTGCTGGCTCCACCCGGGGACGGGGTGACCACAAGCCAGGACAGGGGGCGTGCAGCTGGGGCTGGACGCTGCTCATTCTTTTGAGTATTACAAAACGTGGCTTGCTCAGAAACTGCCCCAGCGTGTCCTTTCGTTAATTGAAGCATAAAATTCTCTCCAAATAATAATTGGAATAGTTTACAAAACAACTCATTTCCACCTTAATTTGGTGGACGGGAACAATCTCTAATTCCTGGGGACTCCGAGGGACAAAGTGACTGTAAATGACGAGCGTGGAAACAGGCCCATCCCGTGCAGCTGACCTGGCTTCCTCCTCCCGGTGTGGGAGCTGCGTCGGGGGGGAGGGGCTGGAATCTTCCCCCGTGCCCAGTGTCCTTGGGAGCCGGGTCTTTCCCTGGCTCCCGGCCCCAAAGCCACCTCCACATGGGACAACAAAGGGTTTAATTAACCTCTCTGCGTTTTCCATCTGTGGAGCAGAGCCGGAATGCTTGCCACCGGAGGGCCGCGGAGAGGGATGCATCTGTTTTGGGAAAACCTCCGTGCCTGGGATGAAAGACATCAACGCCGCGATTCTCTGTTGGACAAGGAAGAACTCAGACCTCCGGGACACGCTCTCCTTGTGCACAGGGACCGTCGGAAACCACGTGCCGTGGACCCCCTACCGTGTAGAGCCTGTGGTACCCACATACCCCAAGACGGTGGTCCTTGAAGCTCATGTCCCGGCGTGTTTGACTGTCCCCTTCTTTGGGGGTTCCTCTTTCTCAAAGGCAGCAGGGACGCTAAATGGGGGCCAGACTTGCCGATTTCTTTCTAAATGGGTTATTCTTTGAACGGCTGAATGGTGAGTGTTTGATTGATAGTGACCAGGGCTGCAACTCGATTATTTGGGGACAGGCTCCCATTTGTGTTGGAAGCACCAGGGTCCCCCACTGTGTCACTTGGGCCAGGAAAGGCACATGCAGCTGAGGCACAGGCCGGAAGGCGAAGCGCCACGCTCGGGGTCTGCCTTGCCGCCTGCCGTGCGGGAGCACAGACGGAGTCCAGAGCTTGCCAGGAGTCGGGGCTGTCACTGGCGGGCACGGCTGCGTCACAGCCAGTTGAGTCCTGGCCCCGAGGCCATCGGTGAACTTCTAGACGTGGCTTTAACCCCGGCCGGCCCTTCGCATTGCGTGCCCAGAGACCGGGGAGGGTTCTGCACGGGAGCCGGGCCACGTGTGCCCAGCGTCACCTGGGAGGGTTTCTCTGTCCCTGGGGGATCTCACGACCGAGTGTCAGGGAGGCGCTGGGAAGACAGTTTCCAGGCAGTGGCATCACGCTGAGGGGACGGGCGGAAGGACCTGCTGGCAGAGAATAAGAAAGTCGGGACCAGCAGGGACGCTCTGCGGAGGGCCTCCGAGCCGCCACCCACGAGATCTCAAGCGAAGCTTTCGGCCAAGAGGCGTTGAAACCAGATTCCGGCTGATAATCCACCATCAGGACACACATATTTTTGAAACCAATAAAAATTCCCTATTTCTTAACGACACGGTGGCCGGTCCGTGACTGTGAGCCTCACCTGAGCGCCGTGGCTGGCGCAGGAGCCACGGAAGGCAGCCCTGCCCCCGCCTCCTCTCCACCAACAGCCCCTCCCGGCGGCTACTGATGGCGTGGCCTCCACATCAGCTTCCGAGCTGCTGTGGGGTGTGTCCCCGGAGGGGACCGTGACATTCGTGGCTTCCTTCATGCTCCATCGAGGCCTCCCCCCCACTCCTCTGGCTGGCCGGGGGTCGGGGTCGCATAGACACACGGGGCGAGCGGCTCTGCAGACGACCAGACAACCAGCGTCCTTCGTGGTCAGAGCGCGGCTTTGAGGCGGGGCCCGGTGGCCGGCTCTGCAGGCAGCCTTGCCGCCCTGTCATTAGGCACAACCGCGCCTGGAGCGCCCATTCATTGTGGCCAAGCGAGCAGGCACCGGCGCCAGCCCCAGACAAGG
>VBSM01003231.1:228140-241296 GCA_008086735.1 Cheirogaleus medius | reverse complement strand
GAGTCTGTTTCACTAACCCCTGCCTTTTTTTTTTCTTTATGCCTTTAAATGATGAAACTTCCAAATTCTCCTTCAGAAAAACAGCCACAGCTTGGTCCATGGTGTGTGTTTTTCCCTGCACATCCTCAACCTCGGCTTCATAAACCTCCATTGATTGAGACTTTTGCCTCAGTCGCTTATTTTGAGTTGACATTTTATAAACTCAGGAATTTAATTCCCAGGGCTCCGGGGCTATCCTGCCCATAGAGGAGGCCCTGAGAAGCGGGTGCTTTCTGCTGGAGGGTCTAGCCCACCTGTGAGAAGCAGCCTGCGTCCCAGGGACGTCCCTCCAGGCTGGGGTGGCAGCGTCTCCTCACCTGCATGGTCCCCAGAGGGGCCGTGTCACCTAGCCCCCTGCAGCGAAAGGCTCATCTTATCCCAAACTGTGGCCTTGGCCACAGGGGAATCCACAGAGCCTCATGTGCAGCCCACTCAGGCCGTGGCTTGTTTGGCAGTAAGTGACAAACAGCAGAGGGACCACACAGCTGCCTGACAGGCTCAGACACTGCAGGAAAGCAGCAAACTCGCCTAATTTCATTCTCCATTTCAGAAACAGAGTCGAGCCCCAGAAACAGCTGCTCTTCCGGCTCAGACGTGGGAGGTGACGGCCCGGGGCACACGTAAACATTCTAGAACCTGTAAGATCATCTGCTGTGTTAACCGTTAGGAGGGAGAACCCACCATGCGATGCGAAAGGCTGCCAGGGCGCTTCCTGCGTGGGACGCGCTTCCTCCCGCCCGCAGGTGGGGGAGGGGTGCTCTGTAGGCGCGTCCCCGGCCCCACCCGCGACGGCTTCACGTTCCAGTGGGCTGAATCTCAAAGCACTTCTTAAAAGTCTCATTTAAATATTGCAAACAGTATCGAAGGTGGAAGTAAAGACATATGGGCGTTTCAGAATCTGGAGCATGTAAATGTCATCTCCTGATTCACACGTGCGTGGAGATGGCTGCGCCGTGACGGGGCGGGGGGCTCCGCTAAGTCAAAGGGGGCGGCTTCCCGGGGGATCTGAGCACATTTAACTGTTCCACGGCTGCCTGTCCTCCCCTGGCCAACACACATGCGTTGACACTTGGACAGGGCCTCGCTCGGCCCCTGGTGCTACGTACGAGATTCCTGCCACGACCGGCCAGCACGGTCCCCACGCAGGGCCCAGAGCCGCTATGCGCTGTTTGTGTGACCGACAGTCACCCGCCGGGGAGGCCCGGCCCTGCCCAGTACGGGGCCCTGTAAGGTGGCGGCTGCCCCAGCCTCCTCTCGGGGAGGCCAGGCGAGTTTGTGCTGGCGGCTGGGGGCGTGCAGAGCCACACTCCCCTCCGGGCTCTTCCCCTCCCACCCCTGCCGCAGAGCTGCCCCCTGGGCTGCCTGGCCTTGGATCCAGCACAGGGTGTGGCTGGGGACACCCACCCCCAGCAGAGTGGCTGGTGTGGCCTCTGCACTCGGGCTTGTCCAGCTCTGAGTCCCAAATTTAGGGGTGGTGAACAGGGTGGCCATGGTGGGAGCTTCTCATCCTTGCCCTGGACGGGAGGACAAGAGACATCTTGTAGGGCTGGGGTGGACGGAGCAGCTGTCCCCTGGGCCAGGTGAGACCCAGGTCCCATTAGTCGGGGACACCCCCTCTGTCTCCCCACCTCCTCCCCCGAGTGAGGCAAGCAGCAGCACTGTCCCTGGGCAGGGATTTTCCGGGCCAGCTGTGTTGGTGCAACGCGGCTGCCAGTTTCGGCGGTGGCTGGCGTCCTTCCCGTTCTCATGGTGGTCATTTGCATTCCTGGGTACAGCCTGTTCAGTTTCTGGTCCCGCCCGGCCCTGGCAGCCCCGGCATACACGGGCCCCAGGCAAGGACTCAGGAGAACCGGTTCTGGGTGGGTGTGGTTCTGAACAGCGAGTCCCAGGGAAGCCGCCAGCTCGAGAGAACAGCAGGGAGGTGTCCCGGTCACCTGGCGGGGCCCCCGCAGCCCAGCTCAGAAAACACCTAGGTCCTCTCCCGTCTTGAGAAGAGGCAGTGAGATGGTCACCCAGAGGCCCCTGAGCCCGACAGATCCGGGACCCAAGGTCACCTTGGACGTGACCCTGGCCCTGCACTCTCAGTAACAATAGCTGCTCCTCTGGGCCGGACACCGCGCTCGCCACTTCCTGCGGCCCCGCGCAGGTCTGAACCTGCTGGAAGTGGGTGTCATCGCGCCCACTTGACAGACAAGGACACACTCTCCTTTGCATCCCATCCGGGGGCATCTGGCACTTGCCTTTAATGTCCCGGGAGCGCATGTTCCTTGGAGACGTCCCAGTGGGTGACGCTGGGCTGGCCTCACCCCCTTGGCAAACAGGCCATTATGGGGGGCCCAGGACGCTGTTGGGGCTCCTGGGGGCCTGGAGATCTTTCTGGAAGACCAAGCTGTCGTCACCGGAGACTCAGCAGCCAACCTTGTTGTTGGGGTGCTCACCCGGCCCTGCCCTCAGAGGGCTTCACGGTGGGGCTGGTGGGGGAAGGAGGGAGGCACCCAGTCCTGTACCCTGGGAGGAGGGGTGCCCGAGAAGGGGCTTTCTTCTGTGCCCACGTCTGTCCGTCAGACACCCCTGACCACCAGAGCTAGGGGGCTGCATCCGGGAGACGCCGGCTCCCTCGGGACCCAGGGCCAGGCCCGTCTGCTGGGGCTGCGTGAGGCTCCCGGCGCGTTGGCAGTGGGCTCGTCGGGGGCCCCCCGCACGGAGGACAGACCACATCCATCCACTCTCAGGCACGAGGAGCTCGCCCTTCAGTGGGTGGAGGAACGGAGGCTGCACCACGTGCCGGTGCCTGCCCGGGGTCCCTTTACGTCCCAAACGCCCTCCGGGGTCTCCTCTTCCTCTTCGACTTTGAGAAAAGTCTTAATTCTGTTCCCCTGAGCCTCAGGCCACAGATCCCTGAGAAGTCCCAGTGGGCACTTACCCGCGTGGTCTCCCATCGGACTCACGCCGCGGCATCCTGACAGTTTCCCGGGCCGGACCCGGCACCGCTGGCTAAGGCTCGCATCCCGGCTCCCCGGCAGCGGCTGCCCCGCGGGGTCTTTGGAGCCTCCGCCCCGTTTCCCAGGTGTCGGTGTGCGTGAAAACTGCCTTCTCCCTCTGCGATTCGTGAATTCGCCCATCCCTCCTCGCACTCACTCAGACGGCATTTCACGCACACTCGTGTCCCTTGTCCTCAGGAAGGTGGGGGGAGGGGGCGGCCCTGGTGACCCCACAGATGGTCACAGGCCCCCAGGGTCCCTGGTCCTGGATGATGATGGCATCCACGGGCCACACCCCCAGGGCCCACCTTTTGTGTTTTGGCCACGGCTCACTTCGCCACCTGCTGCAGGTCGAATTACGGCCCCCAGACAGGTATGGTGAGGCCCTAACTCCCGGCAGCTGTGAATGTGACCGCCTCTGAAAACAGGGTCTTTGCAGGTGAAATTAGTTACATTAGGATGAAATCACGCTGGGGCAGGGGCAGCCATACTCCGATGTGGCTGGGGAAGAGACAGACACGTGGGGAGATGCCCTGGAAGCCAGACACACACGGGAACTCCACGGAGCGCCACGGAGCGAGCTGGCAGCGAGCGCCCGGAGCTGGAGGGAGGGGGAGGGGCTCTCCCTGGACCTGCAGAGGGCGTGGCCTCCGTGGTTCTGGACTTGGCCTGTGGACCGGAGGGGACAGATTCCGTCACTGTGGGCGCCCTGTCCTGGTGCTATGCCAGCAGCCCCTGGGAACTGTCACGTCCGGCACCCCCAGCAGTGGCCAGGAGGGGCCCTTGTCTTTCCTCCCTGGATCCCCTAGGGAGCCCCCTGTCCACCGTCCCTGCGCCAACCCGCTCAAGGAGACTGCACGGAGCCCCTGAGCCTGGGCCTGAACCCACCCTGCAGCCGCCCTGTCCCCGAGAGAGGAACCAAGGCCACAGCTCCTGACCCGCAGGCTGCAGCGGGGACTTGGGCCTGGGGGTGTGGGGGCTCCCTGAGCCCCTCGGGGAACAGCTCTGTCCTAACGGCCCGCCTCCCACTAGTTTGCTAGGAGAGTCACCTGCAGAGACGCTGAGGGTGTCCCCGCCTGCCGTGGCCTTCTCTGACCCCTCTGCCACAGCCAGAGCCCCCTCGCTCTGCTCCCAGGACGTGGGGCAGGTGGGGGGGGCCGGCCCGGCGCCTCTCCTCTCTCACCCCTGACCGGTGCTCGGGTGTCCTCGGGGCAGGGCAGGTCTATGTGGGCCGTGCTGGGGTCCGGGTGGGCGGTGGGAGGCAGCGGGCAGCTCATAGACGCAGCCCTGCTGGACCCGAGCATTTTCTAGGCTTCCAGAAATCGGGGAAACATCGATTTCCCCAGCCGCGCCCCCACGGCGCCCGAGGAGACGCCACCTCTGTGGCCAGCTTGGCTCTGGGATCCAGCTGGTCTCAGACAGGCCCTGGGGTCAAATTGTGCATCTCCGGATCAGACGAGATGCCCGGAGGCTCTGGCTCAGCCCCAGTCTTTTTTTCAGAATTTGGACTCTTCCCAGCTCCCGAGGCCTTTGCCTCCACTCCGCCCACAGCTGGGCATCCACTTGTGTGTGTGCGCGGCCTCGGTGGCCCGCCCCGGCCACCTGCACACACGTCCTTCCTCCAACGACCGCC
The DNA here is from genome assembly GCA_008086735.1 of Cheirogaleus medius. Taxonomy (NCBI): domain Eukaryota; kingdom Metazoa; phylum Chordata; class Mammalia; order Primates; family Cheirogaleidae; genus Cheirogaleus; species Cheirogaleus medius. Next base: position 236,643 of record VBSM01003231.1, on the reverse strand, counting down.
CTTCGAGCTCTCTCCTCATCTTCCCGGTTCTCCCGCGGCCTTGACGCTGCCACTCGTCTGGCTCCCGTCTGCTTGAAGGAGCAGCCCTGCCGCCGGCCGGCTGGGGCGGGCGTCTCCTCGGCCGGCTGCTGCTCTTTTCCTGCCAAGGTTCTTTTCTCCTCCGGGGTGGGGGCCTTCCTGTCCCTGCCCCCCCCCTCTGGCCACAGGGACAGATGAACCCCCCATGGCGCCGTGGCCAGAGATTCGTGCCTGCTCCGGTGTCCTTACTCCCGGCCCCGAAGGTGTCCGACACACACGGGAGGGACACGCGGCCCCATCCCAGCCCGATGCCCCTGCTGGCTCTGCTGAGTCAGCGTCCCCTCGGGTCGGACGCGCAGCCTCAGTCTGGGGTGTGTGAACCCCTTGAGGTTGAGTGTGGAAGTGCGTATGTGTGTGTGCTTGTGTGTCTGAGCGTGAGAGTGCGGGTGTGAGTGTGTGTGTTGTGTGTGTGCGTGTACATGTGTGTCTTGCATGTCTGAGTGTGTCACGTATGAATGTGCGTGTACCAGTGTGTCTATGTGAGCGTGTGTGTGAGTGTTTACGAGTGTGAGTGTGAGTGTTTACGAATGTGAGTGTGAGCAAGTGTGAGTGTGAGTGAGTGTGAGTGTGAGCGAGTGTGAGTGTGTTTACGGGTGTGAGTGTATGTCAGTGTGAGTGTGTTCACGAGTGTGAGTGTTTACGAGTGTGAGTGTGAGTGAGTGTGAGTGTGTTTACGAGTGTGAGTGTGAGTATGTCAGTGTGAGTGTGTTTACGAGTGTAAGTGTGAGCGAGTGTGAGTGTGAGTATTCATAAGTGCGAGTGTGTTTACGAGTGTGAGTGAGTGTGAGCGAGCGGGGTGTGTGCACTTCCTGGGCCAGCAGCAGACCCCCGGGCATCTGTCTGGGGCTCAGGACCGGCCCCACGCAGACACGCATGACACCCTAGAAGACACGGAGGGCACACACCAGGCCCGGGGCCCGTGGTGTGACGGGGAGACCAACTGTCCCCCCCAGCCGGCAGTTCCCAGCAGGGTGTGGTGTGTGAGGGTGAGGGACTGAGGAGACAGGGCTGGCCTGGCCACGTCCCCAGCCAACAGTGAGGAGGCCGGGGCTACAGTGGCCGCTGGGTGGCGTCTGCAGTGTTTGCACCTGACTCCGGGAAGCTCCTTCTCTTCACTGGCATTGGGCGGGTCCCCAGGGCGATGGGACATGCATGTGTGTGTGTGCACGTGTGTATAGACAGAGAGTGAGCCCCTTGGGCTCAGCCAGCGCACGGGCCAGGCACTCCACGTGGGCTGAATGCGTAGCTGGGCTGTCTGTGCCCAGGTCGGAGGGACACGGGGACAGGCACAGGAAGGAGGAAGCAGCTCAGGGCACAGGAGCCTGGAGAGGAGGGACAGGACAGGACAGGACACAGCGGGGGAGGCGGAGGCCAGGACAGAGCCCAGCTGCCCCTTCCCCTGCAGAGCGGCAGAGACGCCCCTGGGGAGGCCGACCCCAAGGGGGAGGTCCAGCAGGCTCCGCTCCACTCGATGCCACAAAGAATGTCACAGAGGCCACCGTGGCGGACACCTTTGGCTCCCCCGCCACTTTTTACTGAGTAAAGCCAGGTGTTCCCAGGGAGCCCTGGGACCCGTGAGTAGGTGACAGTGGCGGGTGCCCCTGGCAGGCTCTTGCCACGCGGCCCAGCGCCCAGGGCGGGTCCCCAGACTGCTCCCCAGAGCAGGGACCCTACTTCACTCACAGCCCACGGAGAAAGCCCTGCCCACCCTGGGCCCCGGGCAGGGAAGCTCAGTGACCAGGCCGCAGACAGAGGCCGTGGCCACCGCCAGACAACAATCCTCTGTCGTTCGGCGCCTACGGCCCCAAAACATGTTTCATCGCTGCTTACGCGGAATCACCAGCTCCCAGACTAGCAGAGGCGCTGGGCAGCTCTGCCCCTGAGAAAGCCCAGCAGCGACACGCTCCACAGGGACCGGCCAGGCCACGCCAAGGACCGGTAGCCTCACCAGACACCAAACCTCTGACCGGCGCCACCCGCCAGGGCTCTCGGACCCCCCTCCCTCGGGCGACGGTTCAGAGCCACTGAGTATTGTCAAAGCAGATCCTACGGGGTTTCTCAACAGCAGCAAAAGGTGCTAATGTTTATCTTCCTAAAATACATTTTCAAGCGTGCATAGAAAAATTCCAAAACATAGAAACGTGCCTCGGGTGCCCTAAAGAAGCGGAGCGCCTGCTTCAGGAAGTGCCGGGGATAAGGCTGGCGTGGAGCTGCGTGTTAGCTCACCGGGGCTGCCGTGCGGAGGCCCAGGGACCCGGGGCTGCAGCGACAGACGCCTGTCTCCCAGCCCTGGGGACCAGAGACCCAGACCGGTGCGGCAGGGCTGGCTCCTCCCCGTGTCTGCATGGGCCGTCCCTCTGTGCCTGTCTGTGTCCTCAGCCCCATTAAGGACACCAGTCAGGTTGGGTCAGGGCCACCCTAATGACCTCACTTTAACTTAATTACCTCTGCAAAAGCCTCGTCCAGATAAGGCCACATTCTGAAGTGCCAGAGTCAGGACCCCCAACATATGAGTTTTGGGGGACGCAGTTCGGCCTCCAGCCCCTGTGGTCACTGCACCATGGCTGTGCACACGTGAGCCTGTGCAGCCTTCTTGGTGCCCTTGGGGGTAGAAGCATCATGACCTCACTTCCAGAGGGGGAAACTGAGGCAGGGGAGCTGGTGCAGAAGCAGCTTTCCCAGCGAGGGCCGCGTTGCCACAGTGGGAATCTCCCCGACAGACGGACACATCTGCTGCGCCGTCACTCAGCCGGGCCACCCATCGGGGACCCCAGTGCGCAGCCGCCTCCGCAGAACCAGTAGCTGAAGGAAGGGTAGGGCCTGGCCCCACCCCCAGCGTCGGATTCCAGCACGCGGAAGTCACGCGGGCCCGAGCATGCGAGGAGCCCCCAGACACACCGCTCTGAGTCCACTCCCGGGTCCCGTGGGCGGCGCCAGGATCAGAGCAGAGTGCAGAACTCTCCAGATGAAAGTCTCTCTTGTCTGGGGGGAACAGCCCCGTGGGGGTCAGCAGTGAGGGGTGAGTTGGCAAAATCAGTAAATCAACATTTGGTTCCCAAACTGACTAGCCCATGGAACACCGCACAGCTCCGGGAATATCACACACACGGCCCAATAAAAGGGCATCAAAAAATACTGTCCCAGGAAATGATCAGAATTGGATTAAACGCACATAATGTGTATTGGGGGGTTAATAAAGGCAGGGTAGACACACGTGTGTGCACACACGCCCCTGTCCTCCCTCCTCCACAGGCCTGGTTTGAGCGTGCTCGGCCGGTGTGGGCAGGTCCTGCCACTGCCGGTAGAGACGGTGGCCCCTGAGGACGCGGCTAAGGGCCGTTAGGCTCAGGCTGCTCCCCGCAGGGTGGGCTCGGAGGGCTGGGGGGCCCGGGTGGGGGCCAGAGTCACTCAGTGCAGGGCGGCCACGCTGCGTGGTCTGCTGGGCCACGGGGGTGACGTGGGAATCGGTGGCACCAGGGTGTACTCAGCCCACTGAACCTCGGGCACAGCCACCATGTCCCTCCTGCTGAGCCACCCTCTCCGGCGCCAGGTATGAAGCCTCGTCTGCATAGGAAGGGTCTGTGGCAGGGGTAAACTGAGTCACAGGAGTTTCTGGTACATCAGGAAGTCAAGTGTGTCACACCCCCAAGTCCAGCACTCAAGTGACCCACGCCGTCAGTGGGCGAGTCCAGAGCACACCAGGGAGGGGACCTCAAAGCAGGCACCTGACGGAGGATCCCCCCTGGGACACGAGCCTGTCTCCCTGCGGTGGGTCGAGCAAGCCGGGCAGGGCCAAGAGCGGCTCTGTCCTGACCCAGGACCACGTCCCAGGGCCCCCCAGGATCAAACCCAGAGTGCTGTCCCAGGGTGACCCAGGGAGCCCCATGAGACAGGCAGAGGGGAAGCTGGGTTCATCTCCTGGGTTGATCAGAGGGGAAACTGAGGCAGCTGTGGCCTTTCCACCGGTGTGTTTCATGCGTCCTCCTTTCTGACCCTTCCACCAGCACCAGGGGCCCCGCCCAGAGGCAGCCCCTGCCCCTTGGCCCTGAACTCCCCGCCCCGCACCCCTCAGCACTAGGGGACAACTGGGGACACACGCCTGCTGTGGCCTTCGGGAGGCCCAGGCGCTTCTGAGCCCTCGACTTTGGGCTTTGCTCTGTGACCTGCTAGGGTCTATGGGGGTCCGTGGATCCAGTGCAGGCCTGCCGGGGGTGCAGGTGCAGCCGGGCAGCCCTGTGCCTCCGCGTCACTGCAGCAGAGGGCCCCGGCCGGCCCACGGGGCTGCGGGAGCCCCGGACACGGGGGTAGAGCTGCGCCCGCCCGCAGCCCAGAGCAGAGCCGAGTGTCCCGGGCAACCCACAGACGGGGGCAGGAACAGGGTGGGTTATTTCAGCTGATGCGTCAGGAATGCTTGTTACACAGCTTACCGTGACGATAGCTGAGTGACAGACACAGTCTGCATCTCCAGGTGTGCCCCGCCCAGCCCGCCCTCGGCCCCCACTGGGCCAGAGGCCTTCTCGCTGGCGCCTGGGGCAGAGATGCCTTCACTGCAGGGGGCGCTCCGGTGAGTCCCGCCGGACCCGCAGCTTCCTCGCTTCTTCCCTTCCCCGGTGACAAGCCCACCCGCTCCTCAGCAGGCCCTCTGGGGGAAAAGTGGAGGCAGCCCCGCCGTGTCCTATGTTTACACGCTGACTCCGTGTGAGTCGTATTTAACTCAGGCTCGTTTTGAGCCCGGGGCCTCGGGAAGAAAAACCCTGCAGTTGGTTCGTGAGGATCTTACCTGCTGATGTTCTTATTGCTACAATTAACACTGACAATTTAATTCTAAACACGTGCATTGCGTTGCATATAACTCATGCACAGAAGACAATAAAAAACAAATTAGAAAGGATCGTTTTGTTTTAATAAAACACCGTGGCCCCAGGGAAGAATTTCTTTTCTAGTGTTGCAGTCCAGGTGTTAATTTGCCTGAACATGCCCGAGCCAGGAGGCTGCCCAGCGACGGCCATTGTCACCGGCACCTCAAGCTTGAAAACAATGCCAGCAGCTGCAGCTCTGGTGGTTGCGGGGGTGGGGAGCAGCTCTCACCCCGGGGACCCCCATCCTGGGCCCCGGGCTCCCAGGGAGGCCCCAGGAGGGTCGTGCGTGCAGACGCCAGCGCCCAGCGGTGATCCGGCACCTGGCTCGCCCCTCCCCGCTCCCGCGTCGTTGCAGGTTGCCAGGCTGAGAAAGCGGCATTGTTCTGCCGAGGTGACGTCCCTGCCTGCAGGCTCGTGTCAGATGACGAGTCTGTCCTGCTCTTGCACGCGGGCCCCAGGCACACACCCACACACGGCCGGGCGTGTGCACGCTCGGGCCGTCACGTAGCAAGATGGGGCCTCGGAGCCCTGGTGCAGGGGCAGCGGGCCGGGGGAGCCGGGGCAGGGTCCCCAGGGGGCCTCGGAATGCCGTCCACAGGGCAGGGACGTGACCCTGAGACCCGGCTTCCGGTGGGACTCACGCTGCTGGCGCCTCCTCCCCTGGGAACGGACGGCCTCTGGGCTGGAATGTGGACACGAAGGCACTCAATTCCCAAATGGCTCTGTGGGGGAACCGCGGACGTGCAGAGGCTCAGGCGGAGGTGGGGCGGGAGGGGCCTGTCCTGGGCACCCCCTCCAAGGCCTGGCTCCCTGCGGGGAGGCTCCCCCCTGCTTGCCCTCGGGAAAGGGGCACGCTCCGGCCACCTGTGCCCCACTGACCGCCGGCTCTCCTGGCCTGGCGCTTTCTTCCCGGCCGTGGGACTCCAAAGGCTCTCCGGCCTCAGCGTCTGCATCTGCAGAGGGGCGACTGCACCTCCCCAAAGACGCAAGGGAAGCCAGGGAACGGCGAGAGCCTGGCAGGCAGCCAGGTGTCAGCGAGCGCCTCTCCCGGGGCTCTGAGTGCAAACCTGCTTCTCCCGGCGAGGACAGGGAGGGGCAGGGATGGGGTGGAGGGCACCTCTCCCGGTCACGCGGCCAGTGGGCCTCAGAGCCGGGGCTGCAGTGGTTAGGGAGGCGTGCGGAGGGCAGGACCGAGGTCCCGAGTGGACGTGGTGCTGGGCAGGTGCAGAGTGCACAGGTTGGTCGGGAGGCCAGGCCACACGGAGAGGCAGAGGATCGGGGGCGGTGACAGGAGAGTTTGTCAGGACAGGAGGGGCTGGGACAGACAGATGCTGCCAGGGTGTGGGCCTTGCCATAAAGCAGATGTCGAGGGCGGGTCGCGCCACAGATGCCTCCCGAGTGTGGCTGGTCTGAGTGACGGGGGCCGCCCGGGTCCCAGCAGGGGCCCCAAAGCAAGCACGTCAGAAGGGGCCCTGCTCTGTCCTGTGGACCAGGAATCTCTGCAGCACCCTCCTCCCAGGCCCTGCCCCAGCCGGCCCGGGGGCTGCAGACGCGCCCCTCACCCCTCGCCGGCCGGGCAGACTCCACCCAGCGCCAGGGTGGGCAGCGTCCCGGGGTACGTAAGACGAGGCCTCACAAGCTCGTCCAGGTCAAGGTGAGGCCTTGATCAGGGCGTCTGGGCGTAGGGGTGCAAGCTTCTCTTTTGCGATTTGACGGCTGGAAGAAAGCGCGGGCTGGGGGGTGTGCCTGGAGCCAGGTGGCCAGCGCCCGGGGTTCAGGCTGGGGCCCAGAGCCGCCTCAGACCCAAGGGGACGTCTCTGTGGAGACAGAGGCCGAGGCCCAATGAGATGCAAGAAGCCAACCCAGCGCGATGGGCGCCACGCAGGCCGGTGCTACCCACTCACCTCCCCTGTGTCGGGGAACAATGAGCTTCTATCTGGTGCGAAGCTATTTTCCTGGGCCATCAGCTCTGTGGTTTGGACCGAACGTCAAGTCCTCCGGGCCCCTCCCGCCCACCGCAGAGCCTGGCCCCAAGAGCCGCCACCCTCTACCCACCCATCGGGCCGGACGCCCAGGAATGTGAGCGGATGCTGCCAACGCCACAGTCCCCGCACGGACCCCGGGATCTGGCTCTCCACGTCAGACCATCACTCGCCCGATCTCGGCCAAGAGTAAATACGTCTCAAGGGTTTAAACAACGACGCCCTCCACCGAGGTGGAATTGCCGGAGAGAGCTTCTAAAATAATAATGAACAGACCCTCAGTGGTGCAGCCTCAGGGCCCCGGAGCCAAGCTCAGGAGGAAGGAACTTGTCCTCCCGTCCCTGCATGTACAGGGCCTTTCCCCCGAGCCGCGTCTGGTGGCTGCAAGGTGGCTCGTGGGGTGGCCTCGGCCTGGGGACCGTTCCCCAGGGCAGCAGCCGGGGCCGGCGGGCTCCCTGGGGGGCCAGCCCCGGAGAGAACTCTGCTGATTAAATCCACTCGGCCCCTCCAGTGTCCCCAACCCCATTGCAGTGGTGACGTCCGGCACCTCGGAACGGGACTGAGGCCCTGGGCAGAGAGAGCTCCTCGTCACCGTGTGGGGCTCAAAGCTCGGGATGCAGGGGGAATCGGGCCCACTCGAGGCCTGCGTGGGACAGGGGCCCCTCCCGCTCCCTCCCTGCCTGGGTCTGAGGCCGCCGGACGGGCTGAGGTCCCGGCTAACGCTGATGGCCAGACAGGACCCGCCTCAGCGCTGCGTGGGCCGCCAAGCTGGGAGCGCCCGCCCGCCGCCGCGCCCGGCTCTCAGGCTGGACAGAGGGCAGACGACCCAGGGAAGAGCCCCCCTCCATGGACACTGCCGAGAGCCCCGGCCCCCAGGTTCTCGGTCCCAGCGCTGCTTCCGCCCGAGCGTGGGCACGGCGGGTCTGGGAGGGCCCTGACCTGGGGGGGAGGGCATCGGCGTGTGTGCACGGGAGCGTGTGTGTGTGAGTGTGCGTGACCGGTCTGTTCAAGTGTGCGTGCGGGTGCCGCCTGTGTGAGAACAGAAGCGTGAGTGTGGACGCGTGCAGCGTGTGTGCAGGTGTGAGTGCGTGCAGGGGTGGGGCCGTGTGTGTGCTGGGGTGTGTGTTGGCGAGATGTGTATGTCACGGTGCTGGCGCCGGCTTCTCCCCAGGGACAGTACCTGAGCCCGGCCCGGCCCGGCCCTCGGCGCAGCTTCTGCTGAGGTCGGGCTCCTCCCCCAGGCCCCGGCGTGGCCTCAAAGCCCCTCTGGGCGCAGGCCCTGGTGGCCACGGCTCATCCGCCAGACGTGGCGATAATCGGAAACTGCCGTCCAGCCCTGTCGAGGGGCATTCCTGGTGCTTTTCCAAGGAGAATTGCCTGTTTTCCCAACATTCTCTACGGGCAGAGTGTCCCCTTTGCGGCCGGCCAAGCCCAGGCCAGAGGCTCCCTGGATGCAGCGAGGCCAGCCCGCCTCTGATTCTAGCACAGCAAACCCCAGGGCAGAAGGAAGTCCCTCCCCAGCAGGGCTCAGCCCTCAACTCGGGGGGCCCAGCCTGTGTGCAGCCCCTGCTGTGCCCCCCCCCC
>VBSM01003231.1:203118-222037 GCA_008086735.1 Cheirogaleus medius | reverse complement strand
GGTGCCCCCCATCTCCCTCCATCCCTGACGGGGGGCCGGGCGCCCCAGACACACCTCCAGCAGAGCCAGGCCGTCCTCGGGCTCCGCCCAGACCTGCGGTGCAGGGGGAGACTCGGCTTGGAGCACCTGCGGCCTCGGGGCAAGCGGTGGCTTCCTGATGCCCCTCCAAGGGGGCAGGGTGGCAGCCAGAGGGGTCCTTGGGGAGTGGAGTGAGAGATGCCACCCCAAGGGGCCCTGTCGTTGCCAGCAGACCATGGACACGTGGGGACTTTCAGAGTTCAACAGGCAGTGAGAGAGCACGTTTACCTCTAGTGACAAACAGCACATGCCACACACAGCCACACCATGCACACACAGCAGATGACACATACACACACGCCACACACCACACACGCCACACACCACACGCCACACCCCACACTCACACACTATACACCTCACGTCTCCCACATGTACCATGCACACCACACCACACTCACATCACGCACCCCCCAACTTTCGTCTCTTAGTTGCTCTGGGCGGCCTCACGTGAAGAATCGTTCTGGCCCCCAGCGGGATTCCCCATCCCGTGTCCCCCTTCCCACGGGACCCTGCCCCGCTGCTCTGCCCTTTAACCACCTCTGCAGGAGGGGGGGTGCCCTGTGGCAGGTGACAAAAACCGGCCGCTACACGTCGGGCTGGCGCTGGGCATCTGCAAACTCTGTCTCACGCTCCCGGCCCCTCCCGGGTGCGCCCCGGGCCAGCTTAGCCAGCGCATCACTCCGCGCAGCCCGGAGCCACGGCAGGGTGGTAGTAGAGGGGGGAACCTGTGGTCCGCTGCGCACGGGGTGGGCGCCGCTCACAGCCCTGGCCCCTCACCCACCACGGCCCCTACAGCAGTCTCCGCATCGTCACCACCGTGTCCAGGACAGATGGGCCCAGCCGGGGGCGCCTTCCAGGCCCCCTGCAGGCAAGCACCGAGGCCGGCGCTGAACCCACCCCAGTGAGCCCGGGCTCAGGGCCTGCCCGCGCCGGGGCAGGGTGCCCACGACCTCCTCGGAGCCGAGGGCGAGCGTGCTGGACACTGCCCTGGCGGGGGAAGAGGACGCGGCCTGGCTCCCTGCTGGGCTCTGACGGCCCCAGCGTCTCTCTGCAGATGCTCCTGGCCCCCGCCAGCCACCGCCGCTGTCGGGACAACGTCCGAGACACGAGGCTGTCTGCTCCCCTCGCCTCCTTTCCACGCTCCCCTCCACCTGCCGGGGCCAGGCCTGCAATTCCTCACCACACTGCGCACAGCCTCCTCCGCGGCCAGAGGATGACATCATCACCGCTGCTGGCTGGCCCTCCCTCACCTCACCGCGCCTCTGACGTACGAGGCATGAAGCTCCGACTGCGCCTCCTCTCTGCTCCCCATTGCTTGGCCGGGCTCCCAAGGCCCTGTGTCTGCCCCCCATGTATGCAGGTCGAAGGGAGCACCCAGCCCAGCCCTGTCCATGCGAATCACGTGGCCTTCGCGTGAAGGTGGGAGTGCTGGCACCCCCAAACTGCCTGCCCATGAGAGCCACCTGCAAGTACAGATTCCCGGGGCCTGCCCCAAACGTCCGAATGGGAGTCTGGAGGGACGGCGTCCAGGGGTCTGTGCTTCCGGTCATCTCCAGGTGGCTCCTAGGACCAGGCAAGTGTGGTGACGCTGGCAAAACGGTGGTGGCCTCCTGGGGGGGACAGCCAAGGGGCGAGGAGTCTCGCTGGAAGCTGCCTGGCCAGTCTCGGGGGCTCGGCCTGTAGATCTCCAGGTGGGCACGCTCTCATCCCACCACGTGTGACACTCGAGCCAGCATTATCCCCACCCCTCCGGAACCTCTGCCGTCGTCTCCAGCAGCAGTATCGTCATCGTCATTGTCATCACCGCCATCGTCATCATCAGCATCATCCTCATCCTCATCATCGTCATCGTCATCATCATCATCATCAGCATCATCACCATTGTCATCATCATCAGCAGCAGCATCATTGTCATAATTGTCATCATCATCATTGTTGTCATCATCATTGTCATTATTGTAGTCATGTCATCGTCATCGTCATCATCATCATTGTCATCATCAGCATCGTTGTCATCATCATCACCAGTGATTATTGTCATCATCATCAATATCATCATCGTCGCCATCCTTAGCAGCAGCAGCAGGAGAAACATTAGTCAGCGCCTACTGTATGCACCCTGGGGGTGCGCGGCGCCCCCCCCCCGCCCCCTGCGATTCTTTCCTTCCATCCACCACCGCGTTTCTAAGACCCACCACCAGGTGGCAGCAGAGGCCTTGCTTGGCTGCTGGACCGGGGCCAGCGGGACTCGCAGAGCATCCCCTCCGAGGTCACCTTCATTTGTCCCACAAGCATCCGCAGCGGGCCTGGCTCCTGGGAGCCTCCGGGCTGTGTGCTGCGGAGCTGGAGGAGACCCACCCCTCAGCCAGCCCCCGGGGAGCCGGTGTCCCCGGGAGACTGACGAGGAAAGACACAAAGCCACACGAGGAGACACTGGTATTTCTTTACAATAAGCATTTTTGGTTTCATTTGCCCAGTTTGTACAATCATCTGAAAAAGGGGAAGTCGCCATCTGGCAGGTCAAGGCTGGGCTGGGGCCCCGGGGCTCTGGCGGGTCTCTCTGTGCAGAGTGACGTCAGCCCCTGGCTGCCAGCCTGGGTCAGCCTGGCCTCTTCCTGCCGAGACTCCTGCGGCCACCGTCAGAGCAGCCCCGTCCTGCCCCCATCCGCGGCCTGTGGGGGCAGGGCGGGGAACCGTCCCTGGCAGGCAGCCCCAGCTGACACAGGTGCTGGGTCACAGGGTCAGAAGTCCCGCCAGCCAGATGCTGCGTGTGGCCGCCTGGGAGGGGGCTGAGACGCAGAGACAGTCCCTGTTTGAGACGGAGCGGCGGCAGGGAGCCGTGGAGCTTGGGGACAGGCTCTGCTTCCTGCCGGCAGGGCAGGCGCCGCCCCCAGCACTCCTCCGGGCCTGCAGGGTGGGGTGGGTGCCTGGGAAGGGGAGCCCCCTCTCAGGCCGGGGGCCTCGCATAGGGTGGGCAGAGGCCGCGGCTGCCACAAGGCCTCTGTCGGTGTCAGCTCCTGTCCTGACAGGCTGGAGCCCTGCTCTGGGATTTAATGTGGGACCCGGGACGGAGGATTGAGTCTACAGGGGCAGGAAAGGCGGGCAGGCCCCGGACCTGCGTGTGCAGGCTGCTGCTGTTAGAACAGGGCAGAAGGAAAGGTACACACGTATGCACACACAAACACACAGGTGTGCACTCATGTGCACACGTGCATAACACAGCCATGTGCACACAATTGCATGACACAAACACAATGCAACACACAAACACACACACACACAGCAATCACATAGTGTGCATGTGTGCACAACACACATGCACAACACACAACACGTATGTGGACACATGATTCACACACATGCACACAGATGCACAGCACAAACATGCTTGCAGCACACAAACACATAACACAGATGCACAGCACACGCAACACACACATGAACACATATGTGTGCACATGACATATACAGAAGCACAGAATACCCACACATGAACACCCCCCACACACAAAATATACATACATATAGCACACAGGAGCATATGCACATACACACATGGACAGACATGTACATGCACACGTATGCACACACCTGTAATGGTCATGGCTAAGCTCTGGGCTCTGTTACTTGCCTCTCATTGCATTGGTTTCACTCTGAGTCTGATCTGTGCTTGAACTTGAAAGACACAATCACACAGGCATTTTGCTCCTGTGTCTCCACCTTGAGGAAAGTCTCCACCTCGTGTGCGGGTCAGGTGCTTTGATGTCAGGTGCTTTGGGGACCTGCTGGTCTTTGCACTGCGCCTCGCAGCCCCTGATTACCTCCTGGAGTTGGAGACTGCGAGAGAGGGGAGGGGGGTGCGGTGTGCTCAAGGGCACCCCAAGGTCACTGGGAGGGAGGGGGCTGGAGGGAGGCCTTCACCCTCAGGAGTGAGAACTCCATTTGCAAAGCAGCCTGGCTCGGAAGCGGCTTCCCCTGGACGGGGCTCCCGGGCTGGTGAGTGGGCCTGCAGACCGCTGGCTCCGCGGGGACGGGGCACCTCGAGGGAAGTTACGGGCAGGACACCTCAAATTCAACTGCAGTTCTCAGGAACACCGAGGCCCTGCGGTGACCCTGGCAGTGGCCTTCAGAGGGTGAAAAAGGAAGTGGCCGTCCTCGAGGGCTCGCGGCTTCCTCATTTCTGTCACTGGCCGATGACAGCCCAGGGTCAGGGGTGTCAGGGAGCAGGACTGTGCTGCGTGGCGCCCAGGCTCACTCGGGCCCCGCCAGGCGGCCGCAGCTCTCCTGTTCCCTGGGGAACACCGGCATTGAGCCACTGCCCGAGCTCGCGTGGCCGTCCCTGCGGCCGCTGTAAACGTGTCTTCCGTGAGGGCCAGCATGGGCCAGCGGTGCTCTGTGAGTGTCTGGGGCTGCCGTGACACACGGCCACAGGCTGGTGGCTTGAAACAGAGATGCACTCGGAGGCCACATATCCCAAACTCCAGGGTCTGCGGGGCCCTGGGAGACTCTCAGGGCGAAGCTTCCTGGCCTCTCCCAGCTCCGGCCGGGCGTCCCCTGGCTGGAGGAAGCGACCGTCTGCGCTCCGCCTCTGCCCTGCCTTCCGCCTCTCCCTGGGCCTGCGTCTTCACGTCTGTCTGTGTCCTCTTCTTGTGAGGACACCGGCACTGCCCCTGCAGCTGGTCTCACCTCCACCCTGGTTACGTCTGCAAAGGATCTTTTTCCAAATAAGGTCACATTTTCAGGGTCCGGGCTCTAGAACGTAGACACAGCTTTTTAGGGGACACTACTCCACCCAGGACAAGGACGGGCGACAGCCCTGAGTGACCCTGTCCTTGCAGGTTTTACGCCCCTGTGCGTGTTCCTTGCAGGAGGCCCCCGGGGTTGGCAGGACAGACGCCAGCCCCTTTTAAAGGTGATGACATGGGCCAGCAACCCACAGGCCCGAGGGCAGCAGGCCTGGGTGGGAGCCCTGGCCGGGCAAACCCGGGTCAGACTCCACAACGCTGAGCCGAGGGGTTCCTAAGGTCCTTCGTGAGAAAACTCAGAGATGTGTTGATCTTTTTGCAAATTAAAGCGAGTGCCTTATAATGTGTTTGATGGAAAAATCCACAAAATCACCCCAGACCCCCAGGTGCTCGTCTGCTTTTAAGAGCTGGGCTTGGACACGTCCGTTTGGGGGTCAGAGAGAGGCCACCCCTTCTGACTCTGAGAGCCGAGCCTGCTCTAGCGTGGAAGACCTGTGCTTCCCTTCTAGACGTTTCTGTGGCAGTCCACGGCGACAGCTCACAGGTGACTCGACACCCAGCGTCCGTCAGTGACTCACCTATTAACAGACGTCGGGGCAGCCGGTGACCTGCGCCCTGGAGCTGCCGCCGCAGGGCCCAGACTCTTGCGCCTGGAGCCAGGACACGCTGCGGGGGTCCTGCTGTCGGGGCCTGCTGAGCAGAGGCGCTGCTGTCGGGGTCCGGCCGGCACTTCCAGGAAGACGGTCCCGACCCTCGAACCCACACCCAGGGCCACATGCAAAGGAGGCCCTGGCTGGGCCCTGGCACGGCGCGGCTGAGGGACCGGGGTGGCGTGCGGCGTGGTCTCTGGTGCCTCCGCGTGTGCACGTGGATGTGTGGCCGTCTGAAGTCAGGGGGCCTGGAAGGGTCTGCGTGAAGCCGGCACCGGCGTGCCCCGCGGGGACCCGCTTCCTGCCCTGGGAGGCCTCGGGTGCTGTGGCGTGGCGCGGTTGAGGGCTGGATTCGCTGTCGGGGTGGTGGTGTCCCCCAGGTCCCGGGGCCTGGGCCTGGGCCATGGCAGCCGCGACCCGAGGAGCCTGCGCCCTGGAGGGTGGGTTTGGGATGCTGGAGCTGCAGTGGCAGAAGTGGGAAGGCCCTTTTTGGGGTGCCATGGCTTCCCTTTGCCAAACGGTGGTGGTCACCCTCCCCTTCTTCCCTGGTGGCAACTCCACCTTCTTCTCCAACGCTCCCGGCTCAGCGGCCTCAGCGCTTCCCACCCTGGGGGCTGTGGGAGCCAGTGGTGAGTTGGGGTGAAGTCCCAGCTTGGAGCTTGGGCTTGTTGCCTCAGTTTCCACATCTGTAAAATGGGACACTGACCTCCTGGTGCTCAGCCTCCATGCAGCACCCAGTGATCCTCACGGGGGAGGAAGGGTCTGCACACCCGACGTGCGCCGTTGACACGCAGGCACCTGCGTCACGCCTGGGGTGTCACCGGCTCTCCACACGGGTCCCCACGCCCTCCCTATCAGAACCGATCCAGCAGATGCGCTTGGAAGATCCGAGCACCTGGAAGAGCGCCTGGAACACACGGCGTGTGAATTATGTGTGGGAGGAGTCCTCGCTCTGGCCGACCCGGAGTGGCTCATGCCCTCCTGGGCCCAGCTTCCTCCAACGGCCCCGCCTGATTCCGAGGCGAAAGGAAGCCTGTCCCTGGGCCCGCGGGGGCCAGCGCGACCTGGCTCCACCCTCTCCCTGTCCTCAGCTCGGCCCATTCGAGCTCTGCCACCCTGGCCCTGCCCCAGGGCCCTTGCTCGTGTGGCTCCCTCCGCCTGGAGTGTGTCTGCACAGCTCGCCCCTGCTGCCTGGCCCGGCCGCGTGCTGGAGGGGACTTTTGGGAACGCCCCATCCAAGGCAGCATCCTCCTACCCCAGCCCCTTCCGGCGTCGGCCCACGGGGCGCGGTCGGCCCGTTTCGAGTGCCGCTGTCCAGCCCAGGCAGAGCCCGGCACCACGCGGGTGCTCCGCAAACACCGTGGACTGAATGAATGCGTGAGTGCGTGAGTGAGTGGGTGGGTGAGTGAGTGAGTAGGTGAGTGGGTGAGTGGGTGAGGCTTTGATCAGTGCGTAGCTAAGTCCGGCGACTGTCACTGAAGGAACAGACCCCGAGAGTCCTCGTCCCTCCAGCGCATCAACCTCCCCCAGCCGGGCGGCGTTCAGCTCTGGCGGGAACTTAGCATCCCTTGAGCAGCTTTTTTATTTTATTTTATTTATTTATTTTTTTGAGACAGAGTCTCACTCTGTTGCCCGGGCTAGAGTGAGTGCCATGGCATCAGCCTAGCTCACAGCAACCTCAAACTCCTGGGCTCGAGCAATCCTCCTGCCTCAGCCTCCCGAGTAGCTGGGACTACAGGCATGCGCCACCATGCCCGGCTAATTTTTTCTATATATTTTTAGTTGGCCAATTAATTTATTTCTATTTTTTTAGTAGAGACGGGGTCTCACTCTTGGTCAGGCTGGTCTCAAACTCCTGACCTCAAGAGATCCTCCCGCCTCGGCCTCCCAGAGTGCTAGGATTACAGGCATGAGCCACTGCGCCCGGCCCTTGAGCAGCTTTTAAAGCTACCCACGCCCAGGTCCTGGCCCCTGTCATGTGCATGGACAGCAATCTGGGTGGGCCTCCACGGGGAGGCTGTGAAAGCCGCCAGGTGACTCTACTGCACATTCAGAGCCGAGGTCCACAGGTTTAGCTCTGTCACTCGTTGCAATTCTCCGCCACTCAGAGGGCATTTGGGCTGATTGCCAGGTTCTGGCAGACCCTGTCAGCCACTCACTCTTGAGTATGAATTAGTGGAGGAGCTTGCTTTTCCCTCACTCAGGTCTGACTGAGTGGGACATTTCTGGGTGGTGGGGGAGAGAAGAGAGGAAGGGCTGGGCACAGTGGCTCACGCCCAAAGTCCCAGCGACTCTGGAGGCAGAGGTGGGAGGACCTTTTGTGCCGTGGAGTCCGAGGCTGTAGTGGGCTGTGACCGCACCGCTGCACTCCAGCCTGGGCGACAGAGGAAGACGTCGTCACTGGGGTGCGGTTGGGGGTGGGGGAGAGAAAGGTAATTTTGGTAATCTGGGGACAGAAAGTCCTTTCTGGGGTGTGTCTGACGGGAGGGCGTGATCGCGGACTTGAATGCGGGAAGAAAAGAGGCATCATGGAGGAGTGGGGGTGGGGGTGCGCCCCGCGTTCTGGGGTTTCTCAGGCCAGCCCCACTGGAACAGCCAAACCTGGGACACCTTCCCCTGCCGTCCTGCCGGGGTTCCCACCCTCCCGCCGGTGTCAGGAGCCTGCTGGAGGCCTTGAGCCCAGCAGCCGCGGGCAGCCGGCCTGTGCCCGGGAGGGAGCTGCAGGGAGCCTGCTCTTTTGGACCCTGAAAGCAACATCCTGGATTCTCTCCGTCCCAGCTGGGCAGAGGCAGGGATGGGCGAAGGTGGGTATGTGTGTGTGTTTTGGGGGCAGACAGGCCTGGGTCCCGGCCTTGCTGGTTGTGGGGCCCTGGGCAGGTTGCTGGTGCTAAGTAAAGTGGGGCCAATAATGCCCACCTCATATAACTGTTCTGATGATTAGAAGAAGATGTAAAATAGTTAGTGTACGTGCTAGTTGGCCCTGAGTAAGGTTTTAATCACCATCACCATCACCACCACCATCACCACCATCACCACCATCATCACCACCATCACCACCATCACCACCACCATCACCACCATCACCACCACCATCACCATCATTACCACCACCATCACCATCATCACCATCACCATCATCACCATCACCATCACCACCATCATCACCATCATCATCACCATCACCACCATCACCACCATCATCACCATCATCACCACCATCACCACCACCATCACCATCATTACCACCACCATCACCATCATCACCATCACCATCATCACCATCACCATCACCATCATCATCATCACCACCACCATCACCATCACCACCATCATCACCATCATCATCACCATCATCACCATCACCACCACCATCATCATCATCACCACCACCATCACCATCACCACCACCACCATCACCATCAATGCGGGTTCAGCATGCCCTAAGGCTTAGTGCTCACTGGTGACCTAATCCAGGGCACAGAAAGGAGGGCACAGAGGAGGGAAGAGGGCCAAAAGGTCATCGCTCTGAAACCCGACCAGGATTGATCCTGCGCTGGGGCGTGCAGTGGGTGGATGGGGGAGGGATGGGGCACCGTGTCGGGTGGGTTCTGCATCTCATCACCAGCAGGCCTCGTGGGGCCTTCGGGAGGTGCGGCTGCTGAGCACGGCATGCGGGGTGGCCCCCAGAGTTGGGGCGCCCTCAGGTGGAACGCAGCGAGTCAGCGAGGGCCAGAGGCCAGGCTGCCTGGGGCCTTGGGGCAGGGAGAGAGGATTGGTAAGAGCCGTGAGTCCTTGTGATGAAGGTCTCAGTTCAGAGGAGGACAGGCCCAGAGCACAGGGAGCTGGCCTTGTGTGTGCGAGTATTTATCTGCACGTATGTGTACGTATGTGCCTGTGTATCTGTGTGTGTGGGGGGGTGTGGTATATGTATGCTGTGTGTCTGTGTGCGTGTGTTTATGGCATGTGTATATGTACATATGTATATGTCTCCATGTGGGTGTGAGTGTATGTACGTGTGTGTGTTTCCGTGGGCCGTGTGTGTTTATATACATATGTGTGTCTCTCTGTGTGCTCTGTGCATGTGTAGGTTTCTCTGTGTGCTCTGTGCATGTGTTTGTGGCGTGTGAGTGTACTCATGCGTGTCTGTGTGCTCTGTGCATGTGTTTATAGTGTGCCTCTCCATGTGGTATGTGTGTGTGTGTGCATGTATGTGTATGTATGTGTCTCTGTGCAGAGTGCGTGTTTCGGGGCTGGGGTGCCAGGTTAAACTTGAGGGGTGAGAGCTGACTGGTGCAGACGGTGGTGAGGCAGTTGGGGAGGACGGGGGGCACTGGCTGTCCCCACACCTGATGCCAGGAGGTGTCCGGTGTCCGGCTCTGGGTCCTCCGCGGGAGCAGCTGCACCCCGAGGCCCTGGGCAGAGCTGGGCAGGCGGAGCTGGCGGCTCACTGCCGCCGTCAGGGATTCCGAGCGTGAGACAGAGGGGAGGGCGGCCAGAGGGGCCGGGAGCCGGAAGGCGAGACAGGAAGCTGGACAGGCGTCTCCAGGGGGCCTGCTGCCGGCAGAGGGGCAGACACGAGGGTCTGCTTGGTCCTCGTGGTGGGTTCAGCCCTCTGCCCAGCCCAGCCTCCCCTCCCGGGCTCCCCGGCGGCCAGAGGTGGCTGTGAGAGGCTGCTCTCCTGAGCCACGCCAGAAGACCCTGTGCAGCGAGGAGTCGGCGGTGCTCCTCGAGCAGTGTGTGGGAGCTTGAGGGGCGCCGGGTGGGCTGGCAGCTGCTTCCAAGGCCCTGCCTGCCGGCTGCGCTGGCCCCCGGCCCTCAGACACTGCGGCACACGGTGCCCGGCTCTGTGGCCTGCCAGGTACCCCGGCCAGAGCTCGCGGAGAGTCTGGTGCCCTTGGAGCTCCTCGGGGGTTCTGGGTGGCCCGTGCCCACGGGCGGCGAGGACGCGGACAGCCCAGGCAGCGCGTGGTCTCGTTCCTCACGTCCGCGCGTGCGGGGGGCTCGCAGCGCGAGCTGTGCCAGCCCCAGGCGTGCAGGGCCCTTGAACGCGTTCCTGCGCAGCCCACCGGGCCGGCTGATTGCTCCAGTCTCCCGCTGGAGCTGCACCTGCTCTAAATTGTGCTCAGGCTAAATTAGATGGAAAAACATGCAAATGCAGTCGGAGCTCTTTGGCAAATTAGCATGCAAACGGGCGGAGGTGAGGACTGCCGGGAAGGGAGCGCGCGCGCCGTTTGACTAATTACCGAGGCAGTCAAATGAAGACCGTGGGCTCTCCGCGAGGACGGGTTTTAAAGGGGGAATTATTTCAGCTACATTTTCTAGTTTTCTGAGGCTGCCTAAAAAAGCCAAGGAAAGAGGCTCCCCTGCTGGGGCCCACCCCACACCGGATGGCAGAAGTTGGGCACATTTTTCATGCTAAGAGTCTGGAGGTGTTCCTTAGCCTTCCGTTAACGTAGACCTGGACACAGAATCCCGGTGTCTTAGGCCGGGAGGGGCGGGTAGATTTGGCTAAACTTGCTGGAGAGGGACTGGTCAAGGCCCTGAATCCGTGGTCACCGTGGTGACGGAGCCATCGTTGTTCTCCATGCATGCGGGTGCCACGCTTGGTGATGTCTCGAAGACACAAATGGCAGCTGGCTGTGTTCCAGGTCTCAGCCACCCATGGGAGACCCCAGCGCAGACCCGGTGGGGACCCGAGGCCAGGCACTGAAACAGGACCGGGCCTCTGCAGCCAACCCTAACCCTCACCCTGCAGCGGGCCTGGGTCCTGTGCATGGCTGTCGAGGCAGAGGCAGGTCTGGGCGCCCAGTGGAACCGTGGCCGTGGCAGTGGTCACTCAGAGCAGGAGGGGGGCCTTCCCACGCTGCCTGCCCTCTGGGGCCCCCCGCCTTCCTCGGGACACCTGCGTACTTCACTCCTAGCACTGCTGTGGCTCTTATGTTGTCCTTTCTCATGTTGTTTTTTTTAGTGCACATTTTTAGACTCTGCTATCAAATGGAGGGTCTGTCTAAGCCTTCCGGAGTTTTGACTTCCCTCCTTCCCTCTTGCTGTCGGGTCTGTGTGCGCACGGCACGTCTGGAGGGAGGAGCCCGCCTTGCTGGGAGCAGGGGGTCTCCTGGATGAGGCGTCGGTGCTTTCCCCGAACGACCGGGGGCAGGAAGGCTTCCCTGGTGTCCGCAGGCCAGTCTCCCCGTGATGGTGTCATGATCCGTTTGCCCTCCGATTCCAGAACCAGACTAAGTTCCTCGGTGCACACTTGTTTCCAGAGATGCCAGCAAGCTGCTCTAGCTGTGTCCCTGTGGGGGTCACACCTGTGGCTGCGGGGGCAGGAGATGTTAACCGTGTTGCTGGTGTAGAGTGGGGCTGAATCCAAGAAACTCCTTTTTCCTGGGATAGAACTTGAGGGTGAAAAATAATCACATAAAAATCCACGTAGGCTGGGCGTGGTGGCTCTCTCCTGTAATCCTAGCACTCTGGGAGGCCGAGGCGGGCGGATCGTTTGAGCTCAGAAGTTCGAGACCAGCCTGAGCAAGAGCGAGACCCTGTCTCTACTAAAAAAATAGAAAGAAATTAGCTGGACAACTAAAAATATATATAAAAAATTAGCCGGGCATGATGGTGCGTGCCTGTAGTCCCAGCTCCTCGGGAGGCTGAGGCAGGAGGATCACTTGAGCCCAGGAGTTTGAGGTTGCTGTGAGCTAGGCTGATGCCACGGCACTCTAGCCCGGGCAACACAGTGAGACTCTGTCTCACAAAAAGAAAAAAATGCATGTAGCCAATGAGCAGCCGTGCACAGAACAACCGCCATCGTTTTCTGTGTCTGTGGTCCTGCAGGACGTGAGGAGAGGTCGAAACGACAGAGGACACAAGCTGGGATAAGCTTTGAGAGCCTGAGATCTCTGCGTTGTCCCCCGTGGAGACGCCGTGGCTGGGGAGGTCGGCTGTGGCCTGCACAGCTCAAAGACACAACCTGGGAACGTGGGGACCCGGGGAGGCTGGACCCCAAGACGTCGCAGGTGCTCGACGCGGAGACACGGGACACCCCCACTGCGAAGCCACAGGCAGCCGCTTCTCCTCAGAACAGTCGTGTTTGCTCGTGGGGGCGTCGGTCTGCGACCCCCGGGCTCCGTGCGTGCCTGGCGGGCGCTGTGTCCCCGCTCTAGGAAGACCTGCGGGGCCTCAGCAGTGTAAACTGAGATGCGTTTAGCGGGGCTGTGTCTCCGTGCGTTATGTTTTCTTTACATGAAATGTCCCCCATTTCCTGGGAGAGGCGCCTGTTCTTCCGGAGCACAGGCTGGGGAGGGGCAGCAGAGGGGAGCTGGAGGTGGGGCCGCCCCGGGCGCCGCCTCTGCTCCGAGGAAGCGCCACGGACCACTTCAGCTTAAACTTGACCACTCACTCTGGTTTCCAGAAAAATTTCTGTCTGCCGACCTTTCTGCATATGATAGACTGTGCACAAAATGGAAATGATTATTCGCAGTCCTTGGAAAGTGACATAAAGCATGAAAATATCCCCCAATACTAGAGAGGCCGTAGACCCTTGAGAAAGAGGGAGGCACACTCACCCGGCTCTTCTCCAGATGCACGTGTGGGACGGAGACCCAGCAGAGAGCAGCTAAGAGGTCAGAGGCCAGAGGCCAAAGTCCAGGGCTGCCAGGATGTCTGAACATTTAGCAAGAAATCCCAGAAAAGAGGGTGCCAGTGAGGGGGGCCCCTAAATCCAGCACAAACTCGCCTGAAATCCCCGTCTGATCCCTGATGTGTACACGCACAAGGCAGAACTCCAGAGAGCCCAGGAAAAAGCAGCAGTTGGAAGGCCGAGAGATCTGAGCGGAGATCCTAGCGTCCGGCCAGTGCCAGGAAGGCCGCCTTTGGGGTTCACGTCCTACCACGCAGGTTAGGGGAACTTGATAAACGCCTTGGGCCTGTAAACTCTTTGGAATGGAAGGCATCCTTCTATGCCGAAATAAAATCATAGTCAATTATGCAGACAGAAGACAGGTGATACTGTATTCAAACTGCTGAGGAAGAACCCGCATTAACCTATAGATACACGGATAAACTATCATTTTGAGAATGATGGTAAAATACAGACAGTTCAGATACACAAAACCCAAAGTTCACCAGCAGCAGACTCTGAGGGAAGGACTTCCATCTGATGGTCTAACTAAAGGCAGATCTAAACTGCTGGTCAGGTGGGATTTGAAGGAGACCAACTTTCCGTGTTACTCAGAGCAGGGAGACGTTCAAACGTCAAGTTAGGAGTGCGTGCTAAAATTTTAAAATGTTACTTTTTTAAAATAGATGGACTAAAGGTATTTTACAAAACGTTTAGTCAATGCCAGTGACCCAGGAGAGGAGGATACAGGCACAGAAAAAGAGGGCAAATCCACAAGCCAGAGCTGGGGAGACGCGCGGACGCTGGACTTCCTTGTCTGTCCCTGAGGGAGTCCCAGGCCAGGGCTGCCCAGCCGCAGACGGGAACGCGGTTTCCCACACACCGCCGAGGTTGCCCAGCAGCCGTGCTCTGACGGGTGGACTCTGGGCGGGGAACGGGGATGTAGAGGCGGGTCTGGCCTGGGGTGGGGGGTCAGCTGCCGTCTGCCACCGTGCAGTTGGTGTCTGGACTTGGAGTGGGAGGGAGGTGCTCAGGGCCCCTCGCCGGTGCTGGGGAGGTGACTCCGGGGGCGGGAGGAGGCTGCGGCCCCCAGGGGAAGCAGAGGAGGCTCGCATCAAATTTGAAGACCACGTGTCGAGGCTCCCTGCAAGCACCCCGAGCCTGCAGGGCCTGTTGCATGTCATGGCCAGCTGCCAGCCAACCGTGGGGGGACCCAGGGGGGGGCCCTGTGCCCTGGGGGGAGGGCAGGGTGGAGAGGAAAAGAGAGGGAGGCCAACCCGGAGGTCTCCCCGCCCTAGGAGAGCGTGTCCAGTGACCTTTCTCCCTCCTCCTCTGACATCGCTGTGCATGGACCTGGGTTTCAGCAGCCACTGGGCAAAGCCCCACGGGGAGGAGGCAGAGCTGGGGGAGTCTTGGGAAACAGAGTCAGGCCTGGACAGAGCCGGGTCCGGCTGCCTCCTACCCTGCACTTCTCCGGCTGGGCGCGAGCCCACGGGGCTGGCCTTTCTGTCCCTCGCAGCTGAATGCATCCCATCTGGTACTTAGGTGGAAAAGTGGAGTAATGATTGCACCTTACCCAGTAGGTGTGATCCAGTGCTTATGACGGCTCAACCTCAGGCTTTGTGACGGCCTACGCATCGTGCAGGCCGGTGATCGTGAAAAAATAATTAAATGGGGCAGCACATGCAGGTCGGCTGCCTGCCGGCATGGGAACCCTCTGCTGTGATCCGGGTGGTCCCGCTGCTCCGCTCACGGGGGCCCTGCACGGAGCAGGCGGAATGGGGGTGACGCACGCTGATCCCGAGCGCCGGCCAGGCCCAGGTGTGTGCAGTCCGGGGCGGGTGTCATTGTCACCCCTCCACGCTCAGGAAATGGCGGCAGAGGCGGAGGCATCTGGCCAGCGGCAGAGTGGAATTCAACACAGGGCTTCTGCTTCCAAAGCCAGGAGCCGGCTGTTCTTGTCCCGTCCTCCGTGCCCCGCTGGTCACCGACCAGCCGCGCAAGCAACCCGACACTCAGGATCAGGTGGCCAGGGCTACTTTCTGTGAAGACCTGGTAAAATACTCATGTGCTTCGTGAATGCTCCCCCAGCCGGGGCCCTGTGCGGTGCAGCCGTCCCGGCTCTGTGCAAGCCCCCGTGTTTCACGTACGGGGTCAATCCATCCTCCGCGGTGCCACTCCTCCCGACCCCGCTGCTCTGACGGCAGCCACGTGTCTGTTGTCATGGCTCCTGTGCGGTGCACACCGGAGCTGGTGAGCAATTAATGCTCTGCTGCGGTGCAGGGCCGGGGCTGGGCCTCTCAGCATGTCCCTGCTGGCTGGCACCACGTGTGGATGGCCCCTCATGCCCCACGGTCCTCGGGCTGCTGGGACCCCTGGCGGTGTGATGTGGTCAGTGCCTGGCGAGCTCACTGCAAGGCAATGTGCAGGTACAGTGCAGGTTTCTAGGGTGGACCAAGCAGACCGGGGTGGACACTGGGGTTACTGAGCCCCTCAGCAGGGCCCGGGCCACTTCCCGAGTCCCAGGGGTGCACCCAGCCCAGGGCAGGAGTCGGGAGGTGGGATTTGTGTCTCTGCTTGACTCTAGCTCCCTGAGGCCCCTGGACCTCAGCTTCCTCGTCCATGATGTGATGCACTGGGGTGGGTTCACAGGGTCCAGGTCGCCTTGAAAATATGGTTGGAAGATGGGGACTCGATTTCAGGAAAGCAGGCACACACGCATGCACACGCACACATGAACACATCCACACGCATGCATATGTGTGCACACAGGAACATATACATGTATGCATGTACAATACATACACAGCGAACAGGTGCATGCACACTCGTACAAATGCATACACACATGCACACACGTAATGCATGCATGCACACACAATGGACACGTGCCTGCTCACACATGCAATGCACACAATACGACACATGCATGCACACACATGTGCATAAAAATACACACATGCACACACGATACACACTCTGGGGGCTCACGGGCTCCGGTAGCTCATCCATAGATCCCAGGATCAAGACCTTTGGATTAGATCATCTTTTTCAAGCTGTAGTCACATCCTGTTAGTGGCTCATGAATTAATTTAGGGGGTCTCCACCAGCATTTTTTGAAACAAAGGAATAGACTAGAGTGGGCCGAAAGTAGAAATTGTTTCAAGACCTTTACCTCAGTATTACGTGCACGCAGCACACACGTGTGCACACAGTGCATGCTGGATCGTGTTGTAAAATGCGATTCTGACTGAGGGTCATGCTCGTTGAATTTGGAGGGCACAGGGCCAGGCTGTCTGTCATTCACCCAGAGTCCCCCATGGGCGGCTGGCGGGGAGCAGGGGACCTAGTCATGAGGCAGATGACTTTTATTTCCTGGTGTTTAAGGTGAGTCTTTCCTTGTTCCTTTTTTATTTTGTTTTTTCTAACTAGTCTCCTCTCTTCCCCTCCCGTCCCCTTTCTCCTCTTCTCCTTTTTCTTTTCTGTGTAGAAATGTCAGCCAGGGCTGCCCCCCACCCTCCCTGGCAATCACACTAATTAGCAAACTTGCTCCCACATCCCCACGTGAGCCTGGCTCGGCCAGGAGCCTTTTAGACTGGCAAAGCTCCCTCCTGGCCGCCGCGGCCTGGGAGGATCTTGCGTTTCACAGAGAGCGCGTGCCAACGACGGCGAACCCGTGGCGCTTGTCCACGTTTGCCAAGCACGGAGCAGAGTGAGAAGAGAAAAGATGGCGGTCCCATATCTTCCCCTGAACTCTCTGTGCTCTATTTCATTCTGATAGATTTGTCTGTTTTTGCACTAAAATCACAATGCTTTAGTTATTTCACACCGAGAGTGTATAAATAGAGGTTTTCCCAGCACTATTTCTTTCAAACATTTTTGTGATTTAAAACAATGTTGCCTTTTCATTGTGAAATACACAGTACACATAGAGGAGTATATGCAACACTTATGCACATTTTAAAAGAATTTGTAGCCCCTTCCCAGATTCAGAAACAGAACATCAACCAGAACGTAGAAGCTGCCTGTGCACCCTCTGTGGTCACATCTTACACATTTGTTCATTCATTTGTTCGTTCAGCAGATCTTCATCGAGCCCTCGCTACGCCCCAGGCATTGTTCCCCGTGTTCGGGATACAGCAGCAAACGGCACAGATGAAACCCCCGCCGCCCACGTAGCTCTGACGTTGCCCCGTGGGTGAGCAGCACCCGCGTCCTTGTGCTGACTGTCGCTTCGCTTTATTTCGGTGTTTCTGTGTCTCACGCATCCCTAAGTGACATACTGTTTCGTTTTTCAGTTTCGGAACTTGAGGTGAACAAGATGCTACTGTGTGTCCCAGTTGCCTCTGTCCCGTGGCCCTGTGTGTGGGCTCCGCCCTGGGGCCGTGCGTGGCTGTGGGTCACTTGCTTTTATTCCCGTGTCGTGTGCCGTTGTCTAGCCACTCGCCTCGATGCATTTATCCGCTCTATCGCCGGTGAACATGTGGGTTGTTTCTGGTCTGTGGCTGTTACAGAAAACGCTGCTGTGAGCGTCATCACCTGAGTCTCCCGGGAGCCCGGAATGGAATTGCTGCGTTGTGGGCTGCACCTGTGCTCAGCTGCACCAGGTGGTGGCCGGTGGGTTTCCCCAGTGGCAGCTCCGACCTGCAAATCCGTCTACAGTGACCGAGGGGTGTGACACGCCGCCCTAATAATTTGTGCTTCCCTGATGATCCATGAGGCTAAGCATCCTTTCGTAGATTTAGTTTCCTGCATTTCTTTGTTTATGTCGTTTTCTTCGACTCGTAGGCATTCTCTGTGCCGGTGGTTCTTCGCTGGGGTCATTCTGCCTCCCGGGGCACGTGCTGGCTGCGCAGTCCCTGCTGGTCCGGCTTGCAGGCTGCGGCTCTTGTCAACACCCACATGCCAGCTATCGTCCCCTAGGTGTGGCCGCCATGCCAGCCCCAGCCCTCCCCACGGGACGTCTGAGCCACGGTGTTAGCGCCGGGTCATCGTGGTCTGGATTCAGAGATGCCGCCTGGGGAGCT
Source organism: Cheirogaleus medius (assembly GCA_008086735.1). NCBI lineage: Eukaryota > Metazoa > Chordata > Mammalia > Primates > Cheirogaleidae > Cheirogaleus > Cheirogaleus medius. Next base: position 203,916 of record VBSM01003231.1, on the reverse strand, counting down.
GCTGCCCTAACCTGTTCCTGTCCCTCCGATCTCGTTTGGAGTGAGATGTGTGCGCCCCCCCACTCGGCAGCGCCCCCACTCGGCAGCGCCCACACCGGACCTTCCGGAAATGGAAGGGCTTTTCCCTGACACATGGATTCTCCGAGGCCATTTTGTTTCAAATGGAGTTTACCTGCTCAGGGTGAGTGAGGGATGAGGAAATGGGGTTGGCGGGATGTCGATTTCAGATCCAAGGAGAGTCTGGTGTGTGCAGGGCAAGGGGCAGAGAGAGCGGGTGGCAGGTGAGAGCACGGCGCAGGGAGGGTTCCGGTCGCTGGGGAGGTGACCCCTTCCCCATTAGAGGGGACCCCCTACCTCCTGGGCTCTAGCCCGGAATCCCCAGCGCTGAAGGAAGCCGGCCCGGCACGCAGCGCGCCGTGCGTGTGTAAAATGCTAGCGGAGCCTTGAATGTTTTCTTTTACACCTTTGAGTCATTAGCCACAGATTTCCTTCCTGCGACAATTAGCGCTGTGCTAATGTGAGGCTGCTGACTTCTGGGCCGGAGCAAACTGCCACCGATGGGGACCTGAGCACAGGAGCCCGGCGGGACCGAGACAGCCGGCGCGGAGCTTCCTCCCCTCCGAGTGACCCCTCCCGGCCTCTCTCCGGGTCTCCTCTCTGCCCTCATCCCCTCATCCCCTCATCCCCTCATCCTGTCATCCCGTCATCCGCGGGCACCTCCCCTGATCCCGAGCTTCTCTGTCTCCAGAAAACCATCCAGCGGCTGCGGGCGGGGCCGGGCCGGGGCGGGGGGGGGGG
>VBSM01003231.1:188721-200690 GCA_008086735.1 Cheirogaleus medius | reverse complement strand
CTCCCCCGGCCGCCCCTGCCCCCACCCTCTAGACCTCCCTGGTGCAGACGCACGACCAGACAGCAAGTTGCTTGTGTCACCTGCTCTTTATTGACTGCCACGGGCTGCACTCTCATGGGTGACCGGCGTCCCCGAGAGTGGCGCTACACAGAGGAGGGTGGAGGAAGACGGTCTGAGAGAAGTGGGCAGCAGAGAGCCCAGGTGCACGGGGGCCTCGGCACGGCCCCAGGGGCAGCGCGGGCGGCGCCCACTGTGAGCGGAGGCCACCCGGGGCGTTGAGACTCGCCTGGCGGGCCTGGCACCCAGAGCCCTCCAGGGCTCTCGGCAGGGGGTCCTCTCGGGCGTGGGCACCCCCTAGGGCTCTCAGTGTGAGACGCCACTCCCCGGCCGGTGTTGGGGTCGGGACGCCCCGAGGCCCTGAGCTCTCCCGGCCACTCTCTCAAACTCTCTTCCAATGGAGGAGGCGGGGAGGAAACGCGAAGGGAAGCGGAGGGAGACAAACGCCACGCCGCGCTGCGCCCCCGGGGGTGGGTCGGGGCTGCAGGGGGCGGCCGGGCCGGGCCCGCTTAGGACGAGGGCGCGGAGCTGGGCTTCTCCTCCCGAGACACGGGGATGGCTCGCTCGCTGTGGCCGGCGTCCAGGCCGGACTGGACCTTGGGGCCGGAGAACGTCAGCATGCCGTCCGCAGACAGGGAGCAGGACAGGGCCGACTGGTCCACGTTGGAGGGCAGGCGGTAGCGGCGGTGGAACTCGCGGGAAATGTAGCCGTGGTCGTCCTGGGGAGGCGACGGGAAGGGGCACGCGGTCAGAGGGGGCCGGGTGCGCCCCGCTGGGATTCGCGGATTGGCGCATGCTCTCCCAGGCCCTGGTCTCGGCCTGGCCCGGGCTGTCCGGGAGCAAGAACCTGCCCGGGGCCGACCACGGCCACAGAGCTGGCTCTTCGCCCTTCGGGGTTCCCCTCCGAAACCGGGGAAGTCGTTCCGTCCCCACCTGCACTTGTCGGTTCTCCCTTCCTGGGACCTGCACGGGCCGCTCAAGCCCAGGGTCTCTGCTGTCCAACCTGCGTGGCAGCAAGCCATGGGGGCAAAACGCTGCCACCTGTGGTCGCCCTAAGCCACACTCAGCTCCTGGGCCAACCTCCTCCTCCCCCGGGTGCAGACCGAGAGCCGAGCGCTCCGGGAAGGGTTTCCTTGGCTGTGCCGGCTACAGCTGCTAGGTGGGGGAGCTCTACCCAGCCCACCTGACAGCAGACAGCAGCCAGGAGTGCGGGGTTTCACCCTCACCTGCAGCCACTCAGAGAAGACCCGACCAGGAGAAACCACGACTTAGGCTAGTCCCACGCCCCAGCCCCTCTCCGCCTCCACTGGCCCTTCCTGGCCGTGCCCGGGGCCCCCTCGTCACCATGGAGACCTGAGCGAGAGCCGTGCGGTGGGGGTGACTGCCAGGCAGGAGCCCCTGCCCCCCCCACCCTGTGCTCACTGCGGGACCCAGGCATCCCCAGGCCCTTCTCTTGCCTCAGCTCTGCCCCGTGGGCTGACAAGGGCACAGGTCCCAAAGGGCCGCTGAGAAGTGACTGTGTCAACGCACGAAAAGCGCGTGGACGCCAGTGAATGCAGCTACGTGGTCGTCAGGGGCCGGCCTTCCAAGGCCAGGTTTTACGTGAAAACGTGTTGGCCCGGAGGTCACCACCTGCGCGCTCCCATTTCCTGGGGTCCTGTCTAAGCCCACCCTGTCGCCCAGTCGATCCAGAGGGACCTGGTAACAGCTGGGCACAGTGTCCCAGTCGGGACCCTACCCCGGGTCCCCGAGCCACGTCCCGCGCTGCCCGGCCCTGCACGGTCGGGAAGAGGCGGCTGTGCTTAGGATGCTGCAGCTGCTCCCGATGGGGGACGCTGGGCCAGATTTGGGACCCCAAGAGTTTTCTGCCCCCGTTTTCCTTCCGCCCAGTCTCAGCTCACCTGCCTCTCGTTGTGTTTGCCGTGGATCTCCACGAAGTCCTCCTGTACCTTCACGGTCAGGTCCTCGGGGGAGAAGTGCTTCACATCGAGGAAGATGACAAACTTGTCCCGGTCGGATCGGACCTGGAACCCAAACGCCTCGTGTGGAGCTACCCACAGGGCCGTGGCCCAGGCAGGGAGCGGTCACCCGCCAGCCTCTTCCTTCCCCTGCCACGTGGGCGAGTCCTGGGGCCTGTCACCCGGGTGGGGGCCCCGCCTGACCCGTCCCCACGCTCCCGGGGCACAGCCGAGGTGCAGCCGCCCACCGGCTGGTGGTGGGGCGGCTGGTTTGGGTATGACCAGGTGGCTGACTGCAGATGGTGTAGCTGGTTATGGGCTGGCCAGCTGGATACCGTTGGGGGCTGGTTATGGGCTGGCTGTCAGCTGGTTATGGGTTAGTTGTTGGCTAGTTATGGGCTGGCTGGCTGGTTCTGGTTGGGGGCTGGTTATAGGCTGGCTGTCAGCTGGCTGGGTGGACTCAGCCCTGGACTAAGGTCACTGCCCTTAGCACCGCCATGCCCACAGCGGCCCAGGAGCCTATCTCTCGTGTTTCCGTCCTGCAGCCTGCAAAGCGCTGAGCAGCGGCTGCCCACAGAGCCCTCCCGCCCCCGCCCACGTCCCTGGCTCGGCTTGCTCCCCGCTGGATGTCCCTGCACCAGCTCCGGGGGTCTCCTGCTCTTCGGGTGGTGGGTGGGATTTACACCTCCAGAACTGTGGCCCTTCCCCGACCACCCGAGGCTCGGGAGGGGAGGCAGGGATGTCGCTGCCTCTCCTTTGGCCTTGGCGGGGCCACCTGGGTGGACCTGGTGAGAGCCACCGTGTCTGCGGCCGTGCTGGGACAGCCATCCTCTCTGGATCTCAGGGCAGCGGCCCGCACCCGGGCTTCCTGGACTCGGGAGGGAGAGTGTAGAGAACAGCCGGACCCAGAGAGCTCCAGGTGGCCGTCACACTTGCCTTGCCGGGGTTGCTCTTGGGGTTTCCAGCATGTGGCTGGCGCATTACAAACCACATACGGGTCATGAGCTGACGGAGGAAAAGACAAGGGTGGGCTCGGGTTGACTCCTCCCGACCCCCCCGTGTGCGGGAGGCTGTGCCCCGTGGCCATGTGGCCACACGGCTGGTGCGCAGGCTTCCGCCAGCCTCTGCACAGAGGTGGCGGGGCCAGGGGTAGGGGAGGAAGGTGGCAGAGTGGCCCTGTGGCCGTGGCCACCTGCTCCACGGAGCAAGGCAAGAGCCAGGGCAGCCAGGTGCCCCCCTCAGCTGACCCTAACTCTCCCCCCTCTGCCCAGCAAGGGGAGGCCAGCGTGGGCCGCGCCTTACCTCGGAGACGCCGGAGTCCAGCACGGTGCGGAAGAGGGACTGGCGGTAGTAGGGGCTGATGGTGGACGACAGGAAGGGCAGCAGGTCGTACTCAAAGAGGCCCTCGCCGAAGAACTGGTCGAACAGCCGGCTGGGGTAGAAGGGGCCCAGCGGGCGCTTGAACCAGGGGTGCTGGATGGTGACGTCCATGTTCAGCTTCGGCACCGCGGGGACCCGGAGGCTGCAGGGGAGTCAGGCAGGGGCCTCTGGGCAGCGCAGTGGGGAGCCGGGCCCGCGCCCTGCCTATATACGCCACGGCAGAATGGAGGCATTAAGGGATTTCTCTGGAAAGGCATGAGCTCACGGGGAGGGCTGCCCCGTCAGCAGAAACCAGAAACACGCCGGGTCGGGCGCTGCCCCCAGCCCCAGGAGGCGCTGGCTGCGCTGACGGCTACACTGACGGCCACGGGGCCTGGGCTCGGCTCAGGGCTACCAGGAGGGCAGACGAAACCCAAGGAGGAGCCTGCGCCCCGCACTGGCCTGGGGGACTGCAGAGCTTCTCGTCTCCCACGTGCTGGGCGGGGGCACCTTGTCCTTTGTGGTCCTCACGCGCCCTGGGAAGGGCTCACACCCGTTTCACATGTGAGGAAACCGAGGCACAGAGGTCAGACACGCCGCCCCCAAATCTCGCAGCTCCCAGGTGAGAGCACACTGTCTCCCCAAAACAGGATCCTCCGCCCCCGCTCACTGATCGCAGCCATCGTGCCGCTAGCTGAGTTCCCCGGGGAGGACAGAAAAGATGAGGAGACACGGAAAGGCGCTCGGCCTCCAGGTCTGTGTGCCCCCGACGGGGTCGGACACTGGCTACCTTGACGCACGCAGTCGTGGGCTGCCCTCTGCGCAGCTCCCCTCGGGCCTCACCGGGGCGCCCCCCACAACCACGGTGCTCAGCCGGCTGCGACGTGTCCACCCGTCCATGGGGTCCCGTTAAAGGCAGGCCTGGCGGTGACCTTGCCCCCGACCTGCGGCCCTCGTCCAGTACTGCCAAGTGTCGGGGCACCCCCACTTTAAAGGCTTTTGATATTTTTAGGTAAACTGATCTTTGGGGAACGTTACGCCTCCCACCGCAGCACAGGGAGAGCGCGCAGTCCAGACCGCGAGAGGCTCCCGCTCCTCCTCTGCCTCCCCCCGTCCTGCCTCCCCCCATCCTGCCTCGGCTCCTAACTCTGTCCAGTTCATGTCTGCGAGGAACACGCCCCGGAGCACCCGGGGTCCCTGCAATGGACCTGCGGTCGTGAGAGGACAGAGCCCCCGTGCATGAGGAGGACTGACCTGACACTCGGGGCACTCACCGTGAGGTGGGGGTCCAGAGCCCTCCCCACAAAGCTCCTGTGGACCCAGCCGTGCTCGGTGCCAAACCCTTCCAGTGTTGGAACATCGGCTGTGCACACAGCACTGTCCAGGTGGGAAAGGGCCCTGGAAGATCTCGGAATGACAACCTCCCCCTGCAAACGTGCAATGCCGAGAAGCGACGCCCAGGTGTTGGGCAACGAGTGCCAGGCCAGGTGTAGGCAGCAAACACAATGGCCGTGGCTTTGGCACCCCCTGACATTTGGCACAGAGGGGACAGCCTTACTGTCCTGCCTGCACCTGGCCCTGCCCAGGGTTGGTTTAGACAGGCCGGGGCTGCGGGCGGGGGCAGGGTGGTGCTTGAGGCTGGGGAGGGTTGCTGGGGGGAGGGAGGGGATCTTTCAGACATAGAGGATGGGTGCCCTGGCGATCACACCCCTGTGTCCCTGTCCCCATGAGGATGGGACACCCGCGGGCTGAGGGCCACCGAGGCACCTGCTGCAGAGCACACCCGAGCTGTGAAGGCTGGGCGGGGGCAGCTCAGGGGCCATCTCCAACCTGAGTTGAGGGTGCCGCGTTAGTGTCTTGTTGCTGCTGTACAAGTCACAAATTTAGTAGCTTAAAACCACACAAATGGGCCGGGCGCGGTGGCTCACGCCTGTAGTCCTAGCACTCTGGGAGTGCTGAGGCAGGCGGATCGCTCAAGGTCAGGAGTTCGAAACCAGCCTGAGCAAGAGCGAGACCCTGTCTCTACTAAAAATAGAAATGAATTAATCGGCCAACTAAAAATATATAGAAAAAAAATAGCTGGGCATGGTAGCACGTGCCTGTAGCCCCAGCTACTCGGGAGGCTGAGGCAGGAGGATTGCTTGAGCCCAGGGGTTTTAGGTTGCTGTGAGCTAGGCTGATGCCACGGCACTCTAGCCCGGGCAACAGAGTGAGACTCTGTCTAAAAAAAAAACAAAAAAAACCCACAAATGTATTGTCACAAAGTTCTGGAGGCCAGAAGTCCGAACCGTGTCTCACTAAACGAAAACCAGGTGCTGGCCAGGCTGGTTCCTCCTGGCGGCCCCGGGAGGGTCCGACTCCTGCCTCTGGGCAGAGTGGTGGTGGCGTCTCTCCCCCACCGAGTCCCTCCGCGGTCACGCTCCTGCGCTCTCACGAGGAGCCCTGTGCGCACTCGGGCCCACCTGGAGGAGCGGGACCAGCTCGAGGCCGTCTTCACGCAGGAACCTGAGCTCCCGTGTTCTGCGGGTGACACGTTCCCAGGTTACAGGTGAGGAAAAGCCGCCCGGGGCGCTTCCCGGCTTGGCCCCGCAGCTCAGAGAAGGGCCAGCGATAACCGTCAACCCAGCTCACGCCACACTGCTCTGCTCTGCGACTCTGCGACCTGCGACCTCTGTGACCTAATTCAACCTGAAGCGAGGTCGGTCGCCTGAGCCCTTCCCGTCCTACCTCTGCAGGTCTCTCCTGGCGCCAAGGCCACAGGTGGGACACAGTCACTCATCAGCCAGCCGGTGCTGGCCCAGTCCCGTGTACACGACATACGCGGATGTAAGCAAAGTCCCTGCCTTTGTGGAGCTGATGTTCTATGGGGTAAACAGCAAGGGGTAAATGTGTGCTCGAGGCGCAGCGAGACCCCCGCAGAGGGCAAGGCAGGGACAGGGAAGCGCCGGGATCTCTCTGCAGCACGTGGGCGTCTATCTGCCCGGGCAGCCCGCCCCACCCACCTGGGCTCTGGGGGACGGCCCCTCTTGCTTGGGCCACCGGGATTCTCACTGCAGAGACCGCGCCCGCCGTGGGTGAGAGGAGCCGGCCGCTGTGCTGAGGGCGGCATGTGCGCAGCCAAAGACGACCAGCGGAAGCCAGAGTCCTCGCCGCCACTCCTGGGCACCGTCAGCACAAACAGGCTCCCCTTTTGTGGGCCTCGTTCTAGCAATTGCTGCATTCGTAACAACACGGCTGATGCTCGAGGGAGTGGTGTTCTAGAAAGCTCCTGCGGGCACCAACTGAGCAACTACTGTGAACACAGAACTGTGTTCCTGGGGGTTACAGGGCGGGGCTCCCGCGAGCCTGATCACAACATCCTCGCCAGCGATCACATGGACCCTCGTGCTCCGTGTCTCTGTCTAGGGATGCCTGGTTACTATGCTGCTGGCTTACCGACACTGAGCCCGCAGCCCCGGCGCCGTGACGTGGCCTGAACAGAGCTCTCCCGGCGCTCACGCTGTCTCGGAAAGACCCGTCGCGGCCCCTCGTGCTCCGGACACCCGACAGCACCTCCACACTGTGCCTGGCGGCATCCGAAATGCCAAAATCACCAGCCAAACACACAGAAAAATGACACTACATAGACCTAGGAAAGGACACTTGTTTGCAGCACGAGAGCTGACCCAGGAAGGCAGAGTGCTGCCTTGTGCCCCCCGCTGGGAACGTGTGTGTCACGGGACAAACTTTTCGGCACCCTGCACGCGTCTGTGAATGGCCGTGCAAATGTTGACGTCAGGGTCACAAGTAAATGCGGCCAGGCAGGGCCTGCGTGCTGAGCTGTGTCTCCCAAAATTCGTATGGTGGGCTGGGCGCGGTGGCTCACGCCTGTAATCCTAGAACTCTGGGAGGCGGGAGGATCGCTCAAGGTCAGGAGTTCGAGACCAGCCTGAGCAAGAGTGAGACCTCCGTCTCTACTAAAAATAGAAAGAAATTACTTGGACAGCTAAAAATATATCTAAAAAAATCAGCTGGACATGGTGGCGCATGCCTGTAGTCCCAGCTACTCGGGAGGCTGAGGCAGGAGGATCGCTTGAGCCCAGGGGGTTGAGGTTGCTGTGAGCTAGGCTGACGCCACAGCACTCTAGCCCAGGCAACACAGTGAGACTCTGTCTAAAAGAAAAAAAAATTCGTATGACAAAATTCGTATAACCCCCAGTGCCACAGATGTGACTGTGTTTGAAGATAAGGTCTCTAAGGAGAAAATTAAGGTGAGATGAGGTCACAGGGGTGGGCCCCGATGCAACGTGATTGTCGCCCTTACAAGAAGAGGAGATGGGACACACCGAGGGACAGCAGGGAAGGACATGGAGAAGGGGTGAGGACACCGCAGGGAGAGGCCCGTCCACAGCCGTGCAGACAGGCTCAGAGGAGCCAGCCCTGCGGACACGGACCCCGGGCGTCCAGCCTGCGGGACCGGGAGGCGATGCACGCCTGTTGCTGGGGCCGCCAGCCTGCGGTGAGTGGCCACGGCAGCCCGAGCGGACTAGCGCAGCCGGTGAATTCACACGCCAGGGACACACGAGTGATGAGGAGCGACTGTATCTATGCAACCTTCAAATAGGGCAATTCCCTCTCTCGCCCTTTCCTGAACACGTGCTGCGTGGAAACCGTGCAGAACTCCCGGGTGCGCAGTTGTTCCCGACACCGTGGACGCGACTGCGGGCATTTGTCTGAAGCAGGTTTTGGAGGTCGGGGTGGGCAGGCTCGAGGGGCAGGGAGGGGAGGGTCTCATCGGTAGCCCCGGGGCTGGGACGTTCCAGAGCCCGGCGGATTTCTGTGCCTAAACGGGACCGTTCACATAAACCTCATGGAGAAATAGACTAGGGTTACTTCGATTCTGTCATCCTATGTGACCTCTTGGTGCTTTAATTCCTTGTCTAAAATTTAAAACTGCGAAACCAAGCGCAAGCTGAGGGGCAGCATTTGAGTGCAAAGGTGCGCTCAGGCGTGAAGTCAGTCACTGAATTAGATGAGTGACTTTATAATTCAAATGTCTCCTTCTTTCTGTGAATTGCTTTAAAGAACAATCAGGAAAACCATGAATGTCCATGATGATGACATGATTATACCGAAAATAATTTTGTTCATGAAAGATGGAGCGTTCAAAAACGTGATCTGCTCTGGGTGTCACGGGTGACAGGTCCGTCCCCAGCCCGGGGGTCCTCGAGCTCCGTGCCGGCATCCCAGCAGCTTCTGGCAGCCCTGCAAGAGTGCACTGAGCCCCGAGTTGCTCGGGCAGACCCGGAGCCCTCGGGCTCTGACATCAGCCCTGCCAGAGCCCAAGGCTGCAACCCGCCCGCCGCTAGCAACTCTGGGGCCCGGGGTAGAGACGATGCTGGAGCCCAGAGTCCGCTCCAGGATGTCAGATGGGTGGGAGCCATTCTTCCTGGGCCCCCAGCCACCTCCCGGTGGTGCAGGGCCACCTGGGACCAGCCCCGGCCCCGCATGCAGCAGCACGGCCCCTCCCTCAGCCCTGGCACCCAGGCCACCGAGCTGGTCTGGTCCGTGTCAGGGGAAAGGCGCCCGCATGAGAGAAGGGCCAACGGAGAAGTCCACCCAGCTGGCCCAAGGCCACCTCCAGGTGGATGTCAGGACCCCCTGGAAGCCTGACTGGGAAGCCCAGGGATGTGTCTGACTCCCAGGCCAGGTCTGGGCGGGGCAACAGCAGGGAGTACCCTGCAGCCTCCCACCTAGGAGGGACAGGGAGGAGGCCGCCAGCCCAGGCACCGCAGGTTGCCAAGTGAGGGGCCCAGGCAGCCACCGGGGCCCGTGTAAACACGTAAACACGGTGACCCTTGGCACGGGTGGCCGCTCTTCACTGGACGTCCTTGGCCTTTTCCCAGCTCGCAACCCTGGCCTCCTGCAGAGTCACTGTCACCTCGGCCTGTGCCCTGGACAGAGAGCACGGGGAGAGTGTGACCAGCCCTGAGGGCAGCCCTGCCAGTGGGGACCCACCTAGGGCTGAAGGTGGCTCCGGCAGGGGAGCAGTAAAGCCAGCAGCCTCCTGGGAAGGCCGAGGGCGGGCAGCCACTGCGGAGGCCACCAGGTGGCCCAGGTGCCCACCTAGGGAGCCTGCACCCACCCTGGGTCTTGGTGACTCTGGGCTGAGCCGTCCACCCCGAGTGCAGCCCACGGCAGCCCTGTGCAGACCTCAATCCCCAGCCCCCCCGGGAAGGGGCCGCTGCTGTCAGGGCCACGCACAGACGTGGTCACCGCTGACCCAGGGGGACAGGGCAGGCCGGAGTGCGGGCTACACATGGCGGTCCTGGGGGTGGACTACGGGGGGAGGCCCAACGACCCAGCAGGACGGAGGCGTGGGTGTGAGGGCAGGACCCAGACTGGGCTGGGCACTGTGCGTGCGTGCGTGCGTGTGTGCGTGTGTGTGTGTGGTATATGTGTGGTATGTGATGTATGGGTGGTGTGTGTGTGTGTAGCATGTGGTGTGTGGTGTGTGTGTGTGTGTATATATGGTATGTGATGTATGGGTGGTGTGTGATATGTGTGTGGTGTGTGGTGTGTGTGTAGTATGTGGTGTGTGGCGTGTGGTGTGTGTGTATGATGTGTGGTGTGTGGTGTGCGTGTGTCGGGGGAGCATCAGCCACATCTCTGGGATCGCTTTTCCCTGATGTCTCTAAACCGGGGCCTGTCGGACCCTGCTGCGCTGCCCCAGGCAGGGAACGGGGCCTCAGCGGCTGCTCCTCCGCAGTCCCCTCTGTCCCCTCCGCACTGTCTCCCGCCGGCCTAATCCCGCTCTCAGCGATTTGCGATGTGCCGCGCCAGCACGGCCCGCGCCAGCCCCGCTCACAAAGGCCGCGCTGCCCAGCAGTCTGGGCGCACAAAGCCGGCGCTGGATTTTCCAGTCCAGGGCGCAGGGCGCGCACAAATCCGCCTGTGCAGGCAGATGGGCATTGTGGCGGCTCAGCGGGGAATGCGCCCGGCTAAGCCCTGGCTGTCCCGGGTCAGCAGGTCAGGCGGGACAGTCCATCAGAGGACCGCCCCTCCCAGCAGCAGGAGAGCACCTGCCCCAGCCCCCGCCAGCACAGGCCACGGTGCCTGGATGTGCCGGGCTAAGTCGGGAGGGGATCACCTTTGCGGGGTTTGGAGACGACTCTGCCCTACAACACGCATTGAGAGCTCACGACCCAGACGTGGCAAGAGCACAAGCCGCCCTGCCCGCCTCTCGCCACGGTAGCAGAGTGCCATTTCATTAAGTTTATTTATTTATTTATTTGAGGCAGAGTCTCACTGTGTTGCCCGGGGCTAGAGTGCCGTGGCGTCAGCCTGGCTCACAGCAGCCTCAAACTCCTGGGCTCAAGCGATCCTCCTGCCTCAGCCTCCCGAGTAGCTGGGACTACAGGCATGCGCCACCATGCCCGGCTAATTTTTTCTATATGTTTTTAGTTGTCCGATTAATTTCTTTCTATTTTTAGTAGAGACGGGGTCTCGCTCTTGCTCAGACTGGTCTCGAACTCCCGACCTTGAGCGATCCGCCCACCTCAGCCTCCCAGAGTGCTAGGATTACAGGCGTGAGCCACTGCGCCCGGCCCATTGAGTTTATTTTTATAAAAAAAATTTTTACATATTCTAAAAAGTAGAGAGAAAGGTACAATGAACCCCATATGCTCATCAGCCAGATGCAACAATGATGAAGGTTCTGCCCCACTTCCTGCTTCTTTTTGTTTTTTCTTCCCTGAACGTTAAAGCGGAGCCCAGACGCCGGGCACTGCACCCCACAACCTGTAGGTGCATCTCTCACAAACGCGACATTTCTTGACATCAGCACAAATGCCATTTGCACGCGACAGGATTGATAACGGTTTCTTACTATTATCTGAAACCCAGTCCCTCGCCCAGTATTCCTAATTGTCTCAAATGTGTCTTTTTACAGCTGATTCCTTAGAATCACGATCCCCAAAGAATCTGGTCGCTGCTCTGGTTGTTTCGTAGATGTGAAAGTTTCTAGATGTTTTTCTGCATTATTGTAAAGGTCATGGATGTCTTTCCCTTTTGCTCTGTTAAAAAATAGCGAACTATATGCCCTGGTTGTCTAATTCCAAGAACACTGAGCTTGGGGCAGGGCCCGGTGTCAAGACTTTATCGGGAGGTGGGGCCAGAAGCCGGGAGCGCAGGGTGGGTCAGGGGACGCTCTGGGGAACAGGTCACAGCCAGGGCACCTCGGGCAGGATGCAGTTGCCGCCCTCCCTACTGTGGGCCAGATCTGCCCCAAAGACAATGCCCTGCCACCTTTCTGATGTGTCTTTTGGGGACCCTCTGGGCAGCCGCTGGGAGGAGCCCTGGGGACGCAGGTAGGTCTCCGAGCTCGGTGGGCCTGTCACGCTTCGTTCTCATATGTCCTTACCTGGTTCGATACCAAGGTCGTGACTGCCTCAAGAATGGGGGGGAGAGTGTGGTTTCTGTTTTTCTAGTCTTTGGAAGAGTGTCTGTGAAATTGAAACTATTCTTACATGTTGGTAAAACTCATCTGCAAACATCTGGGCCTGTTGTTTTCTATTTGGGGACATTTTTCCCACTGATTCCATTTTTTTTTTTTTT
>VBSM01003231.1:168549-181918 GCA_008086735.1 Cheirogaleus medius | reverse complement strand
CCTCGGCCTCCCAGAGTGCTAGGATTACAGGCGTGAGCCACCACGCCCGACCAGGTTGGTGGATATTGATTTTTAGTGTTTATCCTGTATCATCAGAGACATCTGCCCTTTCACAGAGGAAGATAAGTTCTGCTTCCTTAGGGCTATAAGACGGTGACACTACAGGTTATGTGTGCTTATGCTCCTTTAAACATGAGATGAGAAAGGACACCCTGTGCTGGCTTTAGGACATAGAACAACTCTGGGCTAGGTACAGTGGCTCATGGCTTTAACCCCAGCACTTTGGGAGGCCAAGGCAGGAGGATAGCTTGAGGCCAGGAGTCTGAGACCAGCCTGAGCAACATAGTAAGACCCCGTATCTACTAAAACTAGAAAAATTAGTCAGGCATCACAGCTTGTGCCTGTAGCCTCAGCTACTTGGGAGGCTGAGGCAGGAGGATCACTTGAGCCCAGGAGTTTGAGGTTGCAGTGAGCTAGGCTGATGTCACTGCACTCCAGCCCAGGCAACAGAGGGAGACCCTGTCTCAAAAAAATAAATAATAAATAAAAGCCTCTAACGAGCAGAAGCTTCAGAGGCACCAGTCGACCTTTGGGTTCTGCCAGGAGGTTGCTCCCACCCGGGGAGAGCGTGCCCCACTGAGCCGGCCCAGGCCCTCTCGCGGCTGGGACGCCGGTTCCTGCCAGCTCTCAGGGAGGTTCAGCTCCTGATCCATGGTGGCAGCATCTACCTCCTGAAGCCCCAGCTGACACCCCCGGCAGGATTCCTGTCACGGGGTGGAACATCATTTCAATGATGGGGCGAGTCTTCAGTTCAATGTGAAAACCCACCCTACTGGGTGTTTGCTCTCCGCTGGGCACCCTCCTCACCTGTGGTCCGCAGCAGGTGGCCTGGCCTCCATGCAGGTGGGCTCTGTGCTCCAGCAGGCTGGCCCGGCACAGCACACAGGGGTTGGCAGTTCTGAGAGGCGACGGGTTCCGTCCTCTGGAGGCCGCGGCTCAGAACCGGCACCGCAGTCGTGTGCGCCCCACTGCTGCCTAAAGCGATGCCCCTCGGTGTGCCATGTGCGAGGACAGGGAAACTAGAAACCGTATATCGTTTTGCAGAGACAGGGTCTTGCTGTGTTGCCCTGTCTGGACTCAAATTTCTGGGCTTAAGTGATCCTCCTGCCTCAGCCTCCCAAGTAGCTGGGACCACAGGTGCAAGTCACCACACCCGGCTCTAACGTCTTATTTCTAAGGGGCGTTGAAACAGTGAAGAGAAAATTGAGGCCAATTTTGCAAACAAAACATTCAAACACACCGTTCAGAGCTGAATAAACAAATAAGAGCAAATACTATATATTGCATAAACCCATCAGGGGTCCGGGGCAGGACCCCCAAAACCAGACACATTAATATTTCCACAGCCAAACTCGTCACACTAAGTGGGACACTTAGTAGGACAGCTTGCTTCCAGCTGATGTATATAGTAACAAAGCAGTTCATGACACAGCAAGACAGCTACATACAACAGATTTTCTACTAATAGTACTTCTTACTCTCAAGGAAAACATGTTCAGTCGAGCATCAAACATATACAGTTTTAAGCGAAGCTAAATGCCTGTGTAAAAGAAAGTAAAATTTCAGAACCCTCTAAATTTATTATGCCAAGAGATAAATTAAGCCCTGGAGACTGAGTCGGGTAACATGGTTGCAATTCTGCTTCTTAGACTATAGATTAACTCTCTTCCTGGCTGTTCTTGTTCTGTAAGTGACTAGCAGAGACCAGAGACCTACCTCCCCCCTCCAATCACTGATCGTTTTTATAAATTAACCACCCTCTTTATTGCACTGTAACTAACTCGGACCAGATGGCACTAAAAGACCCCGTGACCGTTACATCTGCAGTGTGGAACGATAAATACACCTCTCCCGAAAGAAAAAGACCACCTCGACTGATCAGGTCGTTGTAACTATGCGTTAAGCCTTCTACAGAAATGCTGAAGTTCTGTTAAGTTTCCTTTAGCTTTGTCTGTATAAATGATCCCAAATGTCTACACTTTAGAACACCGACTTCCATTCTGTGTAATCCGAGCTGCCCAGGTGGCCATCCTTAAATGTTGCATCTGAATAAATTCTCTTTAAACAAGATTCTGACCCCTTTGATTGCGTTAGGCTGACACCTGTACGTATGCGTGCAGTGAATCAGGTCCACACCTGGCTGCGTGGGGGTCCTGGCCCGGGGGCACCGCAGTGCTGCATCGCTGTGGCCATGGGCCGGGGTGTTCCTAAGTCCTGAGGCAGCACCGTGCCACAGCGCTTCTCGGCACACCTTCCCAATCTCCAGCACCATGACCAAGCCGCCACTCTAACTCCAGGGTCCCCTGCTCACTGATAAACATCCTTAACGCTGCAATTAGCAGGTCACACGCTGCTGCCAGGCGGTCTAGGGGGCTCCCCAGTGTCCACCATGTCTCCATCACCTTCCCCTCCTTTCTTCTCATTTGTATTTAGCTCATTCCAGCAATTTCTCCATGATACAAGGAACAACAGTGGCCTCACATCAATTTTTGGCATTCCTTCTCTGACTTCTACCTGGCTGCTAAAGTTTTGGGGTAAATAAAGAGGTTTGCCATTACCTTCAGCTATGGGGTAAGCGCCATCTCCGGGTTCAGGTTCCAGAAGGGTTTTAGGTTGACCCAGCGTGTGCTAGTGGAGCTCTGCTTGCTGTCTGAGCCTGTACGACTGTGTAAATGGCATCGTGTGACTGAACGTAGCCAAGCAGCCCTGGTTTCTGTTAATGGCAGGATCCCCCTCCCAAAAAAGCATTTATATTCACTCCTCATGGAGCGCAAAACTCCTTTCACAAACTGGTGAAAAGTAAATGTCAGAAACATTCCATCTCAAAAGACATTCAGGGTGGGAATGTGTGGAACGGCTGTGCAGAAATAACAAAATGTTCCTTTTCTCTCGGGCCAGCTCATCTGCAGTGAATTCATGGCACCAACACAAAAGCATTATTCCGCCAGGCAGAAAGCATTGCTCAGGTTCCCAGTACGTGCCATTTGCATACTGGCACACGCCGCCCACACCTGTAGCTCTCTCCAGCCACACCGGCCTCGTCCTGCGCATCACGGCCGGACACCTGTTGCGACTCCTCGACCATCCTGCCTCCCAGGAAAGGGGCACGGGACGGGGCTGTCTCACTGGTGCCATAAACTTGTTCAGACCAGCGTTTCCATCAGACACAAATCCGTGTAATCTTCAGCTGTTTCCCGATGAGAACTTCTTCCCCCACAGTTACTCAGATTGTTTTACACCATGACGCTTCTTGAATATTCATGCTCACCTTTAAAGTTCAGTCCTTCCTGCTGTATTCCGGCTTGTCTCACCAGCAAAACCTCTCCTTGGCATATGGCGGCTTTTCCATTGCCAGCTTCACTCAATCCACTCCTGGGCAAGATCTACCTCCGACCCCTGCCCCTACACCCCCGGTCCAGTGTTTTCCGTTTCTTGAGGGTTCCGGGTCTTCACCATCACTGTAAACCCTCCACCGCTTGTCTTTCCATTTTCCATGTCATTGGACTTCCCGACCTCACCCACACTTCCTGCACTGTTGACAAAGACAGCCTTTCTGTGTCCTTCTCACGGTGGCAAGGGAGCGCGTGTGACTCTTTTTTCATGTATTCATAGTGCACTTAAAGCCAAGGTCACAAAAGGACACATGCATTTTAAAAATTAAAACACATGCAATGTCAGTGACCAGCACAGGCACCTGTACCAGAGGGAGGGTTGGTCAGCTTTTGCAGCAAATTGAATTGTGGCACTGAATTTATAGAAAGAAAAACTTTCCATTTTCAGAGCTTTTTGCATTGTGGAATTATAGATAAGGGACTGGGGATCTGTTCTACCAGGGAATCAGAATGAAGGGATGGAACTGGAGTCCTCCATGTGCCCAGGGTCTAGGAGGAAAGAGACAGCAACATCCCATCGGAGCACTGGCCCACCATGTCAGTAGCCGCTGCTTCAAGACCAACTGTGAGCGCCGAGCGTCACCCACTCTTCAGGGCAGGTGTGGTTGATCCTATTAGCAACTGGAAACCCTGAGAAATTCATAACCAAGGTCACAGGGCAGGAAGGGGCAAAGCAGGGTGTCAAATCCAGGTCTGCTCCCCCCTTACAGGTAGGAAGGGAAGCTGTGACAGCCCAAAATGAGCTGCTCACCTAGGAGGGAGATGACTCCCAAGGTCATCTCAAGGTCAAATTGGAGTGTTGGGAAGGAGGGAGGCGGTGCGGGCCCTGGAAGCAGCACGCTGTGCATGGGGGGAGGGCTCTGCAGGGCTGGGAGCTGGAAAGGCCTCTCGGGCACTGGGGATTGGGAGCCACGGAGCTCTCCCAGCAGGAAGGAACAGGATCAGATCTGCACTGTCCACACTGAGAGAAGCCAAGAAGTCAGCATGGATGTGAGAGTCAGGAAACCAAGGGTGACCCAGGCTAGGGCTTATGGTACGGATGACTGGCATGCACCAAACACTGGACAGGATAAGGCCAGGAGGTAGAGGAGGAGAAAATGAAACCAGCAGGAAACATGTTGAACTCAAGGTGTCTGGCAGACTTCTAAGTGGAAATCTGTCTTCCCAGTTTGTGTCTGTGCACCTGCCACAGTATCTGACATATCAGGTGGAAGGATGGATGGATGAATGGATAGGTGGATGAAAGGACAGACAGGCAGATGGATGGACGGATGGACAGATGGACAGATGGATGTGTAGACAGATGGAGAGATGGATGAACATGTGGGTGGATGGCTGGGAAGATGAAAGGACAGATGGACAGATGAATGGATGGATGGATGTTGAACAAATGGGTGGACTGATGAATGCATGGACACCCGGGTGGAAGGACAAATAAGGTGGATAGATGAAGAGAAATGAAGGGACAAATGGGTGGAGGCTGGATATATGGATGCATGTATGGATGGATGCATGGATGGATGGATGGGTGGGTGGAGGGATAGGTGGGCGGGTGGATGGATGGGTGGATAGGAGTATGGTACTGGTGGCCCTGATCTGATCATCTACCCTGGTTCTAGTAACCACATTAATTCCTTGAGAATTTTTTTTTTTTTTTTTTTTGAGACAGGGTCTCACTCTTACCTGGGCTAGAGCACAGTGGTGTCAGCCTAGCTCACAGCAACCTCAAACTCCTGGGCTCCAGTGATCTCCTGCTTCAGCCTCCCAAGTAGCTGGGACTACAGGCACTACCACCATGCCTGGGTAATTTTTTCTATTTTAGTAGAGACAGGGTCTGGCTCTTGCTCAGGCTGGTCTCAAACTCCTGACCTCAGGCGATCCTCCTGCCTTGGCCTCCCAGAGTGCTAGGATTATAGGCGTGAGCCACCTCGCCCGGCCTTAAAGCCAATTTTAATAAAACCTTACAAACAAATCATCCCATCTCAGTCAGCTGTGACCATATAAAATAATATTTCCAGAAGCCTTTTATGACCTCTTTCAAATTTCCATTAAAGAGCTCCAAGAAAACCATGCTGATCTGACACAGGGCCTGACTCTGGTCTTGCGTCAGTGTGCTTTTGATATTAATGCTCAATTCTTAGAAAAAAAAGTTATAAATAATTCCCTTCTAATTTTAGCTAACCTGATCACACACAAAATGGCTTTCATGAGATTAATCTTCCAGAAACCTTCTACAACTTGCTCAAACACAGTGATCCCGTTGGACTTACAGTGTGACTCGGCTCTGTCCCGGGACATACCAGGAGGACTCTGGAGCATGTCTGTGACGTTCCCTTCGAGGGAGGGAAGACGGTGCCTCTGCAACAGGACACCGATCTCTGTGGACGGGCTCCCTCGTCTGTGTCTCTCCGGTGAGGCTGGGAATGGAAAGGCTATTACTGTAAACAGCAGCCCAAACCACCAGCCCAGGAGGTGCCCTGTTTTGAGACATGCATGCACAGCATTAGATTTTGCTTAGCACTTCAAACAACCAATTCAGGTTCTTGACCTTATCTGTTATTTTCCTAGTCTCTGTTTCATTTATTTCCACTCTAATCACTGTCATTTACTTCCTTCTGCTAACGTTGTGCTTTGTTTATTCCTTTTCCAATTTCTTGAGATATAAAGTTAGATTGTTTGCCCACTCCCACTGCTCCGCTTGACCAGCCTTAAAAAAAAAAAAAAAAGTTAGATTGTTTGAGACCTTTCTTTTTTTTTCACATAGGTTTTTTTTTTTTTTTACTTTTTTTTAAAATTTTTCATTTTTACTTATTTCGGTTTTGTTTATTGTTGGGTTTTTAAATTATTTTTTTTTAAGGCCTGCAACAAGCAGATTCACATAGGTTTTTAATGCTATAAACTTTTCTCTTGCAATTGCAAAAAAAAAAAAAAAAACCTACAACTTGCTGAAACCTTCCATTTTATCCTATACTTCCTTTCATAGGGGCACTCTGCCTGAAGACAAAGCTTACTTCCCACCCATGATAAGCTGGGAAGGAAAGTAAGTTTCTGTTATCATTTGGACCACACAAAATTCTCTCTCATGCAACAGAAAAAAATTACTCTCTCTTTTCACTTTATTTACCAAAAACACATTTTACTTACTTTACCTCTCTGTATATCTAGTAGTTTTCATGACATATATTAAATACAACTGTAACTCTTAGTAACCTTAATTTCCAGTGAAAATCCTAGGAAGTAATTTTGAACTGTTTATACCAGTATTTATAGATGAAATCCATTTCACAATTTTTAAAGAGATGGTTCCTCAAATTTGTGTTTATTAATAGATCTAAATATATTTAACTTTTCTATATATATGACTCAGATGTTTTATGATTACCTATTATTTAACATACATGACTTTATAATAAAGTTAATGAAAAAGATTTTTGAACTATGAAAAATCCATTTATAAACTTTCATCCCATTTACATTCATTTAATTTATTCATTGTTTTCTTTGAGACAGTTTCACTCTGTTGCCCAGGCTAGAGTGCTGTGGCATCAGCCTAGCTCACAGCAACCTCAAACTCCTGGGCTCAAGCGATCCTCCTGCCTCAGCCTCCCGAGTACCTGGGACTACAGGCACGTGACACCATGCCCGGCTAATTTTTTCCATATATTTTTAGTTGTCCCGCTAATTTCTTTCTATTTTTAGTAGAGACGGGGTCTCACTCTTGCTCAGGCTGGCCTTGAACTCCTGACCTCGAGCGATCCTCCCGCCTGGCCTCCCAGAGTGCTAGGATTATAGGCGTGAGCCACCGCGCCTGGCCTAATTTATTCATTCTTAACAATTATGCTTGACTAGTTCATTAAAATAAGCTAGCCATCATCTCAAGTTATTTCTTTATTATTTTTGCCTGCAAATGTCAAGCAACTGTTAAGCAAAAACTCTAAAGTTAAATACATTGATATTTGGCTGATTAGAAGACTCAGTTGTTTTAATTAAACCAACAAGATTAAATCAGCCTTATTTACCAAAGCTTTACCCCAGTCATGTGAACTAAAAGGCATTTGAGTTAGTTCCTATTTTTCTGATAAAACATTTTATTTAAGTGCTTACTTTTTTTTCTTTTTGAGACAGTCTTGCTCTGTCGCCCTGGGTAGAGTGCAATGGTGTCATCATAGCTCACTGCAGCCTCAAATTCCTGGGCTCAAGCGATCCTCCTGCCTCAGCCTCCTGAGTAGCTGGGACTAAAGGGCAGGCCACAACACCTGGCTAATTTTTGAATATTTTGTAGAGATGGGGCCTCACTATGTTCCCAGGCTGGTCTCAAACTCCTGGCCTCAAGTGATCCTCCTGCCTCAGCCTCCCAAAGTGCTGGGATTACAGGCTTGAGCCACCATGCCTGGCCAAGTGTTTACTTTTTCTGTAAGTCAATTAATTAGAGTTCTTTCCTATATTTCGGTAGTCAAATATCACATACACATAACACATAAAAACATACAGACACACAGACAGAAGCAGATTTTATAGCTTTGTAAGGTTCTTCATTTGCTAGTTTTCAAGTAGCTTCTCTCCTCCCTTTAGATGATCAAGCCCTAAACAACTATTAGCTAGGCAACCCTAAATTTGTACTTCCAAAAACATGACTTGTAGGTGAAAGTTTATAGCCCAAAGGCATGGAACTCAGATCTAAACACCATTATTTGCTGGCATGGCTAAAGGTCAGTCAAGACCAGATTGCCAGGAAAAGTATTAATATCTTAAACAAAGGTAAGGTTTGCAGAGGATTTTGGTACTTTGAGATGGGACTCTGC
Source organism: Cheirogaleus medius (assembly GCA_008086735.1). Classification (NCBI taxonomy): domain Eukaryota; kingdom Metazoa; phylum Chordata; class Mammalia; order Primates; family Cheirogaleidae; genus Cheirogaleus; species Cheirogaleus medius. Next base: position 173,664 of record VBSM01003231.1, on the reverse strand, counting down.
CAACTTCCTCATTTGCTGGCAATTAATAAACTCTTCTTTCTTTCTCCTCAAAAAAAAAAAAAAAAAAAGGTTTGTTATGTAAACTTTAAGCCAATGTCTGCCCCATCATAAAGTTTCTAGTGGTTTGGGCATAGCAAGGGAGATGCCCCTATAAATGGATATTTCCTTTATAGGTGTAAATTTATTGTAGAAAAGGTTTCAAAATAGCAGCTAAATGCTGGAAAGCTGTGTGATTGGAGACCAACCTAATTAGATAGGTGATCCCTTCCACTTAGCTGGTTTCTGGATTAGATTAGTGATACTAGGGTAGAGCCCTTTAATGAATGAGACAAAGAAAACATTCTCTGTGTTTGGACTCAGCTCGGATAGCTTTGAAAAAGACGTACTTTAATCTGAGTGCCTCTCTCTTTTTTTTTTTTAGACAGAGTCTCACTCTGTTGCCCGGGCTAGAGTGCCGTGGCGTCAGCCTAGCTCACAGCAACCTCAAACTCCTGGGCTCAAAGCAATCCTTCTGCCTCAGCCTCCCAAGTAGCTGGGACTACAGGCATGCACCACCATGCCTGGCTAATTTTTTCTGTATATATTTTTAGTTGGCCAGTTAATTTCTTCCTATTTATAGTACAGATGGAGTCTCACTCTTGCTCAGGCTAGTCTGGAACTCCTGACCTTGAGTGATCCGCCCACCTCGGCCTCCCAGAGTGCTAGGATTACAGGTGTGAGCCACTGCGCCCAGCCATGAGGGCCTCTCTTTTATAAACAGCTTTTTCTTTGTAAACCAAAGGTTTCAAGTGACTCACCAAAACCAATGAGCCTTAACCAGGAATGAACTAGGCACTTGCAAAAATATTCAACGCCATGCTCATGAGACCCAGAACCGCCCCCAAAGAGAGTGAAGCCCTACAAATGGAGTGTGATCCACACTTCCATGTGGCCACATTCTCTGGATCTCAGCTTCTCAGCTGACCTCCGTATAAAGGCTCAAAAGTCCCTTAGCTCCACAGATGGACAAAGAGGAAACCAAAAGCTGTCCATGACAAGAAATGGGTCAATAATAAATGGGTACCCCTGTGAACTAAAATAAAATCTTAAGCACCCCTAGCCAACTGGATGGACCCCTTCTTGGCCACAGGGACCCTCCCCCCACCAAAAAAACAAACAAACAAACAAACCTTAAAGCCTAGTTGCTGGGGCAGTGCGTGGTGGCTCACGTCTGTAATCCTAGCACTCTGGGAGGCCGAAGTGGGCGGATCGCTCAAGGTCAGGAGTTCGAAACCAGACTGAGCAAGAGTGAGACCCCATCGCTACTAAAAATAGAAAGAAATTAATTGGCCAACTAAAAATATATAGAAAAAATTAGCCGAGCATGGTGGCACATGCCTGTAGTCCCAGCTACTCGGGATGCTGAGGCAGGAGGATCGCTTGAGCCCAGGAGTTTGAGGTTGCTGTGAGCTAGGCTGATGCCACGGCACTCTAGCCTGGGCAACAGAGTGACACTCTGTTTCAAAAAAAAAACAAAAGCCTAGTTGCTGGCCATAAGGAGAAGGGAGGTCAGACAGGCCTAGCTATGCCTCCTACCTTTGGGAGTTGCTCTTTCTAACAATAGGATACTAAACCATATTTTATTCTATTTTTTCCCCTCCCTACCCCCAAGATACAAAATTATTAACAACTCTAAGGCATGTAAGATCAACCTTAAACCACACCTGCAGGTCGTCAGTTTACTTAACAGATCACTTGAGTCTTGATCTATGTCCTGTATGTGTCCAGTGGCTTGTCTCTGATTAACAAAGTTCCTTATCTTAACTTAAAACATTCTAAGCCTCTAGACAAAGTTTCATTTCTTTAATGAACTACAAATCAAAGAATCCTTAAACTCACCCATATCCTGTAATCCCCTGCTTCAAGATGTCCTGCCTTTTTGGACAAACCAATGTACATCTTCCATGTATTGATTTATGACTTTACATGTAATCCCTGTCTCCCTGAAATGTATAAAACCAAACTGTAACCCAGTCACTGCAAGACCACTTGCTCAAGGATTCTTGGGCGTGGCTCTCCGAGCCATGATTGCATATATTGGGCTCAGCCTAAACCTCTTTAAATTATTTTAGAGTTTGTTCCTTTCCACTGACACCACAAAAGGTCAAGAGTCACACAAGTAATTTAACAAACAAAACTGGTTTCCTGACTGGGAATTGAACCTGAGCTGCAGCTGTTAAGGCACAAAATCACAGCCACTGGGTAACAGGGCAGAGAACTTTTGTAAACCCTGCAGAGGATCCAAAGCAGGCAGTTGGAGCATTTAAAGGACTTTAATTTCAGATCTGATCTCAGCTGGAATGCTGCTTAGCTAATTCCCTGCATGTTAACGTTTCAAACACATGATAAGGTTTATGTCTCCAAGAGACTGCAAAGTCCAGCAGGGCATTTAAAGGGTATTGTCTGATATTGGGCCAATAAATCATTGGTGTCACTCATTAGGCCTGGTTTAGAAAAAAAAAATTTTTTTCTTGGATCCATATTTTTATCATTTCAGTAGTTTTATTCTTGTTCTGTAGTTTTTCCATTTGTTTCAAACTTAAATATATTTTCCCCCTTTTAAGAGAGGGAAATGTGTGCATGGTGGAATTCCAAAAATCTCTGCCTAAGAGATAATGTGGGAGCTCAGGAACCAAGTGGAAAGGGGCGAGTTCACATTACAGGGTGAAAGGAAAAGGAGCAGTTGTGGGCAAAAGGGAGAAAGCCGCTGACGTCTTTTTAAAATTAGAAATAGTTTTAGACAATCTTTTGTTTCCCTCTTGCAAAGAAATGATTTTATCAGAACCTCTTGTGGAAGCTTTTAAGTATCACTGAAAATAATCTAAGTTATTTGGTTTTATTTTAAAGCCAGCTTTTTCTCATTCAATGCACAGATAAACTGGTTTCAGTATTTCGAAGGTACCCCATTTTGGCCATTGTAACTTGAGGTAATTGTGAGTTATGTGAGACCCATTTTTTCTGCACAGTTGCATGAACAGGTGTCATAAGTATTAAATATAAACCAAGGCCAGGCGCGGTGGCTCACGTCTGTAATCCTAGCACTCCGGGAGGCCGAGGCGGGTGGATCGTTTGAGCTAAGGACTTCAAGACCAGCCTTAGCATGAGCAAGACCCCGTCTCTACTAAAAAATAGAAAGAAATTAGCTGCACAACTAAAAAAATATGTATAAAAAATTAGCCGGGCATGGTGGTGCATGCCTGTAGTCCCAGCTACTCAGGAGGCTGAGGCAAGAGGATCACTTGAGCCCAGGAGTTTGAGGTTGCTGTGAGCTAGGCTGATGCCACGGCACTCTAGCCCAGGTGACAGAGTAAGACTGTGTCTCAAAAAAAAAAAAAAAAAAAAAAAAAAAAAAAACCTAGCTGGTGTTTCTAATGGTGGATCTCTCCTTAAGGAGGAAGACTCGGTTATACAAGTACAATTGCCCACAATTTAGATTTTTCTTCCTGAATGACCAAAACCCTAGTAGGCCTCATGAAGAGCCTGTTACTGTTTTGGTCACTCAAGAAAGTTTTGGATTTGTCAATGGAACTGAGCTTCAGAATGTGGCCAGTTTTAAAAATTACAATTTTTGCTAAAGCCACAAAGATTCACTTCTTCTTTTCAAAGAGAAACTGTTTTCTCCTTGACCAGATTTCAAATGAGAGGATCATGGTTGCAAACTCTAAGGTCAAAACAAAGTCTTAACCTCACAGAAAAGTGAAAATCACAAATCCGTGATCAGCAGAATCTCTCCAGAATAACAAACGTATTTATAACTCCCACCTTTCAGGAGAGCCTCCATTCCAACCCCGTTAGGAATGAGTGTAGCTTGAATAAAGTCAGAATCCTCAACCTCGCCAGGAGGATTCACACCCAAGAGGGCTTTACCAGAGGGTCCACTAACTCCAGTGTGGTCTAGTGAGCCAAAGTCGTTCCTGCTGGTACTGAGGGTCCCATTGCAAAGTGGCAGGGATCGCTGGAGGCTCACTTGGGGTACCTTCTGGATCGCCAAAATGTCAACCTCAAATAATGAGAGTCACAACATTTGATGGAGCATAGAGTTTATTTGAGCCCAAAGCTTCTGCCCCTGGGAGCACAGGTTCAAGTTGTCCTGAACGTACACTCCCACTCCCCCGGTGGCCATCCTCCAGCTTTAGGCTTGAATAAACTCTTCACTATACTTATTCCTATGTCCTGCGTATCGAGATTTAAGGTTGACACCAGCTTTCGACTCTCCAGCAGTCTTCTTTACTGGACTGTGTCTTGCGGCTGCACCCGCTGGACAGGACGCCGCCTGCTAGACCGGCATCTGTCCTGTCACTTCTCTATCCTCAGCTCTCATTAGGTTTCCAGTCTGCTGGTCCGGCTCCTTCCCAGGAGGGAGGATGCTCTGTTGCCAAGAGAAATGCTCTGCTAACAGGCAAATTCATCCAAACGCGGGGGGCACAGCCTTCGGCTCTGCGCAGTTAAGATGACACCATGGTCCTGCCCCATGGACCCCAGGGGCTTGCCTGGTGAAGATCCAACCATAGTAGACAAATGGATTAGAAATTGGGTGAATTGGAGTTGAGTTGAGGAACGAGGGGACAAGATGAAAATGACCACACCATGGGGCTACCCTAGAGGAGGAATGAGTAGAATCCTTCCAACAGAACGGTTCCAGCCTTGTGCCCTGAGGGGACTGACAGGTATCCCAGGAGCAGGTCGCAGGCCTTCCAGCCCCACCTCTGGGTGGCCGGGCAGGCCAGGGTGCTGGCAGGGGAGAGGGGGGTCTGAGAACAGAAAATAGCTCCGGGCAGGGGGAGCCGTGAGAGGTTTGCAAAACCGGTCAGGCCTGGGACTGAGCACCGGACTTCCCTCAGGTCTCCGCGTCCAGAGCATTTGCTCGGACTAGGACTAGCGGCCCCGCCTCGCCCTCATCGTCCTCCCTCATCGTCCTCCCGGAACTTGAGACGCGGAGCGCACCGGGCGGCCACTCCGGAGCTAGTGTTATTTTGATGTAAACTCGCTGTAAACAACTTAAGAGATGGCTCTCCTTTCCCTTTAACGGGCTACAGGTGGCTGCTCAACCGCGTGCTCTCAGGGCCGCCCGAGTCC
>VBSM01003231.1:157552-168449 GCA_008086735.1 Cheirogaleus medius | reverse complement strand
TTTTTTTTTTTAAGGTTGCATGTATTCCTTAATCAATTGTTAGGTTAAAAGTAAAACAATTAATTTCGCTTTTGTTTAATTGCCACCTTGGCACATTATTAGTTTCCAGTGCATCGGCTGAAATTTAGACTCAGGGGAATGGCACCAGACGTTTAAGAATAATTCTTACTTTGAAAACCTAGAGACTAAACGTCTGGCTTAATCTACTCTTTGAGTAAGTAGTTATCGTCTTGGCATTTTTCAGTGCCCTACAAAGCTTATATGAATATGTGTTTTCAATGAGAAACCCCTACGTTTGTCATAGATAATGTTTTTAATGTCACTTTTTTCATACACTGTTTAAAATGTTTCTGTTTTCCAGGATGGAGTCTATCTTGTAAAATGTCCTCTTTACACATCATAAAATCTCCTGTGTTGTTTGGAAGAGGGGACTATATTTCTTTCTAGCAAAATTTTATGCCAGAATCACCAGTCATAGTCACTCTGAAAACATTTATTGGGTGTCAACTATAGACCAATCTCTGGGGACTCAAAGATGGATAGAATTTGGGTCTTGCAAGAAAGTCGTGAAGGGAGGAGGTACCATGTCCTCCTAAGTAAAGCAAAGTAAAATGCGTTAAAATGTGTTAAGTGCTGTGGAGAAGTGTGTACCCTAAATGCTGTGAGATGACAGAGGAGGTGGGTTGGGAAGCTGGCCTTTAAATATGATCTTGGTGAATGAATAGAACAGCTTTTCTGGAATAAGGTTTCTCTGAGTTTAGCCTGAAGAATTTTTGCAGAATCAGGGGCATCATTAATTTCACCTTCTCATTTATGTTTGTATGTACCATGCTCTCTCCTGTTACTCTGCAAAACTCTAGAGGTTTATTCTAATAACATTTTTATGGTTTCAGTTCTGAAAAGTTGATTTTTTTAATCTAGGTTACTTATGTCTTCATTTCCAGATGTGGGGATTTTAGCTTCTAGGAAACAAGATCAACTCATAAAAAATGAAGATGATGGTTCCTATTAACTTTTTTTTTTTTTTTAATTTAAGCTAGTAGTAAAATATAGGTCTCAACCAGTTAAATATTTAGCTTATGGTGGGGTGCAGTGTCTCACGCCTGTAATCCTAACACTTTGGGAGGTTGAGACAGGAGTATCACTTGAGGCCAAGAGTTCAGGCCATGAATGGGCCACTTAACTCCAACTTGGACCACAGAGTGGAACATCCATCTCAAAAAAAAACAAAAAATAGCTTATTATACATTTGAAGTTATGGACATTTTCTAGATCCAAGCATAGCCTTTCTAATAGCTTTTATGTGATAGTAAATATCTTTTCATTTTATTTCAGTAATTTAATAAGTAGACCACTGAAGTTTATTGCTAGAAAATTTTTGGTTAATTTACTGAACTCTAAGTAACTGGGCATCGTGAAATGAAAACCATCGCTGCAAGTACAGGAACAAGGATTGTTTTAATTATATGAAATAATTGGGTATTAATTGTCTAAGGAAGGGGTTTTCCCATTCTGAGATATTTTTTAAATAAATTCTTTCTTCATTTTCAGGTGACTTCCTAAAGATACGTTGTTGTCCACTCAAGTTAGATAATCTAAAGTGAGACTTCTAAGATAAACTTGCAAATATACCTAGTAATCATTTTCCTTTCCTGATAAATTCAGACTGGCCCATGTTTGTTTCTTCCTGGTAATAAATCAATGGCCAGTCAGTATTCATGGTCTGTCACATTTCATCAGGTTGAGGACCTTCCGTCTTAACTCTGGATTGACGATTTAAACAAATGGCACTTGCTGAAACATTGAATTTATAGGGTAGCCCTCCCACCTGTGCAAGTTGAAATTTGAATGGAGTTCATCTAGTTCTAGTAAAAGTGCATAATTCATCACAGCTCTGCTAAACCACCTGGCGTTGCTGTCACACAGGCATGATTGCTGGTTTTAATTTGGTCTGGATCATCAAAGTATTTGAACAGTACGGGTGGGCTTTGCAGTAGTGACAGAAGATAACCTTTGGTGTCTCTTAAGACATGTTGGGCCAGTCCCCTCATAGCTCATTTTCAGAATACTGAAACCAGGAGAGTTATTTACTTCAGACCTTTTTTTTATTATTTACTCTTGGTTTGGTCTCATAGGTTTTGAGAGAACAAATTTTTTTCTGTTTTCCTTAGATAATGATAGCACTTAGTGAGCACTGTGTATGGAGCACACATACATTCTCTCTAGTTCTTGGAACAATGCCAAAGCATGTTCCTCATTTTCCAGGTAGCACCTAAGACCTGGGGCGACTTGCCTTGACCTAGGCAGCTAGTCGTAGAGGCAGGATCTTGACACACTATATTGTTTGGTGTTGTCAATAGAGAAATTCGTCATGGAAAACTGGAGAACAGATATCATTAAGTTACATTTAGTTTTATGATGAAGAGGAATTGGGTTAGAATTAGAGTGGGCTTTGTTGAAAGAGAGTAGCATGTTTGTAGAAAGGGAAGTTGAAGTTAAAGCTGTCCTAAAATATTGCAAGGAAGAGAAAGGTGCTTACTACCACAAAAAACTATGCGCCTATGTTTTTGCGAAGTAAAAAAAAGTTTGATAGTGTATATCATGGTAATGACATATTTCCATGTGTTTGATATTTTCCCAGCAAAATAATCAGCTCTTATTTTCCCTTACAGAGTCAACTGTTCATTTTATTTCAAAATTGGAGCGTGTCGTCATGGAGACAGGTGCTCTCGGTTGCACAATAAACCGACCTTTAGCCAGGTTTGTTTGCTTTTTTTTTTTTCCCATGTAAATTATCAAAATTTCATGTACTTTTTTTAGAGGCAATTAATAATTTCCTCATATTGAGCAAGTAATTTTTTTCTCTAGTTATTTCATTGGTGTTCCTAAGTGAGTATGTTCTTTTGTTAAAATGAGAACAAGGCAGGTAAACCACTCCCAGTGGAAGGGCTGAGAGCACCATTCCCTGTTTTTATCATTTAGAGGAACTTGTTTAAAAATAAGTTCTAATGTTTATTTGTTGGCTGTGCTTGGTACGCAGTGCCCTGCCATCCTCCCTATCCCTCTAATAGATACATGTCCAGGGCTGGCAGCGCCCCTGTTCCAGGCACCAGTGGGTGCAGAGTGGGCTTTCTAGTCTTTGCTTCCTGCAGCCAGTAGAGGTGATGGAGCCGCCTTACGAGCTAGAGTGATTGTCTCCAGGTCCACCATGCTGTACTGCTCGAGTTTCTCTGGGTGTGTCCTTACTTTCAGACCCTAGTTGAGGAAACAGCAAGTTGCATTGTGTCAGGCAAACATGAAGCAGAGCTTACGGGTAGAAGATGGGCATAAATTGTTCATAGCCCGTCTGTTCAGTTAATCAAGAGGTAGTTGCCTGTTATCTTGGGCTTAAACCTGAGTTCAGTTGAACCAAAAATTGTGATTTTTTTTGATAGTTTTATTTTTGGTTAATTGAAGAAAAAGCAGGGCTTTGCACACTACAAGGAATCACTGATGGATTAAAGGGAGAAAGCATTTCTAATAGCAGAAAACTTCTGCCCAAGTTTATGAGAGAATTTGAAAATCTATACTTGAGTCTTTCTAGACTTAGGGCTGGTGAGCTCCTTGCAGCGCTCCTTTGCAGTCCGAATGTGCAGCCTCTGAACCATCATGTAACTGTTGTGTGTGGCCCCTGGAAGCTGCCAGCCTCTGCCTTTGAGCTCACATCTTTCTGTATGTTCTCCTGTAAGCATTTAAGAAAATCCACCACTCAGTATAAGTGAGCTGGAAGGAAGAGACATGGGTGTTTTGCCATCAAAGCCCATGGAAAACCCCATAGCACAGTGTATTTTTAGAAGGGGAACAGATGGCTTTCCCCCTCCATTATTCCTAATTACTAAGTGGTTAGTATAACAAGAAGCTATCTTTTAATACCTCTGGTTATGTCTCTTTTTGTGAATTTCAGAATATTAGAGAACCTTGCTTTAAATTTCTATATATTATAATTGTTTTTTAAAACAAGTGATTTGATTTATGAACTAAATCTGCAACTAAACCACCAGCCATAGATTTTACAGTGACCATGCACCTTAAGTGTGTGTCCACCAAGTCATATGAGTTTTCTTTAAACTCTTGTTTTGTTTTTTTCTGAATGGTGGATTACCTCAGAATACTAAATGTGAAGTTAATTGGGGCGCTGCGGATCAGACAACATGGTGCATTAAACAGGCACTACCAGATTACCTGAGTGAGACCCGCAGTGAATTTTACTGTTGACAAATAGGGTTTAGTTGAACTTTGCCTCAGAGTTGTCACACTGTAGTGACTCCAGTTGGAAACTGAGTAAGGTCAGTTTAGGGAAGCACCTGTGGCTTGGGGAGGGTGCTGGACCCCGAGTGCAGGTGCCTCTTTGAGTCTAGTGGCTAAGCGTGTGCTGTCTGGCTGCTGGACATTCCTCCCAGGTAGGTTTCCCAGCTGCAGACCCTTGACTGGGGAGCTGTCATATGCCACTGCCCTTTAAATGTACCTAGAAAGGGAACCGGCTGGTTTTGTAAAACCACTTACAAAAATGCTTTACATACGTCTTGTTTAGACTGAACATTTATCTTTCTTAATCATGCAGTTATTGATCTAGCTTGTAAATCTCTAGCATAATTTAGGGTGGGTTTCTTACAGTGATATGGACATTAAGATTTATGTAATATATTAGCCTACTAACTTAAACATGGTTTGTTTTTTCAGACAACTTGATTTTAAGAAGAACGGTACAGTGTAAGGTTTCAAGTCTGCCTGATCCAGTTTAAAGCACAAGGGCTAAAAGGATTTTTTTCCTTAAAAGAAGGATCGGAAAAGAACAAATGTTTTAAGCTATTGTATTATGTAAACAGAGATCCCACCAAGAAAGTGTAAATAAGAGTCAGGTATCCATGACAGTTAAGAAACCTGTTTGGTGTGCCTGTTTTGCTCAGACGAGAGAATTTGATGTACTGCATACGGTTGAGTTATGCATTTGGTTTCGAAAAATTATTTTGTGTGGGGAATACGATTATAATGTGAATTTTTCCACATCTTAGTGTCTGCTAGCTTGAAGTACAAGAAAATGTTAGTGTTCTATTATTTATCTTGTATTCAAACATTTAATAACGTGGGACTACTCAAAACAACAATTATAATTTCTTCTTGGTTGCTGGCTGACTTGACCCAAGTCACTGCTCAAACTCTGTTTTCATAATATGATGGTTTTGGTGTACTCTTCAGAAGACAAGTGTCTGACTTGCGGGAAAAACAAACAAACGTTTAGCCATTTGCAAACAAATTGTCTCTTTGCAATTGTCTAATATATGCACAGCAGCCAGTAGAATTCCCCTTTTTATTTTTTTTTCCCCGCAGACCATCTTGATTCAAAACATCTATCGTAATCCCCAAAACAGTGCACAGACGGCTGACGGCTCACACTGTAAGTCCCACAGTTGGAGAAATTTTTTTAAAACAATGGTGTTAAAGAGCCCACTCTTAATTGAGACAAACAATGTTGGCTTCTGAGCTGCTGACATAGAGCTGTTGCAAACAGGACAAGGTGCTGGAACTCCTTGGCGCACACAGCAAGAACTTGACACTTGGCCACGTTCAGGAGGCTTTTCTAGGGAAGGCTGCTGGCCGGGCCTCTTCCATTGATTGACCTTTGTCATGAGAGTGGGTCCGTCCATGTGAAATTGGGTTTTAACATTATCAGCCGATCATTGGTCTTTACAGTGACTGAACCCCTGACCTTTGTTAAGTTCTTTCTGTAAAATTAAAAATCTTAGGAATATTAAGGAATCAATAAGGTAAGTTGCCCAATAAGTGTGGGTTTTATTTCACCATTATGATTTTTTCTCTAGGAAGGGAGATTTCATGATATATAATTATTGTATTTCTCTAATACAGTAATTTTTTTCATCAGTTTATTTAGGCACTTTTCTCTCTCAGTTCATTTAAAGTTTTCTGTAACATCTAAGAAAATGTCGGGAGTATCCTCGCATGCTCTTTGCTCTTTCACCTGAACTGAAATTTTGAAATGAAGAGTTTTTACATTCTGTAAACAGAAATACAGTATTAGTATATCATGAGATCTCTGTTACATTGCAGTGTTAGGGTGTTTCAAGACAGCCATCAACTAAGAGAAAACATCTCTGCTTCTGAAGAAAATAACTTGCTCTTTTTTCAGCATTGAATCTCGACTGAAGCAATTACCAAAGGAAACCGGTTAAGTGTTTACATTTAATTTTCCATAATATAAAGTTGTTGCGTTTTGTATTTCAGACCATTGCCCTCTTGAACATTTACCGTAACCCTCAAAACTCTTCCCAGTCTGCTGACGGTTTGCGCTGTAAGTTCATACAAGTTCCTTCCCTGGTTCCCTGGGCTTGCGTGTCAGAGCTCAGTGTCCACTCCATCTGGTCTGCCGTGGTAGTGTCAAGGACCGCGTTTCACTAGAGGTGGCAAGGAGCTTTTGTCCCACTGACCCCATGGAAACCTCCGTTGGAGATTTGAACTGCCCACGTGTTAAGGGAAAAAGGGACTGGAAAGGGTGCTCTTTAAAACAGTCTGGAGCCGCTGCTGCTCTCTTGTTCCTTACTCTGACCGTCATCCTAGGGGGAATATACTGGAAGTAAACATCGAGTTATGTTTTTCCCTCTAAGAGCAACAGTGTTTGAATGTTTCTCCCGCTTTCTGGAACTTTAAAAAACAAATTGTTTTGAGATTATTTCTCAGATTTTATTTCTTATCCTTTTTTCCTTAAACTCCATCCTGGAGGTCACACTTTAGCTGTGAGAACATTGTTCTGAGCATGCTTCCCAAATGAGGGTCTGCAGTTTGCATTGACCCCTGAGTTTTCTTACCTGCCAGCCCTGTGCCAATTAGTCACACTGGGTTGGGTGTGCTCAGTTCAGATAGGTCCTTGACAAAAAAGACACTCAATTTTTACTGACATACTTTGCATAGATACGATCTCCAGCTGTAGGAGTTGGAGTTTCTTTGCTTCATTTAAAAAACAAAGGGTACCTGGTGGGGAAATAAGTCTAAACTGGGTATTCAGTAGACATTACCAATTTTTTCCTGTACTGAGAAATAAGAAATTGAAGTTGAATTTAATTTCTTTATAACTATCCAGCTATGGAATCACTGAAATTTAGTCATTTGTGGATAAATTGAAATGAACACCTGGACTCTTTATTAAAATCAAGGAGTCCAAACCAAAGGGTAGATACTTCTCATTCGCCAGATGTTTCAAGGCAGTAGAAATTGAGATATCCTTGGACAGCCACAAGCTTTAATTGGGTACACCCTTCACCTGGAGCCCCTCAGTTTATAGGGTGACCTGCACTGGGGGAATGATCCCAGAAGGTGGCCCCACATTGGGAGGCCTGGGTTATGCTCAAGAGGGGTACACATTTCTGTGTGGGGTGGGGTTTTCTTACAAATTTTCCTGCTGAGACACTGAATGCTTTTCCATGCTAATACTGACCTGACAGTAGAGGTTTCTTTCCCTGAATCTGATGGTAGCAGAATTTACTTGGTAACCCTCGATTTAAAATACCTGGTGTTTTGTTTTGTTTTCTTTTCTTTAATAAGATCAATAGGTAGAGGGAAATGTTTATATATGAACTTATTAAATAATTTTTGTTAACAACACCTCCCTGGGATAAAGATGAATGACAAGTAGGTGACTGAGTAACAGTAATTATTCTTTGCCCTGATTGTCGACTTGGGGACTGTGTGTGCTTTATTGACAATAGAATGTTGTATTAGTTTTCTTTGTGTCTTTATTTGCAATTCACAGTACTCTTGTTTTGCGTATACTACAAATAAAAGTTTAGCTATTGCTAAATATTCCAATTCTGGGGTCCAGATCGTACAAATTAAATGAGATTTTAATTCCGCATTTTAAGAAGAAATTAATTACCTAAAATTACTGGTTCTTAGCATACCCTTTGACATATAGAAAAAAGGTTCATACGTGTGAATTAAAGTTAAATATGAATCCCACTTTAAGAATAATATTTCTGTGAGAAAACTGGTTTATTTTCCAAGTTGCATTATTTAAAATAGATTGAGTCATTTAAATAAATACATTTTTGGTAAATCAGTATTTTATTGCTCTTATGTCTGCCTTTCAAGTCATTTTGATTGATTTGAAAATTTTAAGCAGAATGGATGTAGCCAGGTAGTTTAAAATAACCACCAGAAAACCTTTTCTCAAAGCTGCTATAACTTTGAGCATGTAAATATTATTTTTCCTCCTCTCTTTCTGATGTGGAAAAGGAAGTGAGTTTTAAATACTAAAATCTGCCCTTTGGAGTGGGCCTTTCGGCTAGTTTTTCTGTTGTTTATAACTTGATTTCTACTCAGGGAAGGAGAGTATGTTCTTGGTAGCTTTTAAATCGGGACATCCTGTGGTACCATAGGCAGGCTCTCAGAAGTAGCAGTTGTTGCATTCAGTAAGTTTTGGGTTTGAAAGCAAACTGTATTCCTGGAAATTCAAAAATAACTGAAACATAGCCCCAGATAAGTTAGAAAGTGAACTTAAATCACTCTCAGAATCAGAACATAAGTTAGTTTTTGTTTTTAAAGATAAAAAGGTCTTTGAGCAAGCTCAAAGTCAGCTGCCTTTGGTGGGATGCACCAGATGAGGCAGCCAGACTTGTCAGCTGACCAGTCACCCAGGAGTGTGGGTCCCTGGAAGGTAACGATCCAAGACTTGAGCTGGCCCAGCCTGACACCAGTCAGGCCTTTGCTGCCCCCCATCTGGCTTTCTGAAACATCAGTTTATTGACATGCCAGCTTTTGATTTCTCAGGGTTTAGAGAACTCTAGAATTTGAACATAAAATTTGGTAGAGAATGATAAATTTGCAAAATCTACCCATACAGTGGATGTGATTTCACTTAGTGCATGTGAATTATGGAGAATAAACTGATGGAAATAGTTCTGGAATGTAAGAATGCTTCCTTCCACAAAGCATTCACCTTTCTCTTTATTTGGGGGCATCCAAAAATATGGTAATTGTGCCTGATAATCATCCTACCGAGTTCTTTATGGTTGCTTGGGTTTTAATCGCATCAGAAAAATTTATAGCATTCTATGGCTGACAGTCTGTGAAAGAAACTAGTTAGGAACATAAGCTCTTAATTACTTACCCTGATTTCCGCTTTTGTTTTAAACTAATAAAAGGGGGAACAAATCAGTGTACTTACTTGGCCTGCATTCTAAATCTTAAAAGGAAGATAATTTTATTTAAAAGTTTATTAATTTGAGAGTCAACTTTTCCTCACACTTTCTGAAAATGTGGCCCTTTTGATGCTGATTAAAACTGGTTGTGGTTTTAATATTTTAATAACCAGAATTGAGACTGTCATAGGGGCATTTAAACCTTACCACACTTCACACCATTAACAAGTAGCTGTGTGCCACAGCTGCTCAGTGCTGCAGAGTGCAGCTCTGCCCGGTTTTCTCTAGATAATCTCGTGTGTTGTTGTAGCAGTTTGAGTTTAAGCGCAAGAGTTCACTCTCGGTTAACCCCTTCTAACCAGCAAGATTTCTGTTGTTTCCAGGTGCGGTGAGCGATGTTGAGATGCAGGAACACTATGATGAATTTTTTGAGGTAAGAAAATTGACTACTATGGTTGGTAGACCTCTTGACCTTCTGTGTCTGCTTGGAAGGAGTTAAAATTTTTGTCCACTAATAACCATACTTATACATGAGCTATATTTAATTACACTCTTAATATATATAACTATCCTTAAGCCTCTGTGATCTCCCTTTAGGAGGTTTTTACAGAAATGGAGGAGAAGTATGGGGAAGTTGAGGAGATGAACGTCTGTGATAACCTGGGAGACCACCTGGTGGGGAACGTGTACGTCAAGGTAGGAACAAGACGGCAGCAGCCGGGGGTGCCCTGGTAGCGGTTAACCTTGACCCTGTAGGCTCAGGCTCACGAAGGACTCGGAGGGTTGACTTGGCCTTTGCCAGCTGTCAGGTGTCTTGGGTGTCTGGCCGGCTGTGTGCCCCGGCAGCCACGGGCCCTGTCTGTAGTATTTTAGTGAAGAATATCTGACGTCGTTGCTTAGAAGTTGTTTGGACTAGGGAGAAGTTAGTTTATTTATATGTTTGGTCTCTTTCCTTTTTTAAAAAAATAAAACTTCATTTGCCTACACAATCATTACATTTGCTCCTTTAACCAATTGGATTGGAAAAGGAAGGCAAGTTTGCATAATCATAAAGGGTTGGATGGTTTTTTAATTGTCCTGCAACATCATTCCACCCTATTATATCTAAGTGAGCACATATATCCGTTTGGATCAATGATTGAAAATGTGTTACTAAAGTGTGAGCGCCAAGCCATTTTTGTTTTCTCTCTTCAGTTTCGCCGTGAAGAGGATGCGGAAAAGGCTGTGATTGACTTGAATAACCGTTGGTTTAACGGACAGCCGATCCATGCTGAGCTCTCACCTGTGACTGACTTCAGAGAAGCCTGCTGCCGCCAGTATGAGATGGGGTGAGTGTGGGGCAGGCTGACACAGCACCTCCTCGGTGACTGAGCACAGCCCAGGGGTGTGTGTGCACGAGGTAATAAGCTCTGTTTCCGACCCACAGAGAATGTACACGAGGCGGCTTCTGTAACTTCATGCATTTGAAGCCCATTTCTAGAGAACTGCGGCGTGAGCTATATGGGCGCCGGCGCAAGAAGTAAGTAGTCCCATGTGGCCATTGTAATGCTTGATGGCTTTTTTGCCCTTAAGAAAAAAAAATGGCATAGGTGTCCTTTCTATTTAAAAAGTGCTGCTTAGAATTTAGTACATATTTTAAAATGTAAAAGTGTACACTTTGGAGAAACTATGTACCTGTACACAGAAAACAATTTCTTTTTTTTTTTTTT
>VBSM01003231.1:119299-141502 GCA_008086735.1 Cheirogaleus medius | reverse complement strand
GTAGTTATGATTTAAATAACGTGCAGTTTGCCCAAAAACGTGCGGTCCCTGGCGCAGGTCTTAGAGATTTCTGTGCGGTACGAAAGGTGTTAACACGTCTCCCCACGGACTGTGGGAGAAACTGCCAGGTGGGATGAGCACTCAGTGACCGGGGCAGAATGGGCTGAAAGCAAAAGCAAGTGTCTTTACCAGAGAAGAATCCGGAATGGGGAGCAGCGGGAAGGGGCTCAGGGGGCCGGGTCGGGTCAGCGTCTACTCTCCCGGGCAGTGTTGCCCCCTGGGGGCTGGGTTGGTTGGAGTGGCTTGAGTGTTTGGGTTTTTTTAATTGAGGTGGAATTTGCATAACATTTAGGTTATTGTGAACCAATAATTTTAAATAAATAATTTAGATGTGAACAATTCAGTAGCGTTTAGTACATGCAGAGAGTCCTGCAGCCGCCACCTCCATCGAGTTCCAAAACATTCTCACCCCCACCCACTCCCCTCCCCTGGCAGCCAGTAATCCGTTTCCTGCCTCTGGATTTTCCGGTCCTGGACATCTCACATGAAAGGAATCGCACACTCCGTGGCCTCACGTCTCCGCTTATTTCACTCAGCGTGACGTGTCCAGGCTTGTCTGTCACGGCGCGTGTGTCAACCTGCTTCAGCATACTTCCTTCCTGCTGTGACGTTCCACTGTGTGGAGGGACCACATTTTGTTTATCCGTGTATCCATCGGTGGGCGTTTGGGTTGTTTCCTATTTTTAGCTACTGTGAATACTGCTAGGAACGCCATGGGCAAGTTTGTTGTTCCATTCTGGTCGGGTGTCTGCGCAAGGGTGGGACTGCCGGGTAGCGGAATTCCGTGGGGATTTTGAGGAACCGTCCGGCTGTCCCGCGGTGGCTGCCGCGTTTTACATTCTCGCCCACAGTTGACAAGGGTTCCGATTGCTCCACATCCCTACCAACACTTGTTATCTTCCCTCTTCAAAATAATTACAGCCACGCTAGTGCGTGTGAGGGGTGACGTGCGTTTCTCTGATGACTAATGAAGCTGAGCATCTTCTCGTGCTTGCCGGTCGTCTGTGTGTGTCTGGGAAAGGCCCGTCATCCGTTTTTAAATTGGGTTTTTTGTTGAGCTGTCAGAGTTCTTAGTATATTTTGTTTACTAGACCCTTACCAGATACATGATTTGCAAATGTTTCCTCCCATTCTGCAGGGTATCTTTTTACTTTCTTAATGTTCTTTGACGCACAGCAGTTTTTCACTTTGGCGAAGTCAAAATCTGTTTACTTTTTCTCTTTTCCTCATGCTTTGTTGTCATATCCATTGCAAATCCAAGATCACGAACATTCACCCCGGCATTTTCTTCTAGCAGTTTCATGGATGTAGCACACCGATCCATTCTGAGATTTCGTGGGTGTGCGATGTGGCGTTTGTCTTCCTTTGCGCGTGGATACCCACTCGTCTCGGCATCGCTTGCGGGAGAGCTGATCCTCTCCCTGTGGGAGGCCTTGGCAACCTGTCAAAAGTCCACCGGCCACGGGTGCACGGGCTCATTTCTGGACTCTGGACTCTGTCCCGTGCGCATGTCTGTCCCGTGCCGGCACCAGCCCGGCTCGATCGCTGTAGCTTCTTGGAGAGTTTTGCGAGGGGAAGTGTGGGGCCTCCAGCTTTGTTCTAGCACAGCAGCGTTCAGGAAATGGTGATGTGTCCTGGTGTGTTTGTTTTCATGTCTCTTTTGCTTGGGATTCTGTGAGCTGCTTGGATTCCAGTGCGAGATCAATAAGAGTTCCAGAAAGAAAAGAGAAAAGGCCGGGAAGGGTGTCTCGTCTCCAGTGAAAAATTCACGGAGCTGCCCCAGAACAGAAAGACGTGACCGTGCAGGTCGAGAGCCCTCCCCGCACCCGGCACGACATCCACACAGCAGACCTCACCGTGAAATGTGAGGTCACATGGGACATGGAGACCCTAAGCACCTCCAGGAGGGTGTGGGGGCCCCGCTCACACGGGAGGGCCGAGACGAGAAGGGCATCCGGCTTCTCAGCCTCCAGCTCAGGAGGCAGGCAGAGGAGACCAGGGGCTGAGGCCTGACCGCACCTAGGGGTGGGGGTAGAGGCTAGGCGCGCAGGTGCAGGCGCACGCCCCCTAGTGGCGGGGGCAGACGTCTCCTCCGGTGCAGGAAGCGGCACAAGAAGCGGCGGCGCCGCCTCATCCAGGAACACGCTCATCCAGGAACACGCTTCGCAGAGGAGGGAGGCAAGAAGAGGGAAAAGGCTTCCTCTGAGGCGGCCCCGCGAGGCACCCCCAGGCTGACAGTGGCCCGGCGGCCATGCCTTGCGACAAGACAGTGGCCCCAGGAGTGGCGCTCCAAGGGAGGGAAGGAGACCGAGACATGGGGGCTGCGCGTACGGAGAGCTGGGGGTTGCGCCCGTCCCGGGAGAGCCGCACGAGGAGGTGATCGCAGCACCCGGCAAGGCGAGGCAAAGAGTAACGGTGAGCGCCAAGCGGTGACCTGCCACAAAGTCACAGGACGCACCCGGTGGCTCGGAGCTCGGCTCAGTTCCTGCCAGCGGGAAGGCGCGTGTGAGCTGGGTCTTCGTCTTCCGCGGGAGGACGTGGTGGATGACTTGGAAAAGCAAAGCAGCACGCCAAGTTCCTAGAAACGTGGGCGCAGATGGCGTGAGACCAGCTGGGGGAGTGACGGCGGCCGCCCGGGGAGGGGCCGGTGGGCGGCGGGGCCGGCTGGCTCTCGAGCGGCTCCTGCGGAGACCGCAGCTGTGTCTCTGCGCACCCTGGACAGAGGACAGAGCGGTCTGTCTGTGTGAAGCTGGAGAACCTAGTTTATGGAGAAGAGAGTGCACATAACTTGGTGACATGTTTCTGAACATCTCAGCAGTCAAGAATCAGGCTTTTGTGAACCTGACGATGTCACGGAGCATCGGGAACAGCACCCCTGGTGACCTGTGAATCCCGTAGTCGCACGGCTCCGGGATGGGTCAGCGGTGTGCTGTGCTGACCCTGAGCAATTTCCAACAGGACGGTGTCGTGGCCTGGCCCCTGGGGACCACGGAGACAGCCCGTGAGAGTGACGGTGCCGTCACCAAGGGGCTCGGAGCCAGCCCTGGCCCCACCCAGCCTGGCCCACCCCGGGGTCTGCACAGGGAAACTGCTGCCCCCAGGGACCGGCCGCCCCCGACCTGCCGCCACACAGGTGCAGACCGAGCTGAAGCCTGCAACCCTGAGGCGCCCCCCCCCCCGTGTGACATGTGACAGTGGCACCTCCTCCAGAGGCACAGACCCCTGTGGCAGGCCCGGTGGGGTCCCCAATCCAAGTTCCTTTGCCAGCTTTCTGGCTGGGCTGGCCGCGAGCAGTGGGGCCCAGGCTTCAGCAGCTGCTCCCTCCTGTCCCTTGGCCACTCCTCCCACCGCGGCGTCCTCCCTCCATCCCCGTGTTCAAATCACCCCGCTTTATGCAGACACCAGTCGTTGGAGCCACCCTGATGGCCTCACTTAACGTCAGTCACTTTTTTAAAGGGCCCATCTCCAAATGAGCTCCCAGTCTGACGTCCTGGGTGTGAGGACTTCAGCATACAAATTGCGGGGACACCCCCACAGCCACTGGGGGCTCCTGCTGCCGAGCAGCCTCCGATGCTGGGACTTGCTGGCCTGTGACGAGGGCGGGTCCTGCGGAGAGCCGCAGCCCTGGCCCCGACGTCGGGGCTGATCTCACCGGTTGGGGGTTCCCAGGCAGTTCCCCAGTTCCCGCGTCTACAAGCTGGAGACTGGCGTCCACGGCACAGCCACTGAGCATCGAAACGGACGAGGTGGGGCCCCCCGTAGCCAGTCTGGATGGCAGCTGTCACCAGCACACTCCCTGCGCGTCCCGTCCTCTCACTGCCGCTCCAGCAGGCACCTCCCGCTTCCTGGAACACACCTGTGCGTGCGCACGCTGCCCCGGGCCCTGCCGCCACTGGGACCTGCGCAGACCCAGCATCGTGCCACTGGACTGAATTCAGCCTCTGCGGGGAGCAATTGCAAAGCTTGTGATTTTGAGAACAGACTTTTTGAAAACCACTGAGGCCGAGATTTCGTGGTATCTATTTCTAAGACAGTTTAATACGTTTATCTTTCACAACCGCTATTAAGAAATGGGAACCCAGGAACCCAGAATGTCTCAAACCGATCATTTAGTTCTGTAGAAAGTATGCTTTGAAATGTGATAATCAGTGAGAGGAATGACTTCCATGTGTGGAGCTGTCAGCCCCACACTGTCCTCTGAGCAAAACGATCCTAAGAGGTAAATAGACATACAGTGGAGAGCTCTACAGGCAATTAAGTTTGCCAACAAAGTTTGGTTTCTCTTTGCAGGACTTCTCAGAGCCTTCAGTGTGCTGATAAGCATCATGTCCCTGTATCAGTTACAGCTTGGTTCTGCTGCCAGTGACAAAAACCCCAGGTGATGATGGCTTTGTTCATTAGTTTATGTCTCTCACCGAGTCACAGTCCAGAAATCAGCAGGCCCAGGCTGATATGGCAGCCAATCAGCAGCAGAGACCTAAGACCTTTCTACCTTGCTTACCCTGCATCATCAGCACATGACTTCCACCTCATGATCCAAGGTGGCTGCTTGAGCACCAGCCATTATGTCCACATTCCAATGAGCAGGGAGGAGGAAGGAATAAAGAAGAGGGCACACTTCTCCCTTTGTGGACACTTCCTGAAGTCACACGTGATACTTTCATGTAATATTTCACCCCCTTGGCCGACTGGGCTGCCAGCCGACACAGTGCCTTCGGGTGAACTTGAAAACAGGAGCCCATCTAAAGGCAGCCCTGAGGGCACACAGCTTAACAGGCAGCAGTGCCTCTGTGCAGACTAGAAAAATAGCGAATGAGCCCAGGGCTGCCTTTTCTGCAGGGGCCCGGATGCAGCCCCGTGCAGGGGACTTGCCTGGTCGCGGAGAGCTCAGACTGGGGTCCAGCCCTAACGTCCCCTCCCGGCTTCACGACGTGCTCTGGGCTCACCCTACGCTAATGAGCACAGGCAGCCGCCCTGCCCGCTGGCCCGAACGCAGCTGCAAGGGAAGCTGGCAAGGCAGCTTTCACTCAGGAGGCCAGAGGCCCAGCTAAGAATGGGGCGGGGGCTCTGGTCCTAAGGGAAAAGCAAAATCAAGATTCGGTGCCAGTTTCAGTCTCTGCACCTGCCCATGAGGAGACAGCACCCACACACCTTCCCAAGTGCCTTTGTGATGACACCCCAGAAGTGACAGAGACGGCACAGGACTCTCGTGTCCCACAGGGTGAGTCCACGGAGCGCCGTGGCTCTAGCCACGATCAGCCATGTGGCAGGCGGGTCCCTTGCTCCCTCTGAGCTGGAGCGGTGGGCGTCAGTCATGTCTGGCCAGGCCACCAGGCGAGGGCTGCTCCAGGCTGAGATGGACTCACGTCAGGATTTACGTCCTGGTAGGAGACGGTCACCTCCCTTCCACCCCGCACCCTCGGGCCTGGAAAGCGCTGACTACTCTCCCCACACCGCCCCTGCCGCTGAGGCTTGGGAACCGGACAGCGGCTGGCCGGTCAGATACGCCTCCCCAGATGGGAATGGGCGGTGGCCTCGGCCACCAGGGAGGAGCCGTGCCAGCCCTCTCGGCCGGGTCTGGCTGCAGGTGGACAGCGGCACCCCTGCCTCTACTGGGGGGGGCAGAGCGCGGCCTCTACCTCACCTGGGTGTGACCCGGCCACACTGGTTTCGAGACCATCTAGAGTCCACCCACCGGCCCTCCACGAAGGCCCCTTTTCGCTAAATGGCCACAGGCTGTGTCTCTGCAGCGGGGAGCCTTGAGTGGGGACGTTCCCTCCACCACAGACTGGGATGCCGCATTTTCCGTCCCTCCCCCTCCCCGGAGTCAGGGCTGCTGCGGGGGAGCAGCCGGCTGTCCCGGGACAGTTTGACGAATGCCGAAAGGACTCCCGCCCTAAATAGCTCTTCCCAAATTTTGTCAGCTCACTTAGAATGCTGCCGACAACGTTGCATTTCTTAGGAGACCGGTTTGACAGTAGGCGTTTCGGGCACTGGGGCATGCACGTTAGAAGCAAGATTCTTTTTTACGTGCCAAAGTGACAGGGCCCAGGAAAGAGGGAGGAGATGCCGAGCAGCGGGGAGCCCCGGGCTCCTGAGGTCAACCGCACTCAGCTCCTGCAAATCCCGGAGAGAGGGGGGATGGGCAACCTTTGGGGAGACAGCGTGACCAGGCCCTAACAAATTCACTCGACACGGCTCCCCAGCACCCGCTGTGGGCCCGGGACGGCTCCAGGCCCTGGAATCACAGCGATGGGACGACCCAGCGAAAGCCACCAGAGCTCCCCTGCTGGCGAGAGGAGTCGAACACGACATAAGACAGGCACGTGACGCGGCCTACAAGCAGGTGGCCAGCGCCATCCAGAGCAGCAAGAAACCGTCAGAGGGACGGACACAAACGAGATGTGCAATATCCACACGGTGGGCCATCAGCCAGCCTTAGAGAGGAGGGCCATCCTGACACCTGCGACGGCAGGGATGGCCCTTGGGGACAGTTTGCCAAGTGAAACCTGCCCGTCACCAAAGGACAGGTCCTGTACGATTCCACCTGTGTGAGTCCCCAGAGTGGCCAGATTCAGAGACGGTAGCGTGGTGGGGGCGGGGCCGGGGGAGCTGGCGTTTGATGGGACAGAGTTGGGTTTGGGACAATGAAGACATTCTGGAGAAGGACGGTGTGACAGCTACACAACCACGTGAATGTGCTTCGGGCTGCAGAACTGTGAGTTTAAAGATGGTTCAGCTGATACGTTTTACGTGTATTTTGCCACAATTTAAGAAAACAGAAAAGGGCTGGTGAGTGCTGGCAGGCAGGGCAGCCACACCTCCCGGTGGGCAGGGGGGGGTGGCCCTCGCTGAGGTGACATTTGAGCAGAGACCAGACAGAGGTGACGGGCTGCCCAGTGGAACTGGGGGGAACAAACTCCAGGCCGCAGGCACAGCTGGTGCAAGACCAAGTCAGGAGCGCGGCCGGCGCGATCAAGGCAGGAGGGGAGCGCGGGAGCAGAGCGTGAGCAGGAGCCACAGGTGCCTGGCAAGGACGGTGGGGCGAGTCAGACTGCGGGAGGAGGAGGTCTGTGTCAGCAGGGGCTGCTGGAGCTGGCCAGCCAGGAACACCGAAGTTGGAGGGAAGCTGAGAACCTCCGCACAGGGCGCTGCACATACCTACCCAGGTGCAAAGTGACGGGCACAGAGGCACGAAGTCGTGCAGTCACAACCTGCTCACCCAGCCACATCATCCCTGACTCCGGATGGAGATGACTGCTCACACGTCTCCCCATACCTCTGCAGCCGCTTATCATACAGCACCCCTCGGTTGCTGGTTATGGAGCAAGGAAACTGGAACTGACCCCCACCCCACCCTGCAGGGGCCAGGCGCGCAGCCAGCCATAGCGCAAAGGCAGGGAGGGGCCAGGCGCGCAGCCAGCCATAGCGCAAAGGCGGGGAGGGGCCAGGCGCTGAGTGGCTTTCTGAATGTCAGAGCTCAGCTGGTTTCGTGTTCCTGGTCTCCAGGCATCTTAGCAACTGCTTGAATTGTACCCTGGCGTCGAGCCGCCCTCGGGGTGGGGCAGGGTCTCTGGACACTCGCGAGGGCCTTTTCTCTGCAGGCTGAGACATCCTTGCTGGGCTGCAGCGTGGCCTGGGAGCCCCGCCACGGCGTTGCTCCTCCCGGCTCCGCTGAGCAGAGGCGGCCAATGGCCCATCAGCCCCACCGGCCAGGGGCGAGGACCAGTGGCCACAGACATGCCAGGCCCGTGAGGCCTCGGGAACGCGAGCCCTGGGACCCCACGCAGGACCCTGCTGTGCGGGGCGGAGGGGCTCACCTGGCTCTCACCGGACTGGCCCAGGCTGCGCCCACCTCCACCCACCCCCTTTCCTCTCCCTGCTCCAGTCTCGCCACAGCCCTCAGGGACGGAGGAGCCCAGGGTCCTGGACACTACTGACCTGCTGTGTGTCTGCCCTTCCTCCATCCCACGGCCTTGACACGCGGGGCGGGCAGCAGTGGGGACTCCCTGCGGCCTGGAAATCCCTGACCGGCCACCAGGCCCCGGGCCTGGCCAGGAACACGCACACACGAGAACCAGAGTCAGCGGCCTGGCGCGTGGCCACAGGCAGGCAGCACAGGGCGATGCTTCGCGTTCTGAACACAAATGATTCCCAAACCCGAGTCTTCCTCTCCCTCCCCTGTGTGTCTCTGTTTCACTCTCGGCCCCGGTGTGTGCCGGGTGAGCGCTCAGGGCCCGCAGCGCCTCCCCGAGGATTCTCCTTTGACCCAGCCCAACGCCACCCCTCCCGCAGGGCCTCGGCATCTCCGGACACATGTGAATCCTCGGAAAATCCAGCGTGTGTGCGGGCCTGCTTGCCGCGTGCACGGCGGGGGAGGTCTGTTTCTCCCCGACCTGTCTTGGCATCTTGTTTCTGATCCCCACTCTGTGCTCTGCTCTCGCTGAGACGCAGAAGGCCCCGAGAAAACTGCTCTGACCCTAACAAGGAGGAAACGTGGCCAATCCACGGACTCTTGACTGCTCTTGAGCTCGGACAGCAGCAAGGCCACCGAGCAGACTCAACTCCAAAGAGGGACAGGCTCCCACGGAGGGAGGGGACGCAAACCACAAACCAGCTGCCCGACAGCAGGGAAGGAACAGCCCGGACGTGGCTGAATTCTTACCGCTGAGTGTGGCAGTTCAGAGTGAGCAGGGCTGGGAGCACAAGGGACAGAAACCCAGGTCCCAGCCTAACTCAGGCACTGTCCTGCCCAAGCCCCTGCCCAGAGACAGGCGGCGTCTGGCGGCAGAGGCGGGAGCGGGCGCGAGCCTGTGCCGGGGTGCAGCAGCGCCATCGTGAGGGCCGGGGCGGGCACTGCACGCCCGGCAGGACCACGGGACCCACGGGCACCCACACCGCGCACAGGTGGAGCAGCCACGGCTGCAAGGACGGAAAGCCTGTGGCACGGGGAGAGCAGCCCCACACCTACAGCCTGCCCATCGGGGACCGAGCCCAGGGCCCGTCAGAAAGGTGTGTCCGTTTCAGGCACGAGGACTGCTTGCCTGGGTCTCTGCTATTCTACAGAAAGACTAACCAGCATCCGGCACAAAATCACCAGAGACGTAACAAAGAAAAAGCCACCCACTGCCTAGAAATAAAGCTGTCAACAGGACTGGATCCGACAATGACCCCCCCCCCCGGCCCCACGTTCCTGGCGGGCAACTGCCGCTGTCACCTACAGCAACGCACGCCCGGCACGGACTTCGCGCTCTCCTGCCCCGTCGTGTTCCCATGCTGCTGTGTCACTCCCTGCCACTGCGAACGAGGACGCAGCGAGCACCGCTGCACAGGGCCTCACGCACACCCGGAGGGAGACCTTAGGGCCCCAGGCGTAGGGTCCCGCTGCGCTGCGCAGGCTCACGCTGCCAGACGATGATGCTTCAGCCAACGATGGTCCCGTAAGATTGCGACGGAGTTGGAAACCTCTGTCCGCTAGTACTGTCGTGGCTGCAGTGACTGCACAGCAACTCATCACTCGTGGGTTTGTGGTGCTGCCAGTCGTATGCGCAAAAGTGCAACACCCCAGGCTTGCACACTCGCTCACACTCACCGCCGCCTCACGCGGAGCAGCTTCCAGTCCTGCAGACTCTACTCGCGGCAGGTGCCCTGCGCCTGTGCACCGTGTTTCACCTTCCATGCTGTGTTTTCACAGTGCCTTTCCGTGTTTAGATAAGCAGCTACGTTGTGTTACAACCGCTACGGTGTTCAGCCCAGACGGCCTGGGTGTGGGCGGGCGGCCCACTGGGTCTGTGTGAGCACACTCTAGGGCGTGCGCACAGCAACGAAATCGCCCAGTGACGCGTTTCTGAGAATGTCAAGTCACGCCTGGCTGCACTGAAAGTCACCGAGACGTGCTCCCAGCGGCTGTCCCGCAGCCGCTCCTGACCAGGGACACGAGCCCCGTTCCTGCAGACACTCACAGTGCGGCTGCCGCTTCCTGAGGACGGTGAGGCCGGGCACTCCGTGTGCTGCTTGGCCGCCGGCTTTTCCCCTCAGTCGACCACTAACACCCAGTCAGTTTCCTGCGGACTTCCAGGCCTTATCTGTCGCTTGGCCGGAGTCCCCCTCAGTCCCAAACCCTGACTGCTGGTCAGCTTCACACAGGAAAAAGAAAGAGGAAGGTGCTTTTCTCAGTCTTCACCTGTTCACAGCCCACGGGGTCTTTCCCTGCACAGAAAAACTCTTAATTTTGATTTGACCAAATCCACCAATGTTCTGTCCTAGCATTTATGCACTTGGGGTCTTAAAAGAAAGCTTTCCTCCCAAGGCGACAAATTGCCTCCGCGCCCCACGCCCGGCCCTGCCCCCGCCCTGCTACGGGGCCGCTCTCCCAGGAGTCTGCTGCGCATGGATGATTCCTCCGCCCCACTGCCTGTTCCCCTCCGTGGTTCCGAAAACTCAGGCCTACACTAACACGCAAGAAATCATAAGTATGGAAGAAAACTGAGTTAATATAAGGCAAAATAGTTAAAATACACCTGATTTTTCTACAAGCCATTTTCTAGAAATGTCTAAGCAACCAAAGCCACCAAAATCATCAAAATGCTCCTTTTCAAACATGCTGGAATAAAATAATTCTTGATTTACATTAAAGCCATTATTGGTTTTTACAGGGCTGAAGTCTTGGGCTCGTTCAAATAATGAGGTAAAGAATGAAAGCATCTGTGCAAGATAATACCCTCTAAGTTCCATTTTTATATACGATACTTACAAATTGCCCAACAAAGCGGCACTGACTCGCCCTGTGCAGACGAGAAAGGCAGGCCGTGGGACGGAGACAGAGGATTTGGGGGGCGCGGGCCACGGCCCCGCCGCTGCCTCCTGGACCGGTGCTCGCTGTTTTCAGTTACACGGGCTCTACAGTCTTGCAGATTCTAGTTTAAAAAGAGTACGTTCTTCTGAAAGTGCTTACAAAAAAAAAGGAAATAGTATGAAGATCCTAGGTTACAGTGAAGGTAAAAAGATCTACTTGTACAAGGGCAAAAATAATTTGTGCTAAGAATTTCTTCTTAGAATATATAGAAGCACATGAGCGCTAAACACAATATACATTATTTATGGCATCTGCATCAAAATGTGAAACACTAAATATTTAATCCAAATACATTTCTTATTTTCAGGATTTGCTAGACCATTATTCATTTCCTCACTTCTTTATAGATAGAATCTTGTTAGTTATAACCATGATTTTAGAGCCAGAATAAACCTTATAAGCCAAATTGTTCCTGTCCACAAATGAAGCCTTGAAGCCTGGAGAGGTCAGGGCTGGCCCAAGGTCCTTGTGGACGATATTCATGTCCACCCTTCACCTCTGACCTGAAGCAGCTGGAGAAACAAGACAGTGCCTTCACTTTCTGGAAATCAATCAAAACATTTCTTCAAACAATGTACTCTTAGCCGTCACTCCTAATCACTCACAGGATTCACGATTTTAGATGCACTTTTTAAAAATACTTGAGTCTGCTGACGCACTTTAGCCTCTAAGCAGAAACAGTGGCTGGGAGTCACAGCAGGCTGGACACCAAAGGCTACACACCCTCCGCCGTGACTTAACACACCTCTGAGACACAACTGGAACCGCACTGCGGGGAGATTCTGCAGCGTGAACAAACCGCGGGAGGCAGCACGCCACCATACCGATGAATCGTTTCCTTCCCATTACTGTCGGAATGATTAGATTTATGGAAAACTACAATGAAAAAACAAAGAAACCTATTTCCAGTTTTTTTCCCCTGGAAAACCAATGAAGGAAGCAATTTAAGAAAAGATTCCCGAAAATGCAAACGGGTCTGGCTGTTCCCGTGCAGCGTGATCCTCCCTCGTTCTTCAGACGTGCGGGGGCCACCCCACGTGTCACCACAAGACATGCGAACGATCTGAAGGTTTCACTTACGGTAGAAAAGCAGCTTTTGGTGACACGAGCTTTATAAAACAAAACGTCCATAAAGCATGTTTCTATTTTTAATTTTTTTGCTTTGATAAATCAATTGCTTCACAAAAATCCTTTTTAAAGACAACAATCCAAGAAAACATATTGTTACAGTATTCACATTTTAAAGATTGTCAGTTTCAAAGACCGAAAATAACTAGAACAAAGGAAGATTGCTGAGTTATTTCTGTCGCTAACTGCCAGCGCTGGGCCTCCCGGCGGGCAGACGCCTGCTGGGTGCGCTGCGTGTGTCCGGAAGGAGAAAGTGCTCCGCCGATCGCTCAACAGGTCACACGGAAATGATTCCCGGAATCCTTCGTGGTCAGGGTTTTCTCTGCACACTGGATAAACACTTCGACTTACTTTACTATCTGGAATTGAAACATGGGAGACGGAGCCAGGCCGTCGTCCGGAGCCCGCTGGGGCGCGGCACCGCCAGCCTAGCTCTCTGCTCGTCAGCTGGACAGGAGCAATGACAACGGCATGCTCAGTTTGGGTCTCAAAACACATTCAAAAGGACCCTTCATAAGGAAGAATTTAACAAGAGCACAGTTGGGACAGAATCCGATAACGTAAGATGAAATCTTACAGGGCTCCTCTCAGACTCCCTCCGCCGCCGGAAGGCTGGGAGACAGGCGCCCTGAGGTGCACGCTGACCCAGACATGCGGCGGCTGCTTCACAAACCGCACTGGCTTGCGTGCACAAGCTATTTAAAAGCATCTTAGTTATTCACGGAGAAAGAAAGGTTAAAGGGTGCACAAGCGGCCTCTCTCTAAATCTCTATCCTATTCATCTGAATTTAGTAAGAACGAACTTAGGGCTTAAGAAACGGGTTTCAGCTGAAGAGAATCACACCATGCCATTCAGCATGGATGTTCCAGTCTCTGGCCAGAGCACCCCAATGCCACCTAGGTCTCCAGACGGACGGTGTCTCACCATGTCGCCCAGGCTGGAGCACAGTGGCCGCTCACAGGTGCAATCACAGCTCACTGCAGCCTCGGACTCCTGGGCTCAAGCGATCTTCTCGCCTTAGCCTCCCAAGTCGCTGGGACTACAGGTGCACGACACTGCGCCGGGCCTGGGCAGCACGCGTGAATACCGTCTGCTGCTCCAGCAAACATGATTTCTCGCGGGGGAAGAAACAGTGACCGATCCACAAGTCCACGTTCTGTGAATGTCTCCACTAATCTACACTACAGAGCAGCGGCCAAAGAGACGGGGGGGAGGGGAGGAAGGAGGAAGGCTGGCTGGCTGGCTTTCACACATGCTCGTTTTAAGTCCAAGAAAGCTGGGACTTAAGTAAAGTTAAAATGATGTTTTAGACTTGTGTAGACCTGACTTAAAATAGTAAAAACTGTTTATAAATAAGGAATGCAATGGCTGCTTAAAAATGTTATTCTCTCCCCAAAAGAGTTAATAATCAAGTTTTTCTTTTAGTTACAGCTTCTGAAATATTTTTAAAGAAATTTCTATGTATTTTTTGCTCACTTCAAAATTACCTAGAAGGTATTCCCTTATGATTAATACATTTTTGGGGAAAAATCAGTTACAGAAAAGAATTTGCACTGGCTGAAAATGTCTCTCAACACAACCTTGGTTCATAACCAATCACTATTGCTGAATCTCAGAACTGATGATTTTCCCAACCCTATAACTGTCCTTTACAAACAAATGGAACCTCAGCATCCTGTTTAAGATGATATAAAGGGATTCCATTTGAAACAAGGTGCCTGTTTTCTGCCCGAGAAATCCCCACTCCTAAGTAAACAAATCGAAACCAAAGAAAACAAAACCCAGCCTACTCTCTCAATTCGTCTTGTTACCAGAAAACAGAAGTCCTAAAAATCATTCCAAGTCTTGTACCAGAAAATGGAAGTGCAAAAATTATTTCAAATCTCATGTGATCAGTGAGAAAGGGAAGGCTCTGGAAATTCTGAAACAACGTACAAAAAAATAATGATGCCAGGAGACCAACTGCAAATGTGTGTGAGCCCACCAGGTGGGAAGTCTGCCGTCACGCCACCGTCACCACTCGTCACTGCAACTTCATGCATGTCTGCTAACTATGGAACAGAGTTTGAATGTTTGCTATTTACCCCAGCTCTGAGCTAATGGGGTAGAGCACATTTTATATTAGTTTATGATAAACATTCTGTGCATGACATATTTCAAATAAAAACATCCTAAAATGATACACATTACCATGGTAAAACAACCATGTAACTGTAGTCAAATTCAGATTAGACTGGAATATGTATGGGGAGAGCTCTTAACTAATTACCGGCTACCATTCCATCTCACTTACCTGAAGATGTGTTTAGCAATTACCTTCAGACATATGTTTAGATCAAGTGTAAAATGCAATCTGAGCGTTACATATAAACAGAAATTTGAAGATATCAAAATTTCATTGGATAGTGTTTTGTTTTATAGTAGTAAATGTAAATCAGTACCCTGCGAGAGCAGAGGACCACGGAATGGTGGCTCACTTTGGGCAGGTTCACTAAATTTGGTCAATTCAGAACATTCCAAATTGAAATAGCAAGCATGTATTGTTTCTTCTCTAGAAATTTCATCCTCAATATAGTCATAATCCAATTCATAATGAATTTATAAAAATAGCTTTTTATCCAATAATTCCAGCAAGGTAAAAATAGGAGTTTCTTTTTATATATAGCAAATGAAACAGGCTCACTGAGTACGCGAGAACTGAGCTTGTTTACACCGCCATCCACTCGCTATGAATCACACTCGGGCTACGCGGGGAGTCGCCGCCGCCTCACACAGTTTCGGGTGCAGAAGCTTCTTTCAAATCCACAGGCTACACAAATAGCCAGCCCGCTGAGATCTGCCGTGAACCACGGAACTCAATTAAAACTGCATAATTTCTTAGAAAATGGCAGCACTATTCCTTAATCTAACCAGGGGAGGGTTATGTCATTCGTCCCGTTTCTAGAGTTAAACCTTCAAAGAATTCCTTTAAAAACCCACACGCACGCTCCCACACACTCACACTCACACGCTTGAAAGAAGTCGCTGCGCCGGCAAAGACGCGCTTGGAGCTTACTATGAAATACAAAAGTGCACTCTTCTATATCTACATATAAAACATATTAGAAATAAAACTGTGTAAAATGTTTGCTGTGCAAACTATAAAAAGTCAGGTGAGTCCGCGCCCTGGTCCTACTGCAGCGAGTCGCTGTTCTCCAGGACGAGCCCGCCGATGTGGGCAGGGGCCAGCGCGGCGCCGTCCTCCTCAGTGCTGTCCGCAGACTCGTCCTCGCTCTGCCCCGCCATCATGACCTGCTGCACTGCCAGGGTGGCCCCGTCCGAGGACAGAGACTGGAGGCTGTCCACATTCATGTTCACGGGTGTCGTAATGGTTACGACGGCTCCTGCGAAGGGACACAAGTGTGTCACTACTTACATTAGCACTTACAGAGAAAAACGGCAGTTCTTTATTACTCGACTGGGTACCGTTTGCTTGCTTGACCTAAAATGGAAACACCCCTATATGTTCATGGAACATTCGCCAGGGATTTAAGAAAGCGTGTCTGGAATTGGCCTCAGACTGTGCTCAGCTAACGCGGCCTTGGGCGAAGGGCGGCTCAGTGGAGCTGGGGACTGTGAAGAACGCAGGTCCCAAGGCAGAGAGAGCTGCAGGGAGAAGAGAGGAAGCCAGATCACAGGAGAAGGATGTGCAAGGGGAATACGAATGGGGAACAAAAAGGCTAATAAGGTAGAGTAAGATCAGTTTGAAAGGAAAAAAAAAAAAGCAAACCTTGTAACATGCTGACCCCTGTCGTACAGCCCAATAGCAAAGGATGGAAACAGCCCAACAGCCACAGCGGGGCCCAAATTAAAGACGCGGACCCAGGGCGCTGCGCGGCTGTTAAACACAATACAGCAGGTCCAACAGGCCAATTCGCAAAAGTCTCCAAGACGTGTTAGGAAGTGATGAAAGCAGGTGGCGACAGTGTTACATGCCAACGCTTGGCTGAGGGTTTGGGAGACGCATTCACGCATCCGCATCATCCATACGCCGGGGCGCGTGCAGGAAGCTGGTAATGGCGATTGCTCTGGAGAAGACCAGACGCCAGGAGAAAGAGAGAGAGTGATGCCTTTCTAACTAGTTCTTGGATTAAAAGAGAAAAAAACCTGAATATAAATTCTTTAAGTATGACATGAGACTACTTCCCACCAAAACCTAAATGAAGAAAGCAGAGCAGCACTTGGGAAAACTTCGCTTTAAATGCGTACGACACAACTCAGGGGACGTCAAATGGAAAC
Organism: Cheirogaleus medius; assembly: GCA_008086735.1. NCBI lineage: Eukaryota > Metazoa > Chordata > Mammalia > Primates > Cheirogaleidae > Cheirogaleus > Cheirogaleus medius. The sequence goes on along the minus strand of VBSM01003231.1, from coordinate 125,180 downwards.
GACGCAGGTGTGATCACAACCCCACCTAGCCACAGGACCAGCACCCCCATGGCAAGTCCCCCGCGCAGTCGGCAGAGAACCATCAGTACAGGTGTGCAAGGGGACCAACTGAGGCTGGGAAGGAACCATCTGGAAAGATGACGAGCACGGCGTGCAGCGCTCAGAGCCGGCCTGGGAAGCTCCTCATCCCAGGCTCAAGAACTCAAGAAGGCCTGGCCTCGCGCGTGGGGATGCAGCCCTCACCGAGCACTCCTGTGGGCCACCAAACACTGCTCCCAAGCGACCTCACTGTACCCCAGAGCAAAGCTCAGGAAGACTTACAGGAACACAAAACCAGCCAGCACCCAACAACGCAAATTCACAGTGACGAGCATCCTTTCGGGTCTACAGGTGTACAAACAGGCAGGAAAACGCATAATGGGGAGAAAATCGGCCATCTGGGAAGCTGGTCCAGGACTGACAGAGACGTTGGAATTAGCAGAGAAGGACAGCAAAACCGTTACTGAACTGTATTCTGTTTTCAAACCTTAAGTAGATTCATGAACGATATTAAAGACTGAAATAGAACCTCTGGAGAGATGAAAATGACAATGTCTAAGATGAAAAACACACTGGATAGGATGAACTCAAGATTAAACAGTACAGAATAAAAAACTGGTGAAGCGGAAGGAGAGTAACAGAAACCATCCAAAATGAAACACGAACAATCTAACAAACTGAAAAGAGCATCAGTAACGTGAAACTTTAACCACCTGCTACACATAGGCAATTCAAGTTCCTGAAAGGAGCGGGGGTCAGAAAACAGTTGATAAACCCATGGCCCCAAACTCCCCTAACTTAACAACGGTATATTACTGCATGAAGAACAGTAGGAAGCAGAATGAGATGGCACCACCATTTACACACACTTAAAAACAATCCAAAACGTGAAGAACTCCTGCGAACAGACAGGTGCTCGTGAAACACAACAGACTGGATTCCTGTGAGGGGAGGAAGGGACCAGGTCCCAGGCAGTAAACAAAAGCAAGAGAAGGGCAGGGGACTAAGAAGGGTAAGAAGTCACATGCTAAGGACAAGGTCACCTCCCATGCCCTGCACCCAGAGGCAGAGGAAGCAGAAAAGCAAACACGGGAGCAAAGGACAGGACACGCTGTCGAAGACCGCCTCCGACCCAGAGCTGGTGAGTTCAGATCTGGACTGTGCTGTGAATTCTCTCCTGCCGCCGCCCTGCTCCCGCGGGGCTCCCTCTCACACGCGTCCAGGATGGCGCTGCCCCGTTCAGGTGCAGACAGAGAACCGAGTGGGTTTTGTTCACAGTGTTTTCTAAAGCCCACAGCTAACCATGCCCGATCCCGGCTCCTACGTCGCCACCCGCCACCTGCCGCGTCCCACGCTGGGGCCCGTACCTTCCGTCATGGCGAGCTCGCTGGGCGGCGGCTGCGCGACTCCCGACGCGATGGAGTCGGGCCAGAACCTCTGGACCGGCCTGTTCTGAGCAGTCTTTTTCTTTGTTTTGGGGGTCTCTGAGCAACTGGAATCCAGCATCGGCTGAAGGATCCGTCTTCTGGCGTTGATGAACCTGGAGCCAACAGGGGCCTCCGTCAGGACAGCCTGCGCGGGGACCCCGTGGGGGAGTTCCTGCTCTAATGACACACGCCTCACGAACCGGGCTGAAGAGAATAGCCCACATTTTCTCCTACAGTCAGTACTTAAGAGGAATCGAAGTTATTCTCAATCATCTAAATTATTACCTAAAAGTGCAGAAAAACAGGGCCTGCTCTTTTAAAAACCACTCATTTAAATATAAAGACCAACTCTTCCATGGCATCTTTTTTTTTAACCTCAACTGATTAATTCCACATTTGTGAATTAGACATTCATAATGACACCGATGACACTGTCCTATTTGTGAATTTTACATTATTTTCTCTAAGAAAGAAAAGTGTCAAAGCAGCAAGACGTTACGATTCCTGTGGTCTCACTGTGCGCGAGACTGCCTGGACACCCCAGCACGGCCGCGCCCCGGCTGTGACGAAGGCCTGTGTTTCAGGAAACGTGAGTGACGCCAACTCTAGTCTCGGGTCACCACAGGTAGGATCTGAGGCAGGAGCCCCCACCTTTCCAAAGGCTGCTCCAAACCACGGGCTCTCTCCCAGATGCCACAGCCGTGGTCACCCACTGTCCCACACACACGGCCGGCATTGCCAACATGCTAGCAGTGCTGAAATCCCTGACGGACGCCTGCTGCTCTGATACTGAGAGCTCACACCGGCGACACGACCCCACACAGAAAGAGACCAGCGGAAATTACAGACTGGAAAGGCAGGCTCGTCCAGTGAACATGGCAGAATCTTAAAAAACATTAAAAGACTGTTGTCTTCAGTCTCCACCCCTCTGAGTGCCCCGAGCTGCTGCCTTCCGACGTGAGACAGCGTGGGAGGGTGCTGGTGCGGGAGGAGACGGAAATCCCCACACGGGCTCTTCCTCCTGCGGTCAGGGGCGTGCGCGGCAGGTGACGACCTGGCCAGACCTCGCGCTCCTGCCGCACTGCCATGCTACGCTCCTTGGGGCCACTTTGCTACAGAGCGAACAGAGACGGAAGGGAAAACAACAGCGGCCCCATAAAAGTGCTCGTCAAACCAGAACCGGTCCGGATTCCCGCACATCCCTACCCTAGCACAGAAATGGCCAAGCCAACCAAGCTTAAGGACTCATCTGTCTTCTTTTTTCAGTAGTAGGAGTGACAAGGTGGCCCCTCTTCACGGAGTCGCCCGTGCTAATCTATCAAAAGCTACGCCTCTGTGGGCAGCCGTGTAGTCCTGTTCACGGTGTCACAGAAATAAAGGCATCGCTTTTAGACTCGGACTCTAGTCCGCTTTGTCACTGTGTGACAACTTCTCTTTTAACGCCCCCACCTGCAAAACCACGGAACTAGAACTGGATCAGCTCTAAGGTTGCTTCATTTTAAAATTACAAAGATTAAAAAGATATCTAAGATTACGTGAGGACACATTCCAGTTATTAACAAACGGCAGTGACTTGCTGGTCCTGCAGTACAAGTGTGGCCGGGAAAGCAGACTCGGGAATAAAGGACGGCGGCTTCGCAGCTGCCGATGACGCAGCCCCCGCCCGGAGGACAGGGCCGCGGCTGCCGGGCCGCACGTGCCGCCCTGACTCCCGCCCGCCGCGGCTGCCGGGCAGAGGCACAGGCCGACGGCAGGTGCGCTGATCTCACTCCTCTAAGATGGACTCATAAAATTAAAAGGAAAGAAAGTCACAAAAAGTAAAAGTAGTTATAGATATTAAAAGATTTTAGAAATCTGGGATTTAAAAAAGTAATGTTATTAAACTGTTATTAATTCTAAAAATTAAAAGTTGATACTAAACCTGGTTAATAATTCTGTTAATGCAACAGAGTAGCACGTTAGGGAACACAAGGAGATCATTAGTGAAGAACAAAAGGTGACTACAGCACCTGGATACCCACCCCCGTTCAACCCAATGGTCACTATTATGACTCAACCAAAATGTGGCGTTTCAACATAAGACCACATAGCAAGAACCCTACACACGCTCGGTATGCTACAAACATCACAGCAACTATATACTTGAACCTTTAAATTCTTGTTAACATTATTAAAAAAACTGAACAGGAAATACCTCAAATAGCATGGTCTGTTATTGCTACCCAAATCTAAAATAACAGCCCGAAGGCAAGATAATAAAAACATTTAATGCAACACCAAAATATACCTCCTGCATATATAACTGCATGAATAGGAAGATTTTATTGTTTATATTGGAACTTCAACAAGCTTACATTTTAGCCTTATTAAAATAAAAAGATAATGTTTACAAGTGGCAGAATTTGTGCCAATTTTACTAAGCTGAAATTCCTTCCTATATCTGAACAAGTAAATAAAACTGAGATGACTAATGACCACAACGGAGCCCACCCTGAACCCCAGCACCACTTAGCAGTGCACATTAAGTAATTATTTAAGGGAGAACACAGAGCCAGCACCCAAGTGTCACAGCAAGGTGTGGCCGCAGAACTCTAAGAGGAGGCTTTTATTAATAAACCAAGTGTCCTCCTGGGTGCTTCTCTGCCAGCAACCCCCCTGGAGCCCCTGTGGCGCAGGTTTCCAAGGCAGGAGAGCAGCAGAGGGTCCCCCCAGAGGTCAGGACTCCTCGCTCTCAGCTGCCCACCGACGCGGCACAGGCTTGCACGGACGCGGGGCCCGGGCAGTAGCACCACAAGGGAACTTCGCAGTCGGGCGAGCAGGACACAGGAAGGAGTCCACAATCACACCGTGATAATGAAAACTCAGGTTGAAAGTGAGCGCTGGTTTGTGCTTAAGTACCCTGCCTCCCGTTCCAGCACTCTGACAACAGAGTACTGCCCGCCAAAAGAACTCGCATTTTCAACGCCACTGTACCATGTACCAGTGCCGGGGCTCCCAGCACCCCACTGTGCGACAGGCCACTGCACCCCACTGTGCGACAGGCCTGGTCTCAGTCGCCTTACCAGTTGTTGACTTGGAGCAGGGTCAGATTCGTCTGAGCAGCGATCTGTTTCTTCTCATCCTCTGTTGGATAGGGATGCTGAAAACAAAAAGGAGGGTTACCATGACCTTTGATTCTTACACAGGAAATCAAGATTATCCAGGCAAAATATGAGGATCAAATAACCATCACTAAAAACCTGTGACAGCGATAGACTTCTAGCCCAAACCTACCTCCAGTCCCACAGAAGTAGCCATCAAAGAACGTCCGGTGCTGCAGCAGCGGGTCAGTGCACGAGCCAAGGCGTGACCGGCCACAGCATCTGAGGTTCAAAGATGACAGTAACCACAGCCAAGGACAGCACCAGGGGCAGCCGCCCAGCGATGATGGCTTCTCCATGCCAGGCGCTGTTCTGAGCACTTGATACGATCTACAGATTTCGTATCAGCCGTCCTGAGGCTTAGTTTATGAGCCACAAACGGCACCCATTCAGAGCAGGTACCTGGGTGAGCGCTGACCCGAGCAGCACACAGCGCATCCCCAGTCCCGGTGAGTCCAGCAGTGACTCGCGGACTCCCCGCGGGCACCTCCTGAGACGGCAGCTGTCATCACTGCAGATGAGACTGAGGCACTTTCCTCCGCCCCACAGGTGGGCAGCAGGTGGAGGCAGGGAAGGGCCAGGCATGCTGGGGGACTCCTTTCTATCATCGCCGCCCCGAGAATAAACTGGCACGGATGCCATCAAGGCTCTCCTGGGACCAGGTCTCTGCTGGGGTAGCCCGTGCTGCCAGCAGAGAACTGAGCCGGGGCCGGCGAGGGGAGTGTCTGTGACATACCCTTCTTTTATGTATGGTTCACACATTTCACTTAAAACAACAGAATTCAACCAGAATTATAAACAGCAAAATTCACAGAAGTACCTAAGGAAAATGATTTCTATCTACAGCAATAAACCATTTCTCCAAGACTGATCACTGTCTGCATGTGGAAAACAAGAAGACATTTACTCTAAAACCTGAATACACCGGAAGTCCCTGATTGTGGACCCACCAGAACCCAAGACAGTGAATGCACCAACACGGCAAGAAGGCGGGAGTTCGCCTGGGGTTGGATTCTAGACGAACACGAGGGTGATCTGGAGACAGCACTGCGCGTGGCAGTGGGAAGGGAACGGCACTGCACTGGCCCCAGCTGCGACCTCGTTTCCTCAGACCAGTTAACAGCGTGATTCGGTTTGAGTCTATAGATGGGTGTGGTTCTGAGCTCAAAGTTATAGAAATATAAATATTGTGCTTGCCCTTTAAAAAGCTCATAAAATAAAGCCGGGCGCGGTGGCTCACACCTGTAATCCTAGCACTCTGGGAGGCTGAAGCGG
>VBSM01003231.1:96244-106402 GCA_008086735.1 Cheirogaleus medius | reverse complement strand
CTAGCACTCTGGGAGGCCGAGGTGGGAGGATCACTTGAGGCCAGGAGTTTGAGAGTAGCATTAGTAAGATCGAGAACTCGTCTCTACTAAAAATAGAAAAATTAGCCTGTATTCCCAGCTACAGCTACTTGGGAGGCTGAGGCAGGAAGATCCCTTGAGCCCAGGAATTGGAGGTTGCAATAAGCTACGATGATGCCACTGCACTCTACCCAGAGTGACACAGTAAGACTCTGTCTCAAAAAAGAGAATGAAAAGATACTTAGCTACAGACTTGGAGGAAATATTTGAAAATCCTATAACCAGTAAAGAACTAGTATCTAGAATAAGCAAAGAAATCTCAAAACTCAACAGTTTAAAAAAAAATTAGAAAATGGACAAAACACGTGAGCATTTTACTGAAGAAGCTATACGGATGGCACATGAGCACATGAAAAATTAAAACAACACTGAAGCGTCACCACGCAGCACCAGAATGGCTGAAGTACAACAGTGCCTCAGCGTGGATGACACTTAATAGCATTTTGCTAAATGAAATGAGCTGGTCACAAGAGGACAAACACTGTTCGATTTCACTTGTATGAGGGACCTAGAGGACTCACATCCACAGGGACGGACAGGAGAACGGCAGGTGCCGGAGGCTGGAGGAGGGGGATGGGGAATTAGTGTTTAGTGTGGCTGAAGTTTCGGTTTGGGAAGATGAGAAAGTTCTGGAGAGAGACGGTGGTGATGGCTGCACAACACTGTGAACGTACTTAATACCCATGAACTGCACTCTCAAAAACAGCTAAGATGGTAACTGTTACGTATATTTTACACAATTTTTTAAAATGATAAATAAATATTTTTAAAATAAATAAAAGAAAGAAATTAATGGTACTGCACCCTCCATCAACATGGGACTGGGGGCCCAGTACGCAGACTGAGGACTCGCTGCGTACCCTGAGAGGGTTCATTCCCAAACCAGGCCAGGGTCAGGTAGCTAAAGGGTCCTTCCGGCAAGAAGCCCGAGACAGCCCAGCGACTCTGGAGGAGCGGGTGGTCTCAGGAATCAGTGCAGACGTCTGCAGTGGCTGAGAGGTAAAGCGGGACCCCGAGCGCACGCACCTGGGACTGCACGGGCGAGTACGGGCTTCCGGGCTCTCCACTCAATAACGTTTCACTGTTCATTTTCGTTTTTAGACAAGCAATATATCGACTGCAGAAATCTTTGCAGAGTTCATTAACCTTTTCCAGCTCAAGAAGATGAATGCGCAAAACCTGGATTGCTTTTACCATCTAGAAGCAGAGAAAATAAAGACTTTCAGACAAGACCAAGGTAGCATTATGGTAAGTTATCACTGTCACATCACACATGCCAGTTCTTAGTTATCAGATGGAGCCGCCTTTACTGCCAGCAACAGAATGGACTCACGCCAGAAGCCGCACACACTGAAGTTCTAGTGCTGTGGCCCGGCTGCATCCGGAGTGCAGGGAACACAACAGCGCCCGGGGCTGACCTCAGCATGTCCTGGCGCTGGGTGCATGGGCTCTGGGCCCGTGGACAGCCGGGCCAGGGCCCAGCTCCAGCGCTGACTCGCTCTGCAGCGGGCAAGTCACTTACCCTGGCTACTCAAGCCGCTGCATCCATAAACAGGGATATGTCCACACCCACTCCTAGGTGGTTCTTAACTTTCATAACGTTCAATTTTGGTGTCAAGTCTAAGAACGCTTTGCCTAGCCCTAGATCTTAAAGAGTTTCTCTTATGGTTTTTCTGAAAGTGTTTTATTTTTGTATTAAGTTGCTAATGGGGTAATTTGTTCCACAGCAATAGCTAACTAATATCAACAATGAAACCACTTTCGTAAGTACCACGCGCCTGTGAATCAGCAGCTCCAAAGCTCACCCCCTTCCCTAGCAACACGGTGGTGGTGGTCCACACGTATTTGCGCAATGAGTGACCAACTGATCGACAGTGAGAGTCACAGAGCATCAGGCTCTGCTAGGCCCTGTGCCAAACATTCACCAGTCAGGAGACTCGGCCCCTGCCAACCCAGAGGGGCAGAGGGGACACCTGCTCCCAACTTGCTGAGCCATGGCAGGAGTGGGCCAATGGAATGACGGATGCACAACGGACTCGGGGCAGAGAGAGTTCTGATCATCATCCCCAAAGGGCATGCACTGTTCCTCTCACTTCGGGGAATGAGGAAACAGACTCAAAGTCAGATAACTTGCTTATAAAATCTATTAGGTAGGCCGGGCATGGTGGCTCACGCCTGTAATCCTAGCACTCTGGGAGGCTGAGGAGGGAGGATTGCTAGAGGCCAGGAGTTCGAGACCAGCCTGAACAAGAGCTAAAACCCGTCTCTACAAAAAAATAGAAAAATTAGCTGGGCATGGTGGTGCATGCCTGTAGTCCCAGCTACTCCAGAGGCTGAGGCAGGAGGATGGCTTGAGCCCAGGAGTTTGAGGTTGCTGTGAGCTAGGCTGACGCCACGGCACTCTAGCCCGGGCAACAGAGTGAGACTCTGTCTCAAAAAAAATTTTTTAAAAATCTATTAGGCAGTAGGGACTGAGTATATCATAAGAATTTTTATTTTTCTATTTTTTTTTTTAAGAATAGACATCAACCCCAAGAAACCTTTACAAATACACAGGAGAGAACTGAATCCCCTAGACCAGTTAGGATGGAGGCTCAAATTATTCATTATTATTAAATTATTTATTTATTTATGATTATTTATTATTTATTTGCTTAGTAAAGGGCAGCTAGAGATGGCTATAAGACGTAGGGACATCCAAGTTACACACACTACAAAATAAGTTATTCTATAATGACATGGTTCCCTCCTTTAGCAGAACTACACGCAGTCCAAAGTTCTAATTATAAGTTTAAAATTCTACTTACTAAATTGTCAGTTTCTGGATCTTCACAAAAGAAGGGTTTCCCTTCTTTCTCTTGCTTCCTTACAAAATTTTCAATGTCCACATCAAAACTGGCAGAAGTCGTGCCTTCGGAGCCCTGGGTAGATTGTTCACATTTTTCAAACAACAAAGCTAGTAATGGGAATAGTGGATGCCTGGGGGAGGAATAAAAAAAGAACAAACATGCTTTGCATCTCCAGGAGAACGCTTTTATGTGTGCATGCATTGTTTTATGTAACACCTTTGTTGGGCTGTAATTTATATACCACACAATTCATCCATTTAAAGTGTAAAATTCAATGGTTTTTAGTATATTTATAGAGTTGTGCAACCCTTGCCAGTGTCGATTTTAGAACTTTTTCATCATCTCCCAAAGAAACCCTGTACTCATTAGCAGTGGGTCCATTTCCCCCAAGCCCCAGCCCACCACGAATCTACTTTCTATCTCTATACATTTGCCACTTCTAGACACTTCCTATAAACGGAATCATTTAATACAGGGCCTGTGGAGATTGGCGTCTGTTTTTGAGGCTTATTAATGTAACATGTACCAGTACTTCATTCCTTTTTATGGCCAGATAATATCTCATCACATGGACGTACCATACTTTATCTGTCTGTCCATCAGCTGATGGGCACGTGAGTTGTTTCTACCTTTTGGTTATGACGGTTAATGCTGCTATGAACATTCATGTACAAGTTTTTGTGTGGACATATGTTTTCATCTCTCTTGGGTATGTGCATGCAGTGGAACTCCTAGCTAGCTCATAGATAACTCTACGTTTAACTTTTTGAGGAACTGCAGGACTGTTTTCCAAAGCAGATGCACCATTTTACATTCCCACCAACGGTGTATGAGGATACGAATCTCTCCACACCCTCAACACTTGTTATTTTCTGTTTTTTTTAAATTACAGTCATCATAATGAGTGGTGTATCTCTGGTATTTATTTATTTATTTTGAGACAGAGTCTCACTGTGTTGCCCGGGCTAGAGTGCTGTGGCATCAGCCTAGCTCACAGCAACTTCAAACTCCTGGGCTCAAGCGATCCTCCTGCCTCAGCCTCCTGAGTAGCTGGGACTACAGGCATGCGCCACCACGCCTGGCTAATTTTTTCTATATATTTTTAGTTGTCCAACTAATTTCTTCCTACTTTTTTAGCAGAGATGGAGTCTCGCTCTTGCTCAGGCTGGTCTCGAACTCCGGAGCTCAAACAATCCACCCGTCTCGGCCTCCCAGAGTGCTAGGATTACAGGCATAAGCCACCACGCCTGGCCCCCTGTAATGTTTTAATGGGTGTCCTTTTCCCGAGGATGCTGTACCCTCACACAGTTCTGTGGCTTGGTTTGTTCTTCAAAATGTTCGTATGTCACACAAACAGGACTGGCTTCCTAGATATAAGACTTGGGAGCTGCCCAGGGCCTCAACTCAGTGTGACGCTCTGCTATTACTGTCCTTAAAACTCTGACTGCATTTGGAACAAGGAGTGCCACGCTTTCTTTTTGCACTGGGCCCCAGAAATTCCACAGCCAGTGCTGCTTGCAAGACTGTGCACAAAAATCTGTATCTTAACTGTAGCAATGCAGGAGACAGTATGAAATCCCAACAGTGTGACCATTCACCTATTGCTGGTTGTTTGCAGATATTTATTGTTTACAAACACTGTAGGAGAGACTTGGTACACATATGCAATGATCGTCCAGGAGCGCTACCTAGAAATGGAATCGCATACGCATTATACAAGTTATTACCGTCACATGCTACAACAGGGATAAACCTTGAGGACATTATGCTAAGTGAAATAAATTGTCACAAAAGACAAATACTGCGTAATTCCACTTACATAAGTCTTTAAAATAGTCAGGTTCATAAAAACAGAAAGTAGAGGCCGGGCGAAGTGGCTCACGACTGTAATCCTAGCACTCTAGGAGGCCGAGGCGGGAGGATCCCTCAAGGTCAGGAATTCAAAACCAGCCTGAGCAAGAGCGAGACCCCGTCTCTACTAAAAATAGAAGGAAATTAATTGGCCAACTAAAAATATATAGAAAAAATTAGCCAGGCATGGTGGCGCATGCCTGTAGTCCCAGCTACTCGGGAGGCTGAGGCAGGAGGATCACTTGAGCCCAGGAGTTTGAGGTTGCTGTGAGCTAGGCTGACGCCATGGTGCTCTAGCCTGGGCAACAGAATGAGCTCTGTCTCCAAAAAAAAAAAAAAAAAAAAACACACACAAAGTAGGATGGTAGTTACCAGGGCTGGGTGAGGAAGGAGGAAAAGATGACAGCTGTTTAATGGGTATAGAGTTTCAGATCTGCAAGATGAAAAAGTTCTGGTTTGTTTCACAGCAATGTAAATATACTTTATACTACCAAACTGTGCACTTAAAAATGGTTAAGGTGGTAAATCTGTTATGTGTTTTTTACTACAATTAAGAAAAAAAAAGAAGAGAAAATAGGGTAATCAATGTGCTCTGCAGAAGTCAGCTTCACTCACAGCGACAGAGCGTCTTCATCCCCCCAGGCAGGGTGGGTGCCACTCTCAGGGGTCTTGTCTTATTTTGGCTGATCTGATGAGCCGAAAGTATATCTCACTGCTTAATGTTTTTCGTGTGTTTGGCCATTTACTGTCCTCTTCAGAAACCTGCCTGCTTTGTCACTTATAGGCTGTTTGTCCCTTATTGATCACTTTAAATTTTGAGGATATTTATACTTTGTCTTTATATCACACAAATTTTCTCCCAGTCTTAATTTGTTTATGATATATTTTGTCACATAAATGGTTTATCAGTTGTTTTTTTAGTTTGTGCCTTATTTAAGAAAGCATCCTCAACTCAAAGTTACACAGATATTTTTCTAATTTCTTATACAATTTTAATCTTATAAATATTGGGATCTTTAATCTAACTGGAATTTATTTTTATGAACAGAGTGAGGTAAGAATTTCAGATTTTTTCCCAAATAGCTAATAGTTCCTACAATATTTATTAGTTTGTCTTCTACTGATTTGACATCTCCCAGTTATCACATGTTATATTTCCATACATGTACATAGGTCTGAATTCTCAGCTCTGCCACACTGATGCATCCCTATGTGTCCCTGCACTAACATGCTATCGACATGACCGTGACTAATAGGTTGTTTTAAATTTGGTGGTGACTTTACTTCCGTTGTTCTTTTCTCAAGTTTCTTAGCTATTGTTGTACATTCTCTTCCACCAGATGAATTTTAGAATCAGTTTCTTTTTTAGTCCTATTTGGCTTGGATTATATTGCCTTAAATTTATAAATTAATTCAGGAGAGAGAGAAACCTTTATAACACTAAGTGTTTGCATCTAGGGGCATGGTGAAGCTCTCCCCTGAATCAGGTTTTTCTCTACATTCTTCATTAAAATTGTTGTAGTATTCTCTATGTAGTTCTTGCATGCTTATTACTAGGTTTATTCCTAGTTATTTTATAGTTTTTTTTAGCTACTGTAAGTGGAATATTTAAAAAATATTTTTTGTTATTTTTTTTCTTTCCATTTCCACAGGTATCAATATAAAAATTTTTGAATTGAGTTAGTTCTAAGGTATACGAAACCAATTTTTTAAAAATTCTGACCATGGTATTTGTTTTTCAGATTATCCAACAGTGAAGCTGACTGTCCTTGAAGTGCACGCCCGTGAATTCAGCACGTGTACAGCAGTGCCAGCTCCGCCGCGGTCGGGACGCAGGGAACCCCAGCTCCCCCGCGGCCCCCGCCCCAATCCTGGCAACCGCCGAGCTGGTCACCATTACTACATTTTGTATTTTCAAGAATGCCATGTAAACGCAATCTTACGGCACATAACCTTTCGAGAATGGCTTCACTCACACGGCATACCGCAGCTAGAGTTCGAGTTGTTCCGTGTATCCACATTCCTTCCTTTTTATTACCGAGAAACATTTCATTGCACGGTTACACGCACGTCCTCACTAACCTCGACAGGTTCTTGGAAGCTGCTCCCTACAGCAGGTCCTCAAATAACATCATATTGATGAGAAAAAACAAACTGGTTTCGTTCCACGTCGTTTCACTTCAAGTCACAGATTCCAAGAGGCTGGATGTTTAGTGAGGATTTACTATAATACCATTTGTCTGTTCATTCATCGGATGGGAAGCATTTGGGTTGTTTCCAGTGTTTGACAAGTATGAACAGTGTGCAGTTGAACAGACACTTGTACACCATTGTTCATGGCAGCAATACTGACAGTAGTCACAAGGTGGAAACAAACCCAGTGTCCACTGATGAATGGATAAACAATGTGGCAGATACATACAATGAAACATCACGCAATCTTAAAAAGGAAGAAAAATCTGACACATGCTACAATGTGGATGAACTCTTAAGATATTATGCTAGGTGACACAAGCCTGTCACAAGAGGACAAATACTATATGACTCCACTTACACGAGATACCTGGAACCATCAAATTCACAGACAGAAAGTGGAATGATGGTTGCCAGGAGCTGGGAGGAGGGGGAGGAAATGGGAGTTAGTGTTGAATGGGGACAGAGTGTCAGTTTGGGATGATGAAGAGGTTCTGGACACAGATGGTTGTACAACAGTGGGAGCGAACTTAATACCAATGAACTGTATACCCCAAAAGGTTAAGATAGTAAATTTTGTTATATATATTTTGCCACATTAAAAAAAATCCATACATAGGATTTGTGTGAATTTCACGTTTCATTTCTCCAGGGTAGATACCCAGGAGCACTGGGGACTGCTGGGCTATATAAATGCCCATGTTTGTAAGAGAGGACACCACTCCCACACCGGCAGCCTGTCAGCATCCCCACGGGCGATGCACAGGAGATCCAGTTGCTCAGCACTCTCTGCCAATACTTGGTTCGATCACCTTTTTCACTTTAGCCATTCTAATACATGCATAGTGGTACCTCCTCATGGCTTCCGTGTTCATTTCCCTGACCACCGAATAACGTTCACAACCCAAGCCAGTCTTGCCTTCCTGGGATAAACGCCACTTGGTCACTGTGTATTATTCTTTTTATATACTGCTAGATTCGACTTGTTAATATTTTATTGATGATTTTTACATCTAAGTTCATGAGGAATATTGGTCCGTATTTTTCTTGTTTTTCTTGTTTTGTGTCATCTCTGTCTATCTGAGAGATTCTCAAATCACAAAATGAGCTGGGAAGCATTCCTTTCCCTTTTATTTTCGGGAAGAGATTGTGTGGACTTGCTGTTCTTTTCTTCTTCGTATGTTCAGTGGAATTCCCCAGTAAAACCATCTGGGCCTAAAGATTTCCTTTACAAGGTTATCTAAAATGTAGTTTATATTTCAAAACTTTTTTATAGATTTTAGAAATAACATCCTAACCTGAGAAGATTTTCACCCAGGCAGTTATCACGTCCTCTCTACTCTGCCTGGCAGTAGCTCTAGTTTCCACCTAACGTGGTTTTCCATTCTCTTTCCTCCTGCGAAAACCCCGCCCGACCCGCAGCTCCTCCAGGGCTACCTATAAATGGCCTGCTTGTCTGCGTCCATCGGGGTCTGAGACTCCGCAGGGGGAGGGCTCACTCCTTCCGCATCAGGTTCAGAGCAGTTTGGATCTTGCTCTGTCTTTAACTCTGTTACTACTTGCATCTGTAAAGGAGGAGGACAATTTTTGTTACCAAAAACACAATAAACCGCTAAGTATTCTATTCTCCAACAGGAATGCAATCAGAATGGCAAATAGCCAGACAGTTATATGACTGGCAATAACACATAAGAAATATTGCCAACAAAACTCTCTTGAATTTAATATGCTTTAAAAATAGATAAAAATAAAGGTTAAATTCCAAAACTGTTTAAGAACTGAGATGACCAACCAATATCTCTTAAATACTCATGATTTTTAAAATCATAGTAACTATACACCATTGAAGGGAACTCTTGCTATGTATCCTCACTTTTAATAATACGACACGGTCAGCCATGGTGGCTCCAGCCTGTAATCCCAGTACTCTGGGAGGCCAAGGCAGGAGGATAGCTGAAGGCCAAGAGTTCAAGACCACCCTGGGCAACAAAGTGAGACCCTGTCTCAACCAAAAAACAAAACAAACAATAACAACAACAAAATAATACCAGAATACATGTGAGAGAAGTATGAAGTATAAAGAAATAGTCCAAGCTCTTATCTTATCATAAAAACAACTCAAACCCAATATGCTGCGTATTTGGACAGGGATGAAATTCTCCCACATATACCTCAAATCTCAGGAATACATAAGCTATAAAAATGTTAAGAAATGTCACTGAATTCAGAACATAAAGGCCAGATGTGTTTACTTAAAGTCTTAAAGATACTACCATCTAAATTGCTTTAAACAAGCTATGTGTTTGTCACTTAGGTAAAAAGCATTTAAGTCCTTAAACAAAGAATTCAGTTTACAAAAATATTTTGCTCCAGTAAACTACTAATTATCCATGAGCAGCAGATGAAATTGTCCTGACCTCAGCTTCTCCAGGCCCGGCCTGGCCATACCTCTGCCCGTGGCGGAACCAGCCTGCGGGGAGGGGACAGGCTGTGCCCTCCTCCTCCAGCGAGAGGGGACTACTGTCCTCCTACTGTCTGTGGATGGTACAGAACACCTGGGAAACTGGTTTTCTCCTTCTCTTAAAAAATAAAAGCAACCAAACCCCAATCAAGCATACTATTTCTGGAGGGGATATGACAGTATGTATAAAAAGCCTTAAAAGATTTATTTCAGTATTTTTTAAATGATTGTGGAAAAACAGAAAACTAAATGCTCAACCTTGGAGGAATGGCTAAGTAATTACAATGTGTCTCTATCGAAGACACATTTCAATGTCTGTTTACAATAACACTTGCAAGAGGACTCCCAGGGCCCGGGAAGCGCTGACGGCGGCACAGCTGCCCGGGAGGAGGGCGGCGGCAGAAGCGGTCGCTGTTCTTCCTTCTGGGCTGAGAAGGCACGCTGGCAGCGGCAAGGGTGAGGCGGGCAGAAGGCTAGCTGAGCAGGGCGGCGGGGAGTCTTTGCTGGCGGGTGGGGTCTGAGCAAATACCTGACGGGCAGCAGAGCAACAGGAACACCCAGGGCCAGTGACCCACAGCAGGCAGAGAAGTGCCCAGGTGTGCCAGGCAGAGGGAGTTCAAAAGAGGGCTGGGAGTGGTCAGAGGGCCACGGGGCAGTTTGGTTACCTGCAATCCATGGGGAGCCACTGGAGGGCTCAGGCAGGTGGTCACTGTTAGAGTTGCACTT
>VBSM01003231.1:29141-42284 GCA_008086735.1 Cheirogaleus medius | reverse complement strand
TCACTGCTTTAGTGCATAAGGGTGCTAAAGCAACCATCTAGTTTGGCTCACCTAAACACTATCATACCAAGTGCAACCGCTGGTCTCCACTGTGCAAGTTAAACAGGAGACCCTCCTTCTCACTTAGATGCTCAGCAAGCTCATGAAATGAATACTTGGGACACCCTCAAAATATAAGGGTGAAGACATTAAACAGCCAGTTTTCAAACATATTGGTTAAGAAATAGTCAAGAGTGCCAAGGGCACACTCTTTCATTTTTTATTTTGAGATGGGGTCTCGCTATGTTGCACAGGCTGGCCTCAAACTCCTGGGCTCAAGTGATCCTCCTGCCTCAGCCTCCCAAGTAGCTGGGATTATAGGCACTAGCTACCACACCAAGTTCATTTTAAAATAAATTTAAAATATCTTAGGCATTTTGTATATTAAGATGTGTTACCCAGAATTAAGACACACTTCTCTGCTTAGCTGAGCCAGTGTCGTAGGCCATGTTTCTATTATAGAATCTGGTATGAACACTACTTTATAATCACAGAGAAATGTAAACTAGTTCTTTAGAGTCTAACCACCCCGCAGGGAACGGAAGAGGTCACAAGCACAAGTCAAGGTATACCCTGTGTGCCGTCCTGGTCTCCCACGGGCATGGCGGAGTCTTCTATGGACATGCAGGGGTCTCCCACGGGCATGGCGGAGACTTCCACTGGCATGCAGGGGTCTTCCACGGGCATGGTGGAGTCTCCCACGGGCATGGCGGAGACTTCCACTGGCATGGAGGGGTCTTCCACGGGCATGGTGGGGTCTTTCACGACCTCACTCTCAAGCCTTAGCACTGTAGCCTTTTCATCAAAAACATCTTTATTCTCAGCAGGAATTGTCTTTAAATCCCTTATTGGTGCCTGATCTTCCGAGATCTCTTCTCTAGCCTGCAAGTGTCCTCCTGTTGCCTGCTTCCTCAGGTGCTCTTTTCTGAGCAGGGGGGCGGCTGCCTGCCCGTGAAGCTCTGGCACTTGCTTCCCCAGACGTATCTTTCCAGCCCCAGGAGGAGCGGCTTGCGGCTGCCCTTCCACCCTGGCCTTCTCTCCCAGCGTGGGCGCTGGGCCACCGGTCGGCTGTGCAGACAATCCTGATTTTGTGTGGTCGGGTAAGATTCCTTTAACTTCAAATGGCTTTTGGCTTTCTTTACCTATTTCATTTGATCCAAGTATGTTCTGCAATTGTTTTTCTTTTATATCTTGCTTCGCAATCTCTTCATGTACTTGTGATTTGGGCGCCATGATTTTGGGCTTAGTTTCTTTTCTATCCTCTGATAGCTTAGCAGTGGTCCCTTTCTTCTTTAGCTGACGGGGCTTCTCTGGAGAGGTGAGGTCTGTGTGAGGCTTCTGCAGCCGGGTTTTCTCTTTTGCCGATACTGCCGTTTGGGGGGCTGTGTCTCCAAGGGCTCGAGAGACCTCTGGTTTCCGAGACCCTCCTCTGCCTTTGCTCACCGCTTGAGGACCCGCCTCTGAGATGTCACTCTCCTCATCAGACTCTGAATCGGAGGAGCTGGATGAAGATGAAGATGAATCATCCGTCACTTTCTGGCCCTTCCGACGAGCTTCTGACCCAGAAGCCTGTTTTCTGAGTGGAGATGGAACTTTCTGAGGAAACTCTACCAAAGTCTTTCTTGGCAAAACTCTCGGAACCCCTTGGTGTGCGTGGAGCGTGTTGTCATCGGGGCTGGGGCTAGCTACCACCCCGCCTTTATTCACGACTGATGGGTGGGGACGGGGTGAAGATACGTGTCTAGACAATTCAGCTGCTGCTGGGGTGGCTAGCAGCTTGCCCTTCTCCTTTGGTGCCACTACATCTAGGAAATGGCATAAAGAGGAATACTTTTAATATTTAACAAAAACAAACTCATCAGTCAATTACTCATCAATCAGTCATTACGTGTCAGCTTGTCATTCGCAACGTCTGCACTGCAACCACCTGAGGACAGCTCCGCGGACACCCGCTCGCAAGCGCCAGCCCAGCCTCGGGGGTGAGGAAGCAGAAGGGGACGGAGATGCTTTCCTTGGTAGCTGAAAAACTTAAAAACGAGTATTTTCACTAACAAGAGTGACAAATTTGTTTCCATTTTTCACACTGACAGCTTCTCTAACCATAGTTATTTTTAAAACCGTTTCCCCCAAATTTAAGATAGTTAAACTATCTTATAAACTAACTTAAAAAGATATTTTCAGATGACCATCGAAGTTTTGCAATGTATAATTTCTTGAATTCCTAAAAAACTGGTGCTTCTCAAATATTAAACAAATTCAGAACTTGAGCTTTCTGAACAGAACAGTAAGGCAAAAGTACAGGCAAGAGCCTGGTCTGAGGGATGCATGTACCTGTGATTAAGGAGGGTATGGGGGTGGGGATGATGTAGTTCAAGTCAAGTCACTCTAAACAGGAAGAAAAGTTCTTCAAAATCACACAAGTCATGTGGGGATTTCTTCAGCCAAAAAAAAATTAAAAATGTATATATATATATATATATATATATATAGTATTACAATACCAAGGAAGCCTAAACTAATTTAACATCATATATATCATTGGAAATAGCAGATTTTTAAACCGTAAAAAATAGAATAAGTGGCTGGAGTGCAGTGGCATGATTGTAGCTCACTGAAACCTTGGACTCCTGGGCTCAAGTGATCCTCCTGCCTCCCTAGGAGCTAGGACTACGGGCACATGCCACCATGCCAGTCTAACTTTTAAATTAAATAGGGTCTTACTATGTTGCCCAAGCTGTTCTCAAACTCTTGGCCTCAAGCAATCTTCCTGCCTCAGCCTACCAAAATGGTGGATTACAGGTGTGAGCCACCATGCCTGGCTCTCAAATAAAATATATATGTATATTTTACTTATTTATTTTTTTGGTGTGACAGAATCTTGCTCTGTCACCCCAGGTAGAGTGCAGTGGCATTGTTGTAGCTCACTACAACCTCAAGCTCCTGGGCTCAAGTGATCCTCTTTACTCAGCCTCCCAAGTAGCCGGGACTACAGGCACATGCTACAATGCCTGGCTAATTTTTCTATTTTTAGTAGAGACAGGGTCTCCCTCTTGCTTAGGCTGGTCTCAACATCCTGAGCTCAAGTGATCCTCCCACCTCGGCCTCCCAGAGTGCTAGGATTACAGGCGTAAGCAACCGCGCCTGGCCTCAAATAATATAATGATTAGAGCTAATTTCATTCAATTTCCTCAGGTGGTAATAAATCTTTTCCAACCATACAGATTAGAAGAAAAATATACGACAAGTTCTTATAAATTAAATTACTTTTCAAATTTAAAATTCCAAATTTTTAAAATTATTGCAAACAAACAGCCTCTAAATCCAGAATCCTTATGTCTAGTAGTCTATTTTATACTAAAAATATCTCAGTCCTACTTAAGCTGGTAAAATGTCCTCCTAACCGCCCTACCTTAACGGTATCCAAATGGGTTTTTAATTGTTTTCTGAGTTAAGAAACCTAGGTTTAATAGACTGAAAGAAAATGATCAAAAAGGCCCATTGATGCCTGTGATCCCAGCACTTTGGGAGGCCAAAGCAGGAGGATCACTTAAGGCCAGGAGTTCTAGACCAGCCTTGGCAACATAGCAAAACCAAGTCTCTACAAAAAAAATTAGCCGGGCGCAGTAGCATGCACCTGTAGTCCCAGCTACTCAGCAGGCTGAGGCAGGAGGATTGCTTGAGCCCAGGAGTTCGAGGTTATAGTGAGCTAGGATCACACTACTATGCTGTAGCCTGGGCAACAGAGTGAGACCCTGTCTCTGATAAAGAAAGAAAGAAAGAAAGAAAATGATCAAAGAAAACTGAGGAATAACAATCAATCAGAAATGGGCACTGTGAGAGGCAATGGCTGAAGAGTCAGAGCAGCCGGGGAATGTGTAAACCACCCCCCAACCCCCACCCAACCCTGTCACGACCACCCTCACCAGAACGACCTCCCTGCCCCCATCACGGCCACCCCTAGGATGACCAGCACCACACCCCGTGGGAATCTGTGACTCTGTGCAGGCCTGGGATCTGCATTTGGGCTCCCTAGAGTGGGTGCTGATGCAGGTCACTCTGGGAGCTCACACAGAGCTCCCGGGCATGTTACACATAAAATGGGGTGAAGGGTGCACACTGGCTTGATCTCTCTGTCCCTGTCCCTCTAAACCAAACCTGGCACAGCTCAGAAAGGCCCACCAGCTACATGTGAGGCTGGCCTTCAACCCTGCCAGGCCACTCACATGATCATTAATCTGTCTTCATTTTGAACATGAATTTTCCAAGTATGAAAAATTAACTTAAAATAAGGCTTAGCTGAGATAGGCTACATTGAATAGAAAAATAATAACAACTGAATCTTCCAAAATTTGTTGTGGAGATTAATTGTAAAGAACAGCAAAGCTACATTATAGGATGATTTATTACCTACTGAAAATGGACAGAAAATTTGAAATGGGATTAACAACGAAATGACTCAGAAATTTTGTTTGGAAAGGAGTCGTTTGTCTATCATATGAAATAAGGATTTCCTTTGTTCATGCCAGTTACTGGGAGAGTCCCCTGGAAGGGCTAACAGACAACAGTAGCTCATTTTGCTTTTTGCCAAGAGCCAGTTTCTGCCCTGCTGCAGCACAGGCCTGGCCTCCTCTTTGTGACGCAGAAGGAAGCTCGCCCTGCTGATCTGCAGCTGCTGCCAGTGACACCTAGTCTGCAGGCGACAGCACAGGAACCGTGTCCCTTGGGAGGTAACACCATCACATGAACTTACAGTCACTCTGAGTGTAAGTACAACTTTACCTAACCAACTGTTTTCATTAAACGTCTCACGTATGTCTAGAGGCAGGATGCCAACACACCGACAAGTTTTCACAGTGGCTTTCCTTGGAAGACAAGTACAATTGTCCCTCCGCATCTGCAGAGTCTTCATCTGAGGATTCAACTGCCGACTGAGCTTATTCAGAGAAGAAAAAATTGCTTCTGTACTGAACATGTATGGACTTTTTGGGATCACTGTTCCTTAAACAATGTAACGACTATTTACAAGTATTTACATTGTATCAGGAATTACAAGTAATCTAGAGATGATTTAAAGTATACAGAGGATGTCATAGGTTATATGCAAATACGATGCCATTTTATATCAGGGACTTGTGCAACTTCAGATTTTGGTATCTGGTATCTAGGGGGGGAGGTCCTGGAACCGAGGGACGGCCGTGGAATAAAACACAAAGCCACCTAAATAAGACTAGCTGTGTAGGCCTACCTCACAGCGAAAGATGGGGGTTTCAGGGACTGTTTCCAACCTCTCAGAGCCATAACGGCCTACGCCAATTGCAGGCGTACAAACAACAGCGAGGGCAGGCATTCCCCGAGGGCTTCCCTAGCATCTCAAGACAGAACTTAAATTTCCTGAATCTCTCTTCCGCTTGGCTGAAAAGTGAGAGCATGACCTTCAAGTTTTTAGTGGTCCCTCTACCAAAAGCAAAAATGGCAATGGTGTTAGCAATGGATTAGCAACCTTAAAATACTTCCATATCTTGTCAACAGGTCACAAAACTAATTTCTGAATCAAAGCACATTCAGAAACAAGGGTGCATTTAAACATGACATTAAAGGATACAATGAGTCAAAATTTTATATGGTAATTAAGACTTTCTCTTTTTAACAAGTATTTGACTATAAAAAGTTTTTTTTTTTTTAGTTAACACATGAAAATTGAGATTTTACACATGCAAGACAGGGATTAAAATATGAACTGCTGAGCCAGAACGCCACGGTTCATGTGCAGGGTCCACCACTCACAACAGTGAGACCCTGGGTAGCTCAGAGTCTCTTTGCGCCTCAACTTGCTTGTCTGTAACATGGGGATAACAGGGGCACCTGCTCACAGGATCGTCTGAGACCTGGATAACATATGGAATGCGCTGAGAACAGGTCTCGGCACTGTTACAATTAAATAGCAAACAGATTCCTCACTTTTAAAACTGAAATAAGGACTGGAAATGGATAATTAACTTTGGTTTCTTGACATACTAAAAAGCACAGGAATTACTCAAGCAACAGTTTATTACTGACTGTTGCAAAGTTCTGCCTGGTGACTGGATTCAGGGAAACCACAAAGCTGCAGAGCCAGGTGGTTTCCCGAGAGGGTGCACTTCTGAGAACACCCGGACCCTGACATCTGTGCTGGCAGCTGTCCTCAGGGACACGTGTGCTGCAGAAAGCTGGAACTCTGACGGAATAAGGCAGAGCATGTTCTCCAGCCCCGCGGTTCTGCCTCGATGGCAGACCCTTTGACTAGATGTGACCCCAGCGTGAGAGCTTCAGGTCCCTCCACCTGCATGCAGGAAACTTCTGCCAGCTCTGGTTTGGGGGGTTTGATCTGGCAGCGTGCCATGGGAGGGTGAAAAGCATCTCTATGTCTCACATTTACCAATCACAGACACTTCATGGGAAAACACAGGCCTGCCTGTGTCCAATTAGAACATTATTTCTCTTTCTTTGTACAGGGAATTTTTAAAAAATTACAAGGTACCAATGTAATATGCATTGAAGACAGTTTAGCTCTGAAAACTGTCTTCCCACTTGACAGTACTCTGTGATTTATGCAGTGCACACACGTCACATGCCAGTTAGCGTCACAACCACCCAGAGCCAGCACACCGATCTCACTCAAACACAAAGGAACCAAGGCTCAGAGGCTGCAGAGTCCACCTCGACCGGAGACAGATGCTCTACAAGAGCCCAAGGCCAACCTCCAGCTCAGTGTTTCCCTCCATAACCTCACCCCAAACCGTCACAGGACAGAACACCCCATTTCCACTCCATACAGACACATGTTTCTAAAAAGGGGGCTCTTTGGTTCTGCCATGATACTTTAAAAAATCCATTTAATCCAAATTCATAAATCTATGAAGTCAGATTGCAGACATGAGACTAAAATTCACCAAATGATATGATTATATTAGTAATGAAATTCAACTAATCGTTTATCAATAAACATTTAAACAATGTCAAAAAAATGCCAGGTATAAGCTGGGCATGGTGGTACACATCTGTAGTCCCAGCTTCTTGGGAGGCTGAGGCAGAGGATCCTTCAAGGCCAAGAGTTCGAGTCCAGCCTGGGCAACATAGCAAGACCCCATCTCAAAACAAAACAAAACAAAAAACAACATGCCAGGTATAATATAGAAATTAACTGACATTCTTGTTGCAAACATTTTTTAGGTGTGATCATGGCATTGTGATTAAGTTTTTAAAAAAGATACATATTAAAAATGTGTGCATTAAAAAAGAAAAGAGCAATGGGATTAAAAATGAGGCAGGTATTATAGGACGGAACTAAACAATGTTCCTGTGGAATTCAGGCCTCAAGTCAACAGGGTGAGCAGACACCACCAAGGCGGTGAGTTTCCACATCGCAGGCCAACACACTGTGAGAGGCACTCTGGGGCTGGTGAACTCTTACAAAGCGCGTGTATTAAAAAAACCTACCAATGTACTGTGCACAGACCAAGGAGGAAGAAAACAAAAGGTTCTAAATATGTTCAAACATTCAGACTAAGGAAATGGTATTTTGATGAAGAGTAAGACCAAACCCAACTTTCATCTTATAACCGCATTTGAAAACTGAAGATTTGCAAAGAGATAGTTAGCATTGTATGTTCTTTCAAGAGTAAACTAGGCCTTCAGCAGTGAAGGCTAAGTGCAATGCACCCGCATCATAACCGATTATTAATAATGGGCAGGGAGTAGAAAATAAAATTATTCCCAGAAGAGAAGCATTTAAAATATACTGTTGCATTTCTTAGTTTCCTACAATAAGGATATACGCTACATTCCTACATTAAGGGAGGGAAAAAAAGTTTAAAAAAACTATTAAAACAAACAAACAAACAAAAAAAACTGGTGATAAAAGTCAAAATGACTATAAGAAGTCAGCAATAGACCAGACATTATGCATCAGCAAAGTGAGTCACAGTGGGAAACTGCCTGCTCTTAACTCCCCCTCCAGTCATAAAATGATGCCTGCAATCCTGGACTATGATTCAGCAAAGCCTGGGAAACCACACATGGGTTTCAAAGAGACGGAAAAAAGTCAGAATCGGTGGAAGGAAAGTAAGGTGGGGAATCTCACTGGTGTCAGGGTCATCTAAATGCCACACAGCCTTTACCAGGGGTGGGCAGCCTGCAGCCCTAAGGCCACATGTGCCTTCTAGGTCCTTAAGTGCAGCCTCTTGGCTGAATCCAAATTTTACAGAACAAATCCTTTTATTTTTATTAATACTTTTTTGTTCATCTTTTATATTTTTATTTTATTTTTTAAATGAATATCTTTTATTTTTAAAATGAATAATGAAATAAGTTTCAACAAAATAATCCTCCCACATTGACTGGCACAATTAGAACATTAGTAAGACATAAAGTCTAGGCTGCTACACTCATGATTTAGTTTTAACTTCCCCCACCTGACTGGCATCATTACCGTGCTAGGCTAGTTGACCAGAGTTTATGGGGGGTCAAGTACGCCAGTCTGTTATCAGCTTTTGACAACGGTGCACTGTGTTTCTGTTTTAGGTGGAATTTGTGAACAGCTGCACAGCTAGACAGTATTTTTTAATTCTGTCTGCTTAATAGCCCATCATGTCAAAGAAGACCAAGAGAACGCTGAAGGAAGAAAAGAGATTTTTTTTTGAAAACAGATATTTTAAATGAGGACTAGGAGTTGCAATATTATCTTGTTTCTGCTAAAGATAAGATGATTTGCTTGCTTTGTGACACTGCAATGTTAACATTAAAGAAATTCAATGCTCATCAGCATTATAAAACACTCATAAGGACCACAAGTATTTTAAATTAGAGAGAGAGGTGTGAAAGGTTGTATTGCAGAAATTAAAAGATGACAAAGACAATTCTTTCAAGTAGCAATAAGACCTGGAAATAATGCCACTGAAGCAACTTATAAAGTAGCTTATATACCGGGTTTCCCAGAAAATAAGATAGGATCTTATACTTATTTTTCCTCAAGAAGACACCCTAGGGCTTATTTTCAGGGGATGTGTTATTTTTTTTAAGTATGGTACAACAATCTACATTTATTCAAATATAGTTAAGTCGTCTTCTTCTGGAACATCATCATAACTCTCCAAGCCCCGAATTCCATCCTGAATTTCTTGCAACTCTATTTCCTTTAGAACCATTGGCCCCAATCTCTCATGTCGAGCAATAGAGCTCTCACGGGGCAGATGAAAAGGGCTGCTCATCTTCTTTACTGCTCCGCGACAAAATGCATGGATTGTGCAGATGTGCTGCGTAGCCATGCCCATCACTAGGTCTTATTTTTGGGTTAGGGCTTATATTGTGCAAATGCTTAGAAAGCCATGCCCATCACTAGGTCTTATTTTCCGGGTAGGGCTTATATTGCGCAAATGCTTAGAAATCCTGCTAGGGCTTATTTTATGGGTAGGGCTTATTTTCGGGGAAACACGGTACTTGGGGAAAAAAGGGAAGCCATTCAGTGATATAAAAATTGTGAAAGAATGCATTGTCAAAGTCACAGGATGCTTAGAGCCCAGTAACGTTTCAAAGTACAAAGAACTGCCTCTTTCAAGGAGAACCATAAGTAATCTGCAACATGAATTAGCTTTCAACTTAACAGAACTTCAAGCAATACTTCAAAAGGAAAATTATATACTATTCAATCACTTTGGATGAATCACCTGATACTACTGACACTGCACAGTTTTTATACTTCATTTGGATCATAACCGAAGAGTTATTTGCTTTGGGCAATCCTGCTAACAGAACACGAGGAATAGACACCTTCAACAACTTTCAAGATAAATGCCGTGCAGTTGGACTGAATTTGGTAAATTTAGTAAGTGTTATATACAGACAGTGCACCTTCCATGACAGGAAAACATGAAAACATTTTTATTCTTATTGCACAGATTAAAAAAAGAATTAATAGATCCAGATGCTCTCATTTCTTTTCATTGTATCTTGCATCAGCAAAATCTGTGCTAAAGCTATTTTAAGTGACACTTAGCAACAAGTTGTAAGTATTGTTAACTACATTCTCGCGAATGTAACACGGCATCCTCAGTTTTGTAACATGCTAAAGTTGAAGGAAGAGGTATCAGTGTGGACTTGCCATATCATTCTAAAGTGCGTTGGCTATCACAGGGACTGGTGTTAGCCAAAATTTTCTCCCTGCAAGAACAAATAATTAAATTTTATAAAGGACAGAATCAGCAATGTGAATTATTGAAAGAAGATTTCTTGGGAATGATAGTAAAAGGAGTTAAAAAAATAAAACAAGATTTCTATAGGAATGAAGTATTTCTGTATGATTATCATGTCAAATCAAAATGACCTGAATATTTCATTTGCAAGGTAAAACTAAGTCTATATATGATATGTGGCCAAAAATCCAAGCATTTCAGAAAAAAGCTATCTTTTTTCAAAATACTTCTTCAAAAGGAAATTTTGGATAAACATTTTCCCCAGTTAGCAAAGGACACTGATGAGCAGAATATATGCAAATCATTTGAAGAATAGGCAGCTGTTGTAGACCTACTAATTGGAGAATACAATGAAAGATTCATTGACTTTGAGAATCATGACATCATACTCAAATTAGCATTTCAGCCTCACCTAGTTAATATCCCCAAGGCACCTAAGAACTACAGATGGAATTGACTGAGCTCTCAGTAGATGCCAATTTAAAGTCATTGTTTGAAGCTAAGAAAGATCTAATCGAAATATGGAAAAACTGCAGAATACCCATGCCTTCAGCAACATGCCTGAAAAATGCTTTTCAACCACTTATTGCTGTGAATCTACATTCTCCTACCTAACCCAAATCAAGATGCCCTTAAGGTCACAAACGACTCATGATACCCATCTAGAGAATCAACTGAAACTGCAGACCTCCACGCTGCAACCAAGTATTCAAATGCTTTCCAACAAAAAGCAGACACAACAGAGTCATTAAAAGGTTAGTTAACTTTAAAATTAACAAATAGTTTTCATTTTTTTAAATTATTAAGTACATAGTAGTTAGATTTTTACAGAATAATGTACATTTTAAAGTGTATCTAATTGAAGTTTCTTGAACATGGCCTTATTTAATTACAGCAAAATTAATGTGGCCTCCTACATGAAAAGGTCCCCTGCGCCCCCAGCCTTTACCCTTGGCACCACTCGCCCCATGTTGAAGCTTGGCAATTAGAAAATGCAGAAAGCATCAGTTCAGGGCTAAACACTGAGTCAAACGCTATTACATTACTGATGTGCTTGGTCTAAAATCTGTTACAGATCCATGTCTGATTATAATCTGGACACTGCTGAAAATGAAGAGCCATACATTATGTAGCTGGTAAAATTCATTTTCATGCTTGGAAGGCTGAATGATCGATTTACTGTGTAGTCTCTTTCCCTTATGACTACCAATAAAATCTTACTTTTTGGTGGACTTTGCTTCTTGGAATTTGGTGGCTGTCCCTTTTCACTCTTCCCTGATTCTGCAGAGAGAGGAACTGTAGAAGCAAATCCTTGAAACACTCGCGCTTCCAGGAACATAGTCTGACAAAAGAATTAACCATAGGGATGTTTAGAATATTATTTATAACAGGAATTACTATCTATGAATACTATGTATTACTACTACATACAAATGCATATGGCATACTTCTAAGGTTATTAAAATTTTTATAATGTATGTGTATTATGAAAATTTTGGAAAATACAAAAAAGTTGCAAAAAGAAAACACCCAAGTTGAGGGCAATTGCTATTAATACTCAGGTTAATGAAAGGGCAAGCAGAGATTCGCGTTCATTTCCTCTGAGAGGCAGCCCAGGCAGTGAAAAGTGCATGGATTGTGGTCACACAAGTCCTGGGTTTTGACCCAGGTCACTGTGAGACCCTGAGCGAACCAGAACTTTCTCCAGGCCTCAGCATCCCCATCCTCTGGGGAAAGCCAGCTTGATAATGAGCCATGCTCCAATCCTCTAGCTGAAACTTAGGCCGACACATTTTAAGCGGAGTTCCCCTCCTACAGATGGGACACTCTAGCAAGGGTACTGGTCCTGACATGTGTTTTTAAGATACTCCAATATAGTAAGAGAGAAATGCAGTGAAGTGCTTCTGGGCAGGGATCAGGGAAGACTTCTGAAAAGCAGGGAGTATTGGAAGGAGAGGTAAGAACTGGATCTGTGGAAATGCTCTACCATCCAAGAATGTTCCAGATAGTGCTCAAGCAAAAGCACAAAGGTGAAAAAGTCAGGAGAACTGCAGAGTGGTAAATACTTCAATATCATCCTGATAAATGTTTATTCTGTGCTGGGAAGTAGAGATTAAAGAGTATGTGACTGGCCAGGCATGGTGGCTTGTGCCTGTAATCCTAGCACTCTGGGAGGCTGAGGGGGGAGGATAGTTTGAGCCCAGGAGTTTGAGGTTGCTGTGAGCTAGGCTAAGGCCATGGCACCCTAGCCCAGGCAACAGAGTGAGACTCTGTCTCAAAAAAATAAAAGTAAATTAAAAAATAAAGAATATGTGATTGCAGATTCCTTCTGCTAAAAATAGCCAAGCCCCTTAAAAAATAAAATTTGAAACCTCTGGGTTTGTTTTCTAGAGAGAGTAAAGCTGAATGAGAACTGACTATCACTTAATGGCCAACGTATTTAACCTTTCTGACCCTCAAATTGTTTCTAAAGGAAGGACAATAACGGTACCTATTTAATAGGAATGAATGAGGTTAATTTGTACAAAGCAGCCACCACGGTGTGTGTGGCAGGTACTACTAATAAGGGGTTGATTTATCATTATTTTTTTACTATTAACAAACATTGAGATCACGATAGTGTCGTCTTCCATTATAGAACCTCCTCTGTACAGTAAGCCACGTGGGAAGAGGAAGAGCAGGAGAGATAGGAAAAACGTATGGGGAAACTTGACATTAACCTATTTGGTCCTCTCAAAATGCGGATGGGACATCACCTACCTACCCTCTCTTATTATTCCCATAACATCTTGTAGTATTTTTATCTGAGCGGAAACAA
This sequence comes from Cheirogaleus medius, assembly GCA_008086735.1. NCBI lineage: Eukaryota > Metazoa > Chordata > Mammalia > Primates > Cheirogaleidae > Cheirogaleus > Cheirogaleus medius. The sequence goes on along the minus strand of VBSM01003231.1, from coordinate 29,201 downwards.
ACATGATAATGTATACTTTTAAAAAATAAACTTTTGTAAAAAAAAAAAGCAGGCCACTCT
>VBSM01003231.1:0-16879 GCA_008086735.1 Cheirogaleus medius | reverse complement strand
AGCAAACAAGCGGCTCTTGCTTTTCTAACCCCTTCTGACGCAGGCCGTGAGTCCCGATGACAGCTTCATCCTCACTGCTGACCGCGACGAGAAGATCCGGGTGAGCTGGGCAGTGGCACCCCACAGCATCGAGTCCTTCTGCCTCGGGCACACCGAGTGAGTGCACCCCTGCCCATCCCCCCAGCACAGAGAGGCTTGGGTTTCAGACAGATGCAGGAGGAGGTGGGAGCTGGTGGTGCACTGGGGGGGCACCCTGGCTGAAGGGACCTGGTTCTTCTCCCGAGGGCCCCACATCAAGTGCCTTCATAGCTGGCGAGGACCCTGCTCGGGCGAGACCAGCTCCCTGTGCTTGGGCTCCGCAGACGCCGCTGGTTTGCGGCCTGCAGAAGCCTGGTGAGAGCGGAGCTCACTCTGAGCCATTGCCTCCTGTTGTCCTCCCTCACTGGCCAGTGCCATGTTGGCCTCCTGACAAGGGCGTGTTTCTGGAAAACTCCATTCTCAGCATGGAGGTCTCTGGGCAGTGCCTGGCAGCCGTTAGTGGTTAGCAGGTGGATGTGCTGGGGGGCGAGGAGCACACTCTGAACCCAGCCTCTGAGCCTTGTGACTCTGTCCCGTGGCAGAGGTGCTCTCGGTCGGGAGCTGGGTTCCACGTGCGTGGGAGGTGTTCTGGAGTCCTGCCTTCTCAGGCAAAAGGCTGAGCAGAATTTGTGCAAAGGAAAAGTGCTTAGTTTATTTATTGGCTGAAATGTTTTAAAACACATTGTTTGAGGCAGTGGGAGAAACTGGAGGAATTCAGTTCAATCTTCAATTCTGAGATTGCTCGTGTTTTCTTGATGTTTGCATGGAACACAGAAATTGGGCCTCTGAGAAGGCCAGTGGCCACTCAGTTTGTATAATAACTTGTGGTTATTTGTTTTGACTTTTCTTTAATTCTGCAGCTCTGGGGTTCTTATTACCTGCCAGCCCCTTTTCCCTCTGCTGTGTCTCACTTGGGTCTGTGCAGCTCCCTGACCCCGTCAGGCACGTGCTCCCGTCTCAGGGCCTTTGCACGTGCTGCGTCTGCCGCCAGGAGTGCTCTTCCCTACACAGCTGCTCACCTGCGCTTTCTGATCGGGGCTGCCGCTTCCTCAGGGGTCTCCCCAACCTCCCTCTTGGGAAATGCCCCATCACTTGGATGTATTGAGTTCCGTAAAAACATAGCGTTAAAATCAACTTCACCTGTTTCTACTTAGTTTTTTAACATGGTGACTCACGAATTTATAATGACATCCACGGCTCACGTTTGTGGCTGGAATTGTATTTTTGCCAGACAGCGCTGGTCTCGTACCCTTTGCTGATACTTCACTGTCTGTTTATTGCCTGTAGTGTCCTGGTGGTTTTGTTGGTCAGCTTTGTTCATTGCTGTCTCCAGTCCTCAGCACAGGGCCTGGCGTGGAGCAGGTGCTCACCAGATACTTCTGTGATTGAATAAATATTAATAATTCATTTTTTAAAGTTGTGTTTCAAACCTGTGGAAATCGTGGTTTCCAGCCTTTCCTGTTGAGAACTGTGAGGCCACACACCCCCTGTAATGCACCTGCTGTGATCTGTCTGTCTGGGGTGTAGGGTGGTTATTTTTCCTTTTGAAGGGCCTGAGAGTAGAACTTCAGCGCCTCTGTGGAAGGCAGCCCTCCGTGAGGGGCCAGGGTGGTCCTGGCTCAGGAAGAAAAAGGGGATTGTGCCCCTGCAGGTACACATTCATGACCAGCACATCCAAATGGGTTTTAGGAGAGCTGGGTGGCTCGTTTCACTCTTGGTGGCTGTTTTGGTGGCAGAGTGGCTGGGACTATTGTGTCCTGTGCTGTTGCAGGCCGAGCCCTCGAGGGTGGGCAGGGCAGCGCAGAGACAGATCTGGCCAGATTGGTCAGAGTCCTCATTGTCGTTGAAGGGCTGCGGGGCTCTGATCTGACGCTGCCTGTCGGCTTGTCTGCCTCCCCTGTGGTCCGTCTTCTGAGTCTCACCTGGGTTCTGCTGTCTCCGGGCTTCAGCACAGGTGCCTTGGATCCGGGTGGGTGCCACCGAGCACAGCCAGTTGGCCGGCGTGGCTGGGCCCAGGGCCCTGCCCCTGCTTGGAGGTTGTCGTGTTGGTCACCCAAGGGTGACATGGGGTGTGGTCCGACTTGCCTCGCCCTGTGCAGGGGCTGTCACCTGGTTACATGTGCTCCTCTTCCCCACCCTGCCTGGTTTTGTCGGAGGTTGGGGGTTTGGGGTGGAGAAGGGCTCTTTCCCTGCGGTGAACAGGTGGCTGCCCTGCAGGCAGCTGGGGCTCTGACACCTGCTTTGTCTCGCCACAGGTTCGTGAGCCGCATCTTCGTGGTGCCCGGCCATCCTGAGCTGCTGCTGTCCTCCTCTGGGGTAAGTGCTTTCACAGGGCTGCCGCAGGGAGGGGGCGCCTGTTGGGTGGGGGTCACCTTGCAGAGCCGGCCCATAGTTCCCGGCTGTGGTCTGAAGTCCGCGTGTCCCAAGTCATCAGTGGCTGACACTGGATGGTACTTGTTTCTTAGAGCTGCCCCTGGCTCGCTCCTCACTCACAGCCGCTCATCCAGGGCCGTGTGTGTGTGTCTGTGTGCGTGTGTGTGCTGCGTTCACACGTGTGGTCAACTGGAATGAGTCCGGAAGGCATGAGTTCCAAGGGCCGCTGCTCCATCTGTGATGGCGTCAGGACCTTAAGTGAAAGTCGGTTGACAGGGAGACCGTCCCTGACTCCTGGAGGTCTGGCCCGTCCACGAGCTGCTGGATGCACTCGCTAGTCTCCCTGGAGGGTAGACACCCTCGAAGCAGGGCACCTGCTGATCAGCTGTCGAGGTCCCTGGACATGGGCATTTTTTTTTAAAGAGACAGGTTCTCATTGTGTTGTCCAGGCTGATCTTGAACTCTTGGGCTCAAGTGGTCCTGCCTCGGCCTCCCAAAGCACTGGGATTGCAGGTGTGAGCCACTGTGCCCAGCCTAAAAATGATTCTTAGTTTGTTATTTTTAATTTTCAAGAGCTGTTTCTTGTCCTCAGAATGTGTTTTACAGCTGCTCATCCTTGTATTCTGAGTGCAGTGTGTTTGGATCTCACCCAGGTAGAGCGTGTGTTTTTCTCCTCGCAGCTGCTCCTTGCCATGGGTTGGTCTCTGCTGCGTGTGTGTCTGCCTGTGTGTGTCTGCCTCGCTTGTGGGAGGTTTTCCTCAGGTGTCCACGATCCCCTCTGCCCACTGTGTCAGGCATGAGTTGGAGGTATCAGTGCAGGTATCTGGGCGTGGGCCCAGCCAACTGCTGTAGGACCCTGCAGTGCACGTGGGGCCATCTGTCTCCTCTCTGGGTGCCTAGTGTCTTCTGGTTGCCCTTCTCGCCTTCTCGCCTGTCCCAGCGCCCTGGGAGGTGTCTCTTCTCAGTGTGTCTCTGACGTCCCTGAGACCGCGACCCCTCTGGCTCCCCTTCCCCAAAGAGTGAACCGCTGTCTCCTGCTGGCGTGGAGTGGGGCTGAGGGCAGGGACCGGGAGGTCCAGGTGCTCTTCGGGAAGACTGCACAGCTCCCCCGCCACCCCGCCCTCGGGCCAGTGGCCCCTGCCTGGTCTGCGGCTCATGCTGTCACAAGCGTCCTTCTCTCTGGGCAGTGTGCCGTTTGCTTCTAGTGTCACAGGTTTCCTTGATATCTTTCAGCTGTTGTCTTTTCCCCTCTTCTTGCCTGTTGTCTGTCCTAGTGGGTTTCTGGTTTTTAAACACCTTTTTCTTGTACAGAGGTTTGGGAGTGAGTGTGTACACCTGCAGGTGTGTGTGTTGGTCTCATGTTTGTCTGCCAAACTCGTGGTGAGGGGTGTGTGGTGTGTATGTGCCTATGCGTGGTGTGTGTGCATAGTGTGTACGGGTGTGTACACACACACTCATATTCCAGCACCCACTGGACACAGACCTGCTGTTAGCAGTTTGGGTATTTATTATGCTTTCCATCTTTTTCTTTTGGTCATTTAACAGTACTCACAAATGATGCCACTGTCCCCTCAGTTTCAGTCTGCGCCTGTCTGTGCTCAGTCCCATGGCAGTCGCTGTGGTCAGTGCTGGCGTGGACCTGGCTCCGTCTCCGAGTTTCCCGCCACTCACGGATGGGCTGGTTCTTTCCATTTCCCTCCGCCGTGATCAGTGCTGGAATGACAGTTTTTTAAATAGAAACTCTTTTTTTCAGATAATTACTTTAGAGCCCTGGGGCATATGCTGTTGTCCTTGAAGGTCATGCCAGTCGACACTGTCCTTTCCACCCACTTCTAAACAGCGAAGTGGGACGGTGGCGACATGCTCATGAGTACGCACGTGTCCCCGTGTGAGTGCGCGGTCCTTGCAGTGTCCGTGTACCCTTTGTGTGTGCGCGCTCGTGCTTGGCCCAAGCACAGCAGACATGGCCTTGACCTCCTAGCGTGTGACGGTCTTGTTGTCGCTGTCCTCAGCCCATTCTGCTGTGGGGTCACCTGTTTTCCTTGGTGCTCTGTGCGAGCTCTTTACACAGTAGGTAAGCAGGGAGCCTTTCATTTGTAAGGGGGTGCTGGCTGTCATCGAGTGCACCCCAGCCCCAGCTGTCCTCCGTGTCACCCACCGCTGGCGGAAGCCCTGTGACCCTGCTTGCTGACCTGTTTGGTGTGTACAGGACGGCACTCTGAGGCTCTGGGAGTACAGAAGCGGACACCAACTGTACTGCTGTCACCTGGCCAGTCTGCAAGCGCCGGCGGAGCCCTGCAGCCAGAAGGTAGCTGTTTGTGTCCACCCTGGGTCCACTGGGTGCGTGTAGGGTGCGGGAGGGTTGCTTAGCTGTCGTGTTGCTGGCACCAGCCTTCTTCTAGCGTGGGGAACCTCGTATTTCACGTCCTGAAGGTGTCGGCACGTGAGTGGGTAACGGCTTGTGCCTTACCGGGTTCGCAGCAAATAGCTAGTTCTCAGAGAGGCCTCTGATCCCACTTGGCAGTGGGAAAGATAGTGGTTTCGAGCTCAGAGCTTCGAGGTGGGTTTGCCAGCGGGGCAGGGCTGTCCACCTGGGAATGACCTCACGGCACCCTGATTACTGGCATTGGTTAAGTGTCCTGGTGGGTCAGCCTTTCCCACTGAGAATTGCAGGGCGGACACCAGGACTTTCCCTCCACACGTCGGGTAACTGGGTTCATTTCCAGTATTTCCTCTGCCAGGAAGTGTGGAGGCTCACGGGCAGTTGTCTCCGTAACTAATAATCTCGGTCTTTCTCCATGTGCGCCCTCTTCTCCCCCCTCGTTGTCTTTTGACCCATCTGTTGGGTTTTTTGGAGGCATTTCACAGGCTCGGGGAGGGGCAGGGCAGTGGAGCGGCCTTTGCTGTCTATCTTGGCATTTTGGTCCATTTGAGAACCAGGGAGTCACCATTGCCCTCTTTTGCCTCTCTGCCTTCCAGAATGTTCTAGCATTACCTCCTCTTTCCCTCTGATGCTGTGTGGGATTCGTGAGCATCTTTCAATTTGTTCCTGGTTTGGCTGGGTCCCGACAGGTGGTCGCGGTTAATCAGCTGCTGTTCCTTTCAGAGGCTGGCGGCGTCCAGGATCGCGTTCTGGTGCCGGGAGGGCTGCGTCGCGCTGCTGTGTGACTGGTAAGCACGGACCTGCAGGGCAGTAACGGGGTGTGGGTGGTTCCGTCGGCCCCAGGCCGTGTCCCAGTTCACAGGCTGTGGACGGTGATATTGGCACAGCACCTCCCTCCGGGACATGTCGCATTTTGATGGTTGCTGCTGTGGGCTGTGGGTTTCTTTCTAAGCTCGCGCTCTCAGTCACTGTTTAACCCACGGGCTTAGCACGTAGCAGTGGCCTCTACGTGGTCTTTTGAGCGTGGTAGGTTTCCCCCGCAGGTCAGTCGTGGTCGCATCCACCTCAGTGAGTCCCACTGCAGAACTGATGGTGACAGAACCCACCTGGGGGTTGGTGGCTCACAGGTGACATGGCGCTTGAGCGCGACTACCCCGATGCCTCCTGAGCAGCCCGTGTTCCAGGATGGGTGTTTGGTGCTTCTTGCACTTCCCATTTTGTCCTCATGACAAGCCTGGGGAAGTGTCTCGCTTGTTTTAGAAATCAGGACGTGGGTGTAAGGACGGCCATGCTGGCTGGGCAGCACTGAGCCCAGCGCCAGAGTCCTGTCTGCTGCGACACGGCGGGATGGCGCCTTCCACCCTCTCCCATTGCGCAGTATCAGTCATCTGTTGCTGCCCAACAGGTTGCCCTAGAGCATATGGACTGAAACAGCAAACACGTGGCATCTCACGGTTGTCTCGGGTCACGGAGCTGTTGGGAGCAGTTCGGCTGGGTCTTCTTGCCCAGTTGTCCCCTGACGACAGTGTCCCCAGGGACGGGGTGCAGGGTGCTGTCTGGGATGATGCCCATACGGGCCCGAGGCCTCAGTAATCGTCCTCTCTTTGTTGTGGAAAGCACCCCGGTGGTCTACATCTTCCAGCTCGACGCCCTCGGGCGGCAGCTGCTGTATAGACAGCGGCTGTCCTTCCAGCACCGCGTGTGGGACGTGGCTTTCGAGGAGGCGCGGGGGCTGTGGGCTCTGCAGGACAGCAGGGAGGCCCCGCTGGTGCTCTGCAGGCCTATGGACGGCCAGTGGCAGGTGAGACTCCACGGCTTCTCCGAGTCCGGGCCCTGCGGTCCCACAGGCCTGGCAGGGGACGGCGTGGGTTTTGGTTCTGCATGTGAGCCTCTTCCAGCTTGGTCGCTTCTGGGTCCCAGGGGCTGTGTCCTGAGGGGCAGAGGCCTGGGGCCTCAGTGTGGGTGAGGGGAGCCGAGTGCCCAGCCAGCTTGTCCCCGTGGTGATGGCCATAGCAGTTCTTTTTGGGGGGGTTGCCGTCACTGGCATATTTCTCTTGGGGCTCCCTATGCCACACTTTGGTGACGAAGTTGCATTTGCTGATGCTTGTCAGTGTGGCCTCGAGCTGGGTGCTGGCTGGGCACTCAGGCAGGAGGAGCCTCCTGGGTGGAGGAAGGGGTGAGGGCTGTGGATGGTGCCCTGTGATGTGAGGGTGACACTCGTCTGTCTGGTGTCTCACGGGGCTGCTGGGGATGAGGCAGATGAAATATTGGAGGTTCTTTGTGAGCCTCCGTTCTTCTGCCAAAGCTTTGGAGACACCTTTAAACCATTCAGGGGTTTGTATCTGAAAAGAAGCTGTCTGCGTGATGGGGGCCGTGAGGCTCCTGGGGCCCCTGAGCCGGGGAAGAGCTTGCCCTGTGCAGGGCTGGTTGGGACCGGATGTGGTGCTTCCTCGTGGGGTCTTCATGGCGAGTGTTGGGGTCACCAGGCTGCGGCCTCAACCTCTTCCCAGCCAGCAGCCGGGCCACACCCAGCGGGCGTTGCGAACCGTGCTGGGTGTTCGGTCCTTCTTGAGGAATATGTCCTATTTGTCCTCTTTAGACGGTTCCCGAAAGTGCCGTGGTGCATACCATCTCCGGCGTTCTTCGTGGGCACTGGGCCATGCTGGCAGGTGAGGAGGGGGCTGCCTATCAGGACAGTGCCCAGCACTGTGCAGAGGAGCAGACCACAGACCGCCCCACGTAGGGACCCACTGGGTGAGGGAGGAAAGACCCGGCGAACAGGATGCGTGGCGTCCGTGTGTCCCCACTCAGAAGATGGGAGGGTGGGCACCGGGTAGGAAGGTTGCCTTCCTCCTCCCTGCTGCCTGGGCCTGCTGCGCGGTCTCCGGCAGGCAGCTCACAGCAGTGGCTTCCTTGGCACGGGGCAGGAGAGCGCCAGCGCGTGCAGGCCCAGCCTCGGTGCCTGGCCTCCCAGGGTGCCGCACTATGCCGGGAGCTGGTCCCCAGTAGGTGGGTGCCATGGGAGCATCTCAGAAGGCGCCGTCCACAGTCCACCTTGGGTGTCACCAGGTTCATTCCTTGTTGTGGGAGAGCCTGGCAGGAATTCTGAGTTCCGGGCACATGGGGCCCCTGCTGGAGGCTGAGTCTCGCGTCACCGCCCCGCCTGGCATCTGTTCTCGTTCCCCGTGACAGGCTGTGCCGGTGCCGACGCCAGCTTCAGCGGTCTCTACAAGGCCACCTTCGACAACATGACCTCCTACCTGCAGAAGAAGGAGGAGCGGCTGCAGCAGCAGCGGGAGAAGCGGCAGCGGCGGCAGAGCCCCCCGCCCGGGCCCGACGGGCAGGCCAAGGAGACGCGGCCGGGGCCGGCGGCCTGCAGTTGCTGACCTTGGTGGTCGGCGGTGGCTCTCACAGCGCAAGACAGCGGGGGCCGCTTGCACTTGTTTCCTCTCACCCTGGCAGCTCCTTTTAAGAAGAAAAAGGTGGTGGCCATTGGGTCCTAACCAGCATGGCTCAGGGGACAGGATGGTCTCTTGGGCTCTAGAATGTTCTGTATCACTGAACAAAGGCTTTTGTGGGTGTCTGTGCCCCCTTGTTGAAGGGAAGCTGTGCAGGGTGTTGGCTTAACTGAGAGACTGCGGGGGAGCGGAAGCGCCGCGAAGCACTTTATCTTCGTGTTGGAGGCAGCATGCGAACCCGCACGAGAGGCACTTGCTGATTTTTCTACTGTGCCCATGACACCGTTCCTGCCGGCCGCGTCTTTCTCCAGGGGAGATCTGTAGGCAGACGTTTTCGCGGTGACGTGTGGGCCACAGAGACATTTTCACGTTGCCCCACCATCTGCTTCCAGGTGTGCTGCTGTGCAGGCGGCCACTCGCCATGTGGAGACCTTGAGACTCAGAAGAACTAGCTCCTCTGCTCCTCCCAGCCTCAGCCACGTTCCCTGTGCTCAGCATGTGGCTGGTGGCTCCCACGTGGGAAGTGCAGCAACACGCCTGTCATTGCCGGGAGCTCTGTTAGGCAGCGCTGGCCCAGAAGGTGGATTTGTTTCCGGAAGTGTGAGGACACGGGCACTGGCTAGAAACCCAGTTTTGCAGAGAAATGGTTGATGACGTCATGCTTATTTACTACTTGATTTGACCTTTGCATAGGCTGCAAAGCGGCCAGGTTGTCAGCTGAGTTCTAATCACCGATCCATAAGGACAAGCTTTTTGCATCTTTCCGGAAACGTTTAGCACAACACGCGGAACAGTTTCAGGATACGTTGAACCAGGCCTTTTGGTGCATGTACGTTCGTGACTGAAGTGTTCATGCGCAGTGAGATTCTTTCACTGCTGGGCTTCTGGTTCGGCTCCTGCCCGCTGTGATGACATCTCACACATGGGAACAGCCGCGTGTTGGTGATGGCTTCAGCGTGGGGCTTCCCTGGGGACTTAGGAACAAAATCCTCTGTGTATTTCAGAAGGTGGAATGATTCTGATTTTTCATAAGTGCCTTTTCTTTTAACACTGATCTGGACACAGTGCCGTCTGTGAAACTCCCAGGCCCGGCCCCCGAGCTGCAGCACCACAGAGCAGAGGGCCCCGCCCGGTTGTCTGCCTGGGTGAGGGCCCGGGCCTTGCTCGCACGGAGGGGGGGGGGCACCTGGCGGGGGGCATGTGTTCTTAGTAATCTGCTTTGAGAGTCTCGGTTTCAGGGGAAATTCAGGTTTGGTGTTGTCTGTGTCTTCAGACAGGGCTTGGCACACTGGCCTGCAGGTCACACGCCGCCCCTTCCTGATTTTGTGGGCCCGTCAGCAAAGAATGGTTTTCATGTTTTTAAAATGATGGAAAACAAATCAAAACCAAAGTAGTATTTCATGATGTGAACGTCATGAAATTCAAATTTCAGTGTCTGAATAAACTTTCACTGGGATGTAGTCACACCTGTCACCGTCTCGTGTGTGTGTCAGGTTTTTGTTTTAACAGTGAAGTGCGACAGAGACCAAGTGACCTGCAAAACCTAAAATATTTAGGTGCCCTTGATAGAAAAGTCTGTCAGCTCCTAACTTAAGGTCCCTTTTAAATCCGTGTGTATTAAAAACGAGCTGGTGCATTTCTCCAGAAAGGCCTGTTCTTCCTGTGTGCACTTTGACCTTCTTTCTCATCACATGTGTGTGTGCGTGCTGGGCTGGGTGGGTGTCGTGGAGTCACAGTGATCACTGTGGTCGTCCCGGCCAGTGGCTCGGGTTGGGAGGGAGCCCCCGTGGCTTCGTGTCCCTTGACGGAGCAGGGGCGTTGCTGAGAGGTTGGAAGGCGCAGGTGCACCGGGCCACACGTGGCAGCGCTAGATTGGCCGAGATTACAGCGAGGGGACCCCAGGAATCACTCTCTTTCCAGTCTTTGTGTTTTAGTTACTTTTATTCCCATAAAGTCGTACGTGCACACCAGAGACCACGCAGCACTGAGGGGCTGGCAGTTTCCGTGGCCCACTCCCCAGCTCTCTGCCCTGCTCCCCAACCTCGGCCCCTCCCCCACTCTCCCACCGTGCCCACGCCTTCCCCCCAGAGGCCACCGCTTTCACCTCATTTCCTGGTATGTGCTGCCCGGTATCTAAGTGACCTCCCGGCAGCCACACCGCCCCGCCAGACATGGGAGTGCACAGCTGGTGAGTCACTCTCCGTCTGCTCACTCGATCCATTTGCGCCACTTTTACCCCAGGACGCGTGTTTACCGTGGTTCTGCGTGGGCTTGGCTGGTAGAAGCCTGGCAGCCAGTGTAGGGGGGATGGGGGTGGAGGAGGGGAGTCGCACCCTCTTTCCTGTCCTGTCCCAGTGCTCTCTGGAGGGCCCGCCCCAGGGCAGGCAGGGGCGGCTGCTGATCCAGGAGTGGCCCCCTCCCTTTGTACATCCCAGCCCAGCGTGCGGCCCTGTCCTCGCGGGACCGTGACTGATTGGCTGGTCTGTACCCGCGTCCCCAAGCTGTCCCAGAAACTTCTCACGGTCAGTTGTTTTGAACCCAGACCTGCATGTTGTATCTAGAGGGTTTTATGTCCTGACCCACCACTTGGAGCAGCAGCTGCCTCGCTGGATTTCTCACCTCCCCGACCGCCATGGCCCGCTCCGTTCTGTGCGGTGTCTGTCACCCTGCCCCTCCTGATCTGTAAGGCGGGTCCTTGTTCCCTGAGTGTCATCACTGACCACTGTGGGGGGCGCTTGGCTTTCTTACCCCTTTGGTTTTGTTATCTTTATCTGCTGTTTTCTATTTTTTTAGTTCCTGTGTGCGTTACTTTTTGGGACATTCCTTGGACTTTGTTCTACCTCTTATATAGATTTTTAAAAAATTATGTTTCTTAATTATAACACTTGTTTTTTCATTTTGATTACAGCATGTAGAGTATTCAAGTGGAAAGTGTACATGAAATTCACAAACTGGGATCTCCCCACCTGAATACGTACATGTAACTGCACACACGAGAAATGGGACATTTGCCAGCTGATATGAGTCCCCCTTCCCCATGTTCCCTTCTAGTCGTTGCTGGCGGTGGCCAGCCTGACAGCGGTTACCTGTTGTTGCTTCTGGCCGCTTTTGCTCAGCCGCTGTGGGATTTGTCCACCTTGTTGCCGCACTGGTGGGTGGTTCAGCTCCTCGTGTGAAGATGCAGCGTGTCCATTCACTGCCGATGGGCGTTTGGTTAATGTCCAGGTTTCAGCTGTTAGGAACCATGCTGCGGCGAGTCTGCTGATATTCTGGTTCCCGTCTTTTGGAACATACATGAACATTTCTGTTGGGTGTTTTTACGGAGTGGAATTGCTGGCCTGTGTATGCGTGTGTTTAGCTGAGAAGATACTAATCCTTAATTCCAAACTCTTTCCTCAGGATGAGAAATTCCAGACGTTCTTGTGCTCAGCCTTTGCGGTTGCGACGATTCATAAGTAACCGTGAAGGACCAAAGCATGTGATACTGTGTAGTTACGCAGAGGCACAGACCAGTGGCCATGGACTCGTGTGTGTGTGTGTGTGTGTGTGTGTGAGGTAGACTGATGCTACTGCACTCCAGCCCGGGCAACAGAGTGAGACTCTGTCTCAGAACAAACAAGAAAACAACAGAAATGAAAAACCCCAAAAAACGCTTGAGTCATCTAGTCTTGGATGATCTACCGTGGGGCACACCAGCCACATGGTCATGGGGACACTCAGGCAGCCCACAGAGAGGTCAGCAGGGCAAGGCACTGAGGACTCCTGCCGGCACCAGCGGACTCGCCATGAGGGCACCACCGGGGAGAGGAGCTTCCTGTGTTTTTGCCGTGTCCCGTGTCCATTGATGCTGTATTTTCTTCCCCATTTCCTTTGTGATTTCTTCAATCCATGGGGAATAAGTGATTTCGAAACGCTTGCTGTTTTCCCCCCAGATTCTGTTGTTGTTACTGATTTCTAGTTTTAGTTCCATTGTGGTCCCAGGATATACTTTGCTGATTTCACTCCTTTTAGGTTTGTTGAGCCCTGTTCTGTATTTCACGTGGCTTGAACGTGTAGCTGCGTGGGACCACCGCCGTGGCCCAGGTACGGAACAGCTCCGCTCCGAGGGTTCCTCTGGCCACCTTGTCATAGTGAAGCCCTCCCTCCATCCCTTGCCGTAACTCCTGGCAATCGGTTCTCCTCTTATGTGATTTTGTCATTTCCAGAATGCCATTTAAGTGGAATCGTACAGTGTGCAGCCTTGGGGACTGGCTTTTCCCTCTGCATGGTTCTCTGGAGATCTGTCCAGATCGTTGGTTTGTGTCAATGTGTCATCGCTCTTCATGGCAGAGGAGTGTCCCATCGTGTGGACGGGCTGCAGCTTGTTTGGCTGTGCGGTGTGTGCCCGCCCCGGCACGCGGGCGTCTGCATCGCTGCCAGCGTGTGGTATTACGTGTAAAGCTACTATGAAATCCAAGTACATGCGGGTTTTTTTTTAAATGTGTGTGAACGTAAATTTTCATTTTGTTGGTGTGACGCCTCCAGAGTGCAGTCGAGGGGTTGTATGAAGCACGTGTGTCATTCCACAAGAAAGTGTCGATATTTTCTCAAGTGGCCACACCATTTTACATTCCTCACCAGCCTGTGCCGTTGCCACCGTCGCTGTTGTGCTGTGACGTGCTGGCCGCTCTGATGGTGTGCCGTGCGTTTGCCGTCACTCTTTGTTTCCCCACGGCTCCCTGTGTCCTCTTCAGTGACACGTCCCTTCACGTGCTTTGCCTTTTTCTAATTTGGTTATTTTCAATTGTCCTGTTTTGTGAGCTCTCCATTCAGGTTGTGTGTCAGGTGTGGTTTGCAAATATTTTCTCCCAGTATTTAATTTGCATTTTCATCATCTTAAAATAGGGCCTTTTGCAAGCAAACGTTTTTAACTTTCACTTGGTCCAGTCGAGCAGTTTTTCCTTTTCCGGGTCATGTTTTTCGTTTCCAGTACAAGGACTCTTTGCCTAGCACTAGATCCTGAAGGAATTCTCTTAAAGTTTCATAGTTTTATATTTTATATTAAGCCCATTCTGAGTTAATTTTTGTTTCAGTTGTTTTCTGTTTTGACTCTGGATGTCCCCAGCCCAGCACCTTCTGCCGGAAAGGTCGTGTGTCCTATGTTGGATTGCTTTTGTGGCTTTCGTTCTGGAATGACATTTTCATTGCTCGATTTCTACACTGGCAGTTTAAAAATTTTCCTTCCTTCAGAGATGTTACTGCTTTGTGTTCTGGCCCGCACAGGGTCTCCAGCGGAGTCTTTTTATTCTGTGCCAGTTTGCAGTGTCTTGCTGTCAGCTCCCTGCAACCTTTTTTGCCCTGCTTTGTGGTCCTGGAGCTGGGCCCTCCATGCACTTCTCCTTTGCCAGCTGGCGCAGTGTGGAGCCCTGTCACTAGAGGGAGCTGGAGGGGCAGGAGGAAGGGGCCTGTTGCTCCTGGTTCCAGTGTGCTTGTTTCTCCCGCCTTCTGTGGTATGTCCCTGCCAGGAGCATGGGGTGTTCAGTGGCACCTGCCAGGAGTTCCACAGCTCCCAGTTGGTGGCTTCCCAGTGAGTCTCCAGAGCACCCCAGTGGGGACGATTCCTGGCAGGTCCCCTGGCCCCTGTCCAGCCCCAGCGAGTGTGTCTCCCGGGCCGAGTGCTGGCTTCCCGGTGAGTCCTGCTGAGCCCTAGGAGGAAGTCTCCTGCTGCCTGGCCTGGCCTGCTGCGCCTTGGCGGACTCCACACGGGGCATGTCGTAGCCGCGGTGCTTCAGGCCACGTCTGAATCTCGGCTGTGGCAGGTCTGAGAGTCGGTGCTGTCTAGGTTTGTCGCCTGGTCCTGGGTTGTGCTGCTCCCTGGACCTCACGAGCCTCTGTCTCCGAGTGTCTTTGCACTTCGTGGAAACCCTCTGTTACTGCTTAACCACTCTTTGTGTTAAATATTTCCTCTTCACATTATTTATGCGACTGATACACGTAGTGTTTTTTCTACTGTACATAATGTGTCTGTTTTCTCTGGCTGCTTTTAAGGTTTTCTCTCCGTCTGATTAATGTGCTTTGTGGGGTGTGTTTGTCCTGCTTGAGTTTGTGGAGATCTGTTGGATTTATCATTTGTGTGAAATGTGGAAGTATTCCAGCTGTCCACGCGCTCAGCCCTTCCCCGCCGAGTGCGGTTGCCGTTCCTCGCAGAGCCGGCTCCGCGCGACTCCAGGCCGGCGGGTCTGCGCGTGTCTTCTCTAGGCGTTTTCCGTTTGTGTTTCATTTCGGGCAGGTCGTGTTTCTGCATCTTCACGTTCACATCTTTCTTCTGAGCTGCTGTTAATTCCAGGCTGAGTATTTTCCACGTGGGCCATTGTATTTTTCATTTCTACAAGTTTCATTTAGGTCTTTAAACAATGTTTTCCATTTCTCTTCTAGTCATAATCATCCTTTTGAAAAAACTCGAGCGTATCGAGTATGTTTGAAACAGTTGTTTCCCTTTCTGCTAGTTCCCTCATCTCTGTCATTCCCAGCTCTGCTCTGTCCACCACAGATGGCCCCCAGCTTATGACGGCTCACTTACGACTTACGGTGGGTTTGTTGGGACGCAGCCTCATCATGAGCTGAGGAGTATCTGGGATTTCTCTTCTGCTATGGGACATGTTTTTCTGCTATTGAATATGCCTGGTAATTATTATGAGTATTTTTTGAGACAGAGTCTCATTCTGTCACCTAGGCTGGGGTACAGTGGCATCATCATAGCTCACTGCAGCCTAGAATTCCTGGGCTCAAGCGATCCTCCTGCCTCAGCCTCCTGAGTAGCTGGGACTACAGGCATGCGCCACCATGCCCAGCTAATTTTTTTGTTTGTTTGTTTTGGTAGGGATGGGGTCTCATTATGTTACCCTGGCTGGTCTCTCTGAGCTCAAGTGATCCTCCTGCCTCGGCCTCCCAGAGTGCTAGGATTATAGGTGTGAGCCACTGCGCCTGGCCTGTCTAGTAAATTTTTGACTGGTGCCTGTCATTGCAAAGTTTTCGTTGTGGAGTGCTGGGTTTAATTATATTCCTGTAAAGAAAATTACCCTCTTTTTGGTAGGCAGTTAAGCCACTTGTAGACTAATTTGAGCTTTCTCAGGTTCGTTTTTGGTCGCGTTGGGGCAGGTCTGCAGCAGCCTTTCCCTGGGGGTGGTTTTGTCCCATGTCTAAGGCGTGGCCCTCCCAGGGTCCTGTTGGGTGCCGTGTGTGTTCAGCGCGGTCACTCCGAGCTGGCTGGAGAGAACGAGAGTGATCCCTGGACCTATGCAAGGTCTGGGCATGGTCTGTTCTAACCTCCTGGGGATCGTTCGTGCCTCAAAAGTTACTCTTTGTGGCATCATGTGTTAGGTTGGTACTCAGAGGTGTCCCCAGAGCACCCCATGCCTCCTTCCCTGCACCGGGAGCCCTCTCTGCAGGTGCTCTGTCCCACACCCTGGCCGCCTTGGCCTCTAGACCTGAAACATACTTAAATGTAAATACATTTACAGAATAATAAACATAAATAAACTTGTGCCACTTTTAATCAAACTGCTCTCCTAACTCACACAAGCCCCGCGGATCCAGCCCCACAGGATTCGAGCGGTCCTTCCTCATGTGTCTGGGAAGACCGTGCCGTGGTTGGGGGGTGCTGTCCCTTCTGGGGAGTCTGTGTAATCACCCGGCCACATCTGTCATGCCGGGGGCAGGAACAACAGTGGATTTGTGGTTAATTGGTGCTGCCGTGTCTTGGTCACAGGACGGGGGTGACGTGGCTGGAGGGGGTCCCGTCTGGCCGGCCTCGGCAGCCTTCTCTTCTCCAAGGGCTCCTAACTCTCAGCAAACTTGGGGTTCATGACCGTCGTGGTGACGCTCTTGAAAAGGGGGTTATCCTGGCGAGAGACGCAGACACGGACTGTGGGTGCGGGGGGTTTTCGGGGTAGGATCTTCCCCCCTGAGGCCACTAGGTCCATGTGGCAGCCGTGGCCCCGAGGAGGAGCCAGAAGTGGGCCGGCCGTCCCGGCTTCCGGCCTCAGTGTCCAAGCTCACCCAAGGCAGCGTCACGTGGGAGGGATGCTCGGGGAGGGCCGTGTGCAGCCACGAGAGGGTGACCTCGGCCTCCCGCAGCAAGAGGTCGGAGTGTGGGAGGTGCTTCCTCCACGTGGGACCCCCGAGGATGGCCACTTACGTTGTTCCACTGGGACTTCAGCTTCTCCTCGAAATGCTTGTATTCCTGGAGGTCGCTTAGGGTGGGTCAGGGCCTTGCAGATGACCAGCAGGAGGACACCAAAGAGCACAATGCCGCCCACGATGCCCCCAACAATGGCGGCGGCACTGGCCTCACACTCTAAGGAGGAAGCACAGGCCAGAGCGTCAGTCCCTCTCTCTCTGACCCGGCCCGTGTGTGTCCTTGGTCCACGGTCACCACACAGCACTTGGTTGGACGGAGGGTCCCTCTGCCCAGCTCACTGTGACCACCGCGGCTGTGCGTCCACGAGAACCTGGCCCTGGTCCCCGCTGGAAGCAAGGCCAGGCCCTGTGGTTCCATCTGACACAGAGGAAGGTGGGGCCCAGGTCACCAGCCAAGCAGGGCAGAGGA
>VBSM01003230.1:5571430-5583698 GCA_008086735.1 Cheirogaleus medius | reverse complement strand
TGTCTGCTACCCATAGCTAATCAAGTGCCTTTCCCCTGGGACAGGTTCAAATACCCTTTGTTGAATGAATCAAGTAAATGGAAGAGTGTCTTTTCCCCATCCATGGCACAAAACTGTTTCATTGATTCATTGAAGAACATTGTATGTATCAAAGTGCATGAGAATCAAATAATAAATCAGATATAGACTCTTTCCCGGAATTTCTTAGAGTCTAGTGGGAAATAAAAGATATGCATTCAAATAACAATTATAGGATAGTGTAAGGGAAATGATAAAAGTTGTTAGTAAGGTCAAATTTCAGTCCTACAAAGTTGCCAAAGAAAGAGGATTCTCCATGTGAGAAGAGTTAGTTGACCTCATGGCCCTAGGCTTGTGTGACACCCTACGTCAGCTGGATTTGAATCCATAGTGTCACAGCATGGATCTGGGCTTCCAGGCATTTAACCTATTTCTGCAGCAGTCCCCTCGCCTGTGTAA
The DNA here is from genome assembly GCA_008086735.1 of Cheirogaleus medius. NCBI lineage: Eukaryota > Metazoa > Chordata > Mammalia > Primates > Cheirogaleidae > Cheirogaleus > Cheirogaleus medius. Next base: position 5,583,221 of record VBSM01003230.1, on the reverse strand, counting down.
AGGTCAGTTTTCTAGTGGAAAGGGAACCATGTTTTTACACAAAATGTTTTTAGCAGAATACTGTAAGTGTCTTAATATTGAAGAAGATAGATCGTGAATAAGCACATGGAAAGATGTTCAGCATCATTAACCATCAGGGAAATGTAAATTGAATCCACAATGAGATACCGTGTTTCCCTGAAAATAAGACAGGATCTTATATTTATGTTTCCTCAAGAAGACGCCCTATGGCTTATTTTCAGGGGATGTGTTATTTTTTTTAAGTACGGTAAAACAATCTATATTTATTCAAATTAAGTTGTCTTCTTCTGAAACATCATCATAACTCACCAAGTCCAGAATTCCAGCCTGAATTTCTTGGGACTGTATTTCCTTTAGAACCATTGGCTCCAATCTCTCATGTCGAGCAATAGAGCTCTCATGGGGCAGATGAGACGGGCTGTTCGCCTTCTTTACCTCTCTGTGATGAAATGCATGTATTGTGCAGATTCACTGCATAGCTACGCCCATCACTGGGTGTTATTTTCGGGGTAGGGTTTATATTGCACAAATGCTTAGAAATCCTGCTGGGTCTTATTTTATGGGTAGGTCTTATTTTCGGGGAAACATGGTACCACTACACACATTTCAGATTGGCATATATAAAAAGATGACAACACCAAATATTGGTGTGGGTGTGGGGAGTGTGTGTACTCATACAGTCAGTGCTGGTAGGAATGCAAGATAGGATTGCCACTGTGGAAAACAGTTTTCCAGTTTTGATAGTTCCTTAAAAAAGTAAACATACAACTATAGTCGAATCTGGGAATCACACTCCTGGGATTTATTCCAGAGACATGACTACTTATATTGTTTCCACAACCTTCACACAAATGTTTATAGCAGCTTTATTTGCTATAGGCCCAACCTGGGAACAGCCCTGATGTCCTTCAACAGGTGAATGGTTAAACCAACTGAAGGAGGACCCTACCATAGAATACTACTAAACAATTCAAATAAATGAACTGTTAATACCAGCCACAATCTGGATGAATCTGCAATTATGCTGAGTGAAAAAAATCCAAAAAATATATATAGTATGATGTTGTTTATAAAAAGATGATATTATAGAACTAGAGAACAGATAAGTGGTTGCAGGGAATTAAAAAGGTGGTGGAGGAGGGAAGAAAGCTGTTGTGGCTGGAAGCGGGGTATCGAAATGCTCCTTGTGCTAATGGAAGTGTCCAGTAACTCGATTGTGTCCATGTTAATATCCTGCTTGTGATATTTTACTCTAATTTGGGGAGATATCTTTGAGATAAACTGGAAAAAAGTTGATGGAATCTCTTTGTATTAGCTCTTAATACTCTGTGTGAATCTACAGTTAAAAAAATAAAAACGGTTGATTTCAAAAATATACAAGAAGGTATCAAAACCAAGGAAGCCAGTATGGCAGTTTTTCAGTTATAGCATGAGCCTTAGAACCGTGACAATGGTCAGTGGTCCTGACGACAGAGGAGTCCTTGGGCTTTAACAATTTTCCTTCAAGACTGCTGTCTAGCAGGGGCTGAGCCAATTGGAGTAAAAGGTATGTTTTCATCAATCCAAAAGCACTCCAAGCCTTTAGGGGGTAATTCAATCCCTCACAGCACAAGGTAGTCTTTTAATATCCTGTTTTTGGTCATCACAACAGACTTGTGGTCCTAAGAAGTGTTGTACCTTGTTTCCTCTAAAACATGTGAACCGCGTCTTAACTTCAGCACTGGCGTCATAGACAGCTGCTCATACTCATAAGATTTTATGGTGCAGAGCTCAAGAGAGCAGGCTTTGTGTTCTCAGGGGAATCACTTTCTTGGCTCTGTGGGAGACAGTCTTCTGTACATCTGTGAAAATGTCTGCCTTTTTTTGAGAGTTTCTATGTTCTAATGAAACTAGTTTGTTTAACTTAGTATGCACAGAGTCCTGTTGGAGCTTGGTTATGGCTCAACCAAATGATCTCTAAGGACTTCTTTTTGAGTAGAAACTTTTTGATGTTTTCTATATTATTTGGTGTTCTATAGCAAAATTTTCTCCCAAAGTTTAATGTTGATTTACATAAGGTAGGAGTGAGTTTTCCATACTCATCAGTTATCTAAATTTTCATGCTACTGTGAAACCAAGATGTAATTATTTCTTTGCAAATCTCCATGTCATTTTGTTTTACGCATGCTGGGTGTAAATTGTCTTGTTTTTCCTTTTTCTTTTTTTACTGGATTGTAAATGTTTGGCGAGTAAAAACTATTAGATTTTATCTGAGTCTTCTTGAAGAATGTAGTATTGTGGTTAGGTAGAGCAAATATGAAGTGATTCAATGGAAACAAACACACTTCTTAGAGAAGTGTATAGATTGATTTAAAACATCAAGGAAATGTGATTGTTTTTTGAAAAATTAGTGTTTACTGTCTCTCTTATCATAATGAACTAGCAGCGCCTATTTATGGAGAACTTAAAGTTTGAGAATGTTTTTGCTATCTTACTTCATTTGAAGTTTCATTATAACCTTAGAAATAGACACTGTTTTTCCAGGTTACTGTTCTATTTTATTACTGGCATTGACATCTTCCCAGATTAGAGACCTGGGTAGTCTAAATTTTTAAATGGTCTTTTGAGACATATTGTGCATATAAGACATATTCTGTATTGTGATATCAAGTGTAAGAGAGTATGTCTAAGGATACTTCCAGCATAGTCCTCTTGGCTCTTGGCTCCACCCTTTGGACCTTGGTTCTGCCCTCTGGACTTTTGTCACTGCTTTGTGTGTCATCCTTTCCTTTCCATGGAAAGTAGCACATGTTTGAGGTTGAGTAGTTGTATCATTCTGTTTGCTGCCGGTAGGATGTGGGGATCTGACAACCTTCTTTTATTCTCAGCTCTTTCTTTTTGTCTTGTCTGACAGTGTTTCTGCCGATAGAAAAATTATCAAGAACTTTGTGGGTCTCCCAAGGTTGTCACCAGCATTCACTTCACTAGATAGGAGTCAGGTCCACCAGTTTGTCTGAGATCGTCCCTTGTGTGTTTTTTTCTTCTGCCAAGGAAAAGCCCAGGCATAGTGCAGTGGTGTCATCATCGTTCACTGCAACCAAAACCTCCTGGACTTAAGTGATCCTCCTGCCTTTGCCTCTGGAGTATCTGGGCATATAGGAGCATGTCACCACACCTGGATAATTTTTTTCCATTACTATTGTACAAACATGTTGCCCAGGATGGTCTCAATCTCCTGGCCCAAGTGATCCTCTCACTTTGGCCTCCCAAAGTGCTGGATTTCAGGCATGAGCCATCATGTCCAGCCATAAAGTTTCTGTATTTCCACAGTTCGTTTAGGATGGTTTAGAAATGAGGTAAGGCAAGTTAGGTTAGTGAGTAATTTTCTGTCTCTTCCATCCATATCTAGGTTTTGTGAGAGTTGTGCCTGGGTCCCTTTTGTTGTCTGCTGCCGTAACCAAGTGCCTTTCACCTAGGCCAGGTTCAAATACTATTTGTTGAATGAATCAATTAAATGGAGGAGTTTCTTTTCCCCATCCATGGCAGAAGACTGTTTTGTGTATTCATCCAACAAACTTGAATGTATCAAAGTGTGTGAGAATGAAATGACAAATCAGATAGAGACTCTTTCCTGGAAGTTTTTAGAGTCTAGTGGGAAATAAAAGATATGTAATGAAATAACTATTATAGGATAGTGTAAGGGAAATTATAAACGTTGTTAGTAAGGTTGAATATCAGTCCCGCAAAGTGGCCATAGAAAGGAGATTCTCCATGTGAGAAGAGTTAGGTGTCCTCACTGCCCTAGGCTTGTGTGACACCCTAAGTAATCTGGATTTGATTCTATAGTGTCACAGCATGGATGCTGGGCTTGCAGGCATTTAACCTATTTCTGCAGCTAGCCCCTTGCCTGGGAAAGGTTGGTTTTCTAGTGGATAGGGAACCATGTTTTTAAATGAAATGTTTTTAACAGAATACTCTAAGTGTCTTAATATTGAAGAATTTAGATGGTGAATAAGCACATGGAAAGATGTTTAGCATCACTAACTATCAGGGAAATGTAAGCTGAATCCACCATGAGATACCACTACACACCAGCCAGAATGGCTGACATAAAAAGATGACAACGCCAAATATTTGTGTGGGTGTGGGGAGTGTGGATACTCATGCAGTCAGTGCTGGTAGGAATGAAAAATGGTATCACCTCTCTGGAAAACGGACAGTTGGACAGTTTTGACAGTTCCTTAAAAAACTAAACATACAACTACTGTATAATCCAGAAATCACACTCCTGGGGATTTAATCCAGAGACATGACGACTCATGTTGATTCCACAATCTGCACACAAATGTTTATAGCAGCTTTCTTTGCTGTGGGCCCAAACTGGAAACAGCCATGCCATCCTGAAACAGGTGAATGGTTAAACCAACTGAAGTAGGACCCTACCATAGAGTTCTACTATGCAATCCAAATAAATGAAATATAAATACCTGCCACAATCTGGATGAATGTCCACTTCTGCTGAGTGAAGAAAGCAATCCAAATGGTTATAGATGGTATAATTCTCTTTGTGAAAAGATGAAATTACAGAAATGGAGACCAGATAAGTGGTTGCCAGAAATTAAAAGCGAGGTGGAGAAGGGAAAGACGTCGGTGTGGCTTGACGAGGGGAGTGTAAAAGCTCCTCGTGCTAATGGGAAAGTCCAGTAACTGGATTGTGTCCAGCTTAATATCCTGCTTGTGATATTTTACTCTAATTTGGGGAGATGTCTTTGAGAGAAACTGGATAAAAAGATGATGGAATCTCTTTGTATTAGCTCTTAACACTGTGTGTCAATCTACAGTTATCATAAATAAAATCGGTTAATTTCAAAAGGATACAAGAAAATTTCAAAACCAAGGAAGCCAGTATGTCAGTTTTTCAGTTATGGCATGAGCCTTAGAACCGTGACATCATAATGGTCAGTGGTCCTGACGACGGAGGAGTCCTTGGGCTTTAACAATTTTCCTTCAAGACTGCTGTCTAGCAGGTGCTGAGCATTAGAGGAAAAGGTTTGTTCTCAATAATGCCAAAGAGCTCTAAGCATTTAGGGGGGTAATTCAATCCCTCACAGCACAAGGTAGTCTTTTAATATCCTGTTTTTTGTCATCAAAACAGACTAATGGTCCCAATAAGTGTTCAACCTTGTTTCCTCTAAAACATGTGAATTACTTCTTAACTTTAGCACTGGCTTCATGGACAGCTCCTCATTTTCCAAAGATTTTGTGGTGCTGTGCTCAAGAGAGCAGGCTTTGTGTTCTCAGCAGAAATACTTTCTTGGCTCTGTGGGAGAGAGTTTTCTGCACATCTGTGAAAATGTCTGCCTATTTTTAAGCGTTTCTGTGTTCTATTGAAACTAGTTGGTTTCACCTACTATGACCTCCGAGTCCTGCTGGGCTTGGTTATAGCCCAACCAAATGATATCTAAGCAGTTGTTTTTGGTTAGAAACTTTTCGATGTTTCCTATATTATTTAGTGTTCTATAGCAAATTTTTCCCCAAATTTAATGATGATTTACATAAAGTCAGAGTCAATGGTCCACATTCATCAGTTATCTAAATTATCATGCTAATGAGAAACGAAATTATAATTATTTCTTTGCAAATCTCCATGTTATTTTGTTTTATATAATTTGGGCTATAAATTGTCTTGTGTTTCCTTTTCTACTTGATTTTAAAAGCTTAGTGAGTAAAAACTATTAGATTTTATCTGAGTCTTCCTTCTTCCTTGCAGAGTGTAGCATTGTGGCTTAGGTAGAGTGAACATGAAGTGATTCAATGGAAACAAACACATTTCATAGCGAAGTGTATAGGTTGATTTAAAATATCAGGTTAATGTGGTTTTTTTTCAAAAATTCACTGTTACTTTTTCTGTAAAGGTATCACTCTCATTCTTATGAGAATGAACTAGCAGCAAATATTTACTGGGAACTTAAAGTTTGAGAATGCTTTTGCTACCTTACTTCATTTGAAGTCTCATTCTAACCTTAGAAATGCATACTATTTTTCCATGTCACTGTCCAATTTTTTACTGTCATTGACATTTCTCCAGATTATAGACATGGGTAGTTTAAATTCTTAAATTTTCTTTTCAGATATAATGTGTGTAGAAGTCATATTATGTATTGTGATATCGACTGCACGATAATGTCTCTAAGGATACTTCCAACATAGTCCTCTTAGCTCTTGGCTCCACCCTTTGGACCTTGGCTCTGCCCTCTGGACTTTTGTCTCTGCTTTCTGTGTCATCCTTTCCTTTCCATGGAAAATGGTCCATTTTGTCACTGAGTATTTGTATCATTGCCCTCCTATAGCCATCTAATCGTTGACCAAGCTGCCAAAAACGTACTTGGTTTTTATGCAGCTATAACCAATCATTGCAAACTTTGTAGTTTAAAACAATAGGAATATATGGGACAGTTCTGCAGTGCAGACATTCAGGCGGGCTAGACTGGGTCCTCTGCCGGGGGGACCCCAGAAGGCTGGTGGAGGTGTGCAGAGCCGCACTCCTTACTCGGGCTCTGGGGAAGAATCTGCTTCTGAGCCCACGTGTGTGACTGCATGCAGTTACTTGAGGTTATAGCATTGAGGTCCCCTTTCTTTGCTCGCTGTCACCTGGGGGCTGGTGTTTGCTCCTACGGGCTGCCTGTACTTCTTCCATGTGGCTCTGGCCAGTAGCGGTAGATCAAGTATAATTTTTAGATTTCGTCGCCCTCGCAGTTTGGCGTAAAGCGCTGTCACATATGTGACCACTGACTAGTGCTGTCGTGTGTGGTCTGTTGCAGGAGAAGCTGTCTCCTGAGATGGACGCCCGCAGGGACAACACGACCTCGCTGCACGCTCCCGATCACACGCTGCTCGTTGAGGGCCCCGTGGACCTGAAACGAGGCTGGAGGAGGCAGAAGCGCCACCTCTTTTTGTTCAGCGACGTGCTGCTTGTTTCGAATACAAAGTACGTATGCGCTCCATGCTCTCGTGATTAGCGTAAAACACATTTTCCCTAACAAATTGCAGTTCCACCAACTCTTTCGGTAAGAAAATATAAAGTAATGTTTTTTCTGTTTGTGCAAGTATTTTGATCATTTATCCAACAGATCTTCACAGAGGTCCTATCCTGTGCTGTGACCCCGTGGAGAATATAATGGAGAATGTGACAGGCAGAGTCCCTCTTGCTTGGGGTGACAGACAGATGATACCAATAAGGGAGGGGGACTTGCAGAGTGTGACCAGTGCTCCTGATAAGAGGATAGCACAGGGGCCATGTGGAGAGGAAGACGGGACGATGCTGAAGAGGAGCTGTCCAAGAGGGCCTCTGTGAGGTGACATTTATAACCCAAACTATGGGCTCAGAAGCAGACACCATGTCTAGGTGAAGGGACTGAACCTTCCAGGCTGAGGAACAACAGGCCTAAGGTGGGCACAGCCTGGCCCTCTGCAGGGAGAGGCCCAGGCTGACCAATGGGACGGGAGACTAATGCAGGGAGCGTGAGGTCGTGTAGAGCCTAGGGGGCTGTCGAGGCTCTCGTCACACAGGGTCCCCGAAGCCCATAGGAAGGGGTTGAGTACTGTGCTGAAGGGCTGCACACTGGAGAGTGACCAAATCAGGTGAGTCTTTTTAGCAGATTGTTCTGGCTGTTGCTAGATTGCTGGGCAGGGAAGACTGGAAGCAGAGAGACCACTTAGGGGAGGCAGTAGCCCTGACTCGTGGTGAAAAGGACTCCAGAGTGCCTTGGGAAACGAATGAAGCAGTAGACAGATTTGGCATCCAGGTTGGAGACAGACCAGCTGGGTTCATTTGCTGTCAGCAGCGACAGGTGCGGCACCAGCCTGGCGAGTGCTGGGTGCTTGGCGGAGCTGCAGGCAGGGGGTGAGGGGACTGGGTGGTCTGGCCTCTGTCTGCCTGTCTCAGCTCCGTTTGTACCATTTGTGAAATACCATGGGTGACAACGGATATTTTAACAAACAAAATCTTATCAAGAAGCTTTTCTTACTGGAGAAAAAGAAAACTGTTCTCTGCTGCCCTCCCCCAGTCTCCCGGGTAAGTGCGTCATACATGAGACGTGAAAAATCAAGTGGTTATATTTCTAAATGTTACATGTAGTCTGAGTGGCAGTAATACCGGGTGTGATGTATCAGCGCATGTTTTGGGCCAGGTATTTGGCTACGGACTTTATGACCTAATCTTGTCTAACTCTATCAGCTGCTGTGTGAGACAGGACTGTTTCCCTGTCGTGTAGAGGGCCTTGGGCCCCATAAGTCTCCTGGCTGCCCCAGTCAGCACATTAGGGTCAGTGACATAAACTTTTGAAAGCAGATCTCTTCATTTCAAAGCTCAGGACTTTTACCCAACATGTGGCATTGCCATCTTTATTCTTTTCTCTTGTTTGTTTGTTACTTTCCTTTTGAATTGCATACAAGATTCCATAACTATATGGTTTTTCTTTTGCTGTGGAAATCACCCTTTCCTTTGTGGTAAGTAAAAAACCAACTCTTGTCTGCTTGGTATCTAGTAAAAACTGGGACAGGAGGCTCAATGAATGGAGCGATGATTGAGAAGCCCAGCCAGCAAAGAATCAGAGACAAAGATAATGAAATATGCTTTGGGTGGGAGCAATGGCCTGCAGATGTAGCTCTGGAGGTGCTGATGTCATCAAGAGGGCAGAGAGAGAAAGACTGTCTGGGCCTTGGCATGAGGTCCATGTGAAGTGCCCGAAAGAGCCACTGAGAGAGGACAGGTCATTATTTCAACAGAAACTGAGACTAGTTATCGTTCTCTGTATTTAACCAAGGGGAGTACACATAGGAAGCTACAATTTTTTGGAGGAGTTCTCAGGCCATACTAGAAACATCGCAGATGTCTCCCGTAATTTTCCTAACTGCCCTCCAAGGCCAGGGTTATTATCTTCCCCAGCTTTTAGACATGAAAACAGAGGCTGAGAAAGGCTCAGTGAGTGGCCCAGGGTCCTACACGGGGACACTGTGGGGAGGGACTCAAGTCCGGACAGCCTTTATACCAGGGCTGTGCTCTCCCTCCAACGTTTCCTTGTACCCAACAGCGCTCAGCCTGACCCAAGAACAATCAGCAACCACGCTCTGATCTGTGTCCTAGGACCTTGCAGACCACTCACGTTGCATTTATAAGGGGAACTTGTTCTCCTTCCCTTCCTTTTCTCTTACATGTTGTTAACTGTGATAGTATTTAGGGAGAGGAGACCTCTGTTCTCTTACCAGAAGCCATTTATTGTCCCGGATACTGCTATCATCTTAATGGGTTTTATAGAATCGGCAATATTCTGCTATAAAATTTTATGTAAAGACAATGTTTCCTCTCTGCTAGGAACATTTCATCTATTCAAGATCTGCATTTTTAGTTTGATTGACCCATTATCATGAAAGATGTGGAACATTTCTCATTTTTTGCACACTGCTTTTGAGATTGTTCTTTGCATACACTCGAGGGTTTTATGATGCGATAAAATTTATAACAATTTAATAATGTCCTTGTTTAAGAGATTCAGCGTCTCAAAGATTATTTATAGACTTTCTACATCCATTAAGACTACTAGAAAGTGTAGTGATCTAAGGCATTTGAACTTGGTTTATAAGGCCAAGGCCCTTGAAATGGACAAAACAGATTTTGTTGAGAAGACGCGTATAAGTGCTGAATGCTGCCACTTTGTACAAGCGTTTACCACGACTTTTAGGCAATGAGCTATAATCATTCGCATAGTAAACATGTGGGTACAATTATGATCACTGTTAACATGACATAATTTATTTTCAGAAAGAAGCACCTACTAGAACGAAGTAGCCCCCTCAATAGCAAACTGATTTCTTCCCTGTCACATCTCATTCTCAGATGCACACAGGCTGTAGCGGTACGTCTGAGCGTCGCTGTGCTGTGCACCATGGTAACAGAGACAACGGGGGCAGGCTGTGCCCCAGCAGGGAGAGCAGGATTCTCACCGTGAGCTCGGCTGCGATCACTTTTAGGACACTAACAGCTCTTGCTTGATTATCTTTTTAGGTATAAAAAGACATTTAAAATAAAACACGAGATACCGCTGAGCAACCTGTGGACGGCCGACTGCGTGGAAGCAGGGAAAGGCCACACCGGTGCTGCACGGTCCTTTCTCTTGGGCTGGCCCACAGTCAACTTCGTGGCCACCGTCGGGTAAGACCCACAGTGGGGCCCGTGCTAACGTGGGTTCGCTAGGAGAGGACACACAGAGTAGGAGTCAACTTCATATGGTCCAGGACAGATTGAAAAATGCAATTAATTTTCTCCCTGGATCTTGTTAAAAAGGAAAACACTTTAATATGGTGCATATTAAGCCAGTCACTCACTTCTTGGTCTTCCCTGTGACACTTGCATGCTATGTGCTTTCCCCAAAGAGGTTTTTATGTGAAATATGTACAAATAGATAGTTAGATAGTGAGAACTAATGGAGAAATTTCCTTTAGTTTGGATTTGTGGTTTTTCAACAGGGCTCTCTGAGCTACTTGGCAAGCGGGTGTTCAGGGGCTGAGGAAGGAGACTTGGAGGAGCGAGACTCTAGGGCTGCGGTCCCCAACCCCGGGCTGTGGACAGGCACCAGTCTGTGGCCTGTTACTGACCGGGCCGCAGAACTGCGCCTTCCCACCCCTCAACCCCCATCTGTGGAAAAATTGACACTGGTCCCTGGTTCCAAAAAGGTTCGGGGACCGCTGCTCTAGGGCTTCCTTCCTCTCCAATATCCTCCCCTCCATGCCCAGGTATTGTCTATGTTTCTAAACTACTTGAATAAATCTTTCTTCATCAAGTATTAGTCAATAGTCCAATTATGTTTGAAAAGTTGCTTTTATACTCCCAAATTAATTCCCTGAAGGAACAGTATTTAATTATACAAATAAAATTCATCATATCATCAAATACTCGGTTGCCGTCAGTGTTGTGTAGCAGATCATCCTATTTGGTATCTACAGACAGGTGACAATCTGAAACAAAGGTGTGATCCATGGAGGGCAGGTTGCTCTGTGACAGAGCAGGGTCCATCCAATGCCCAGTTGTGCGGAAGGCACAATTTATACACACGCCCGCATCGGTAACAACTGGCTGCTAATGCTTCTATCTGGACAGTCTTAATGTGTCAGTATGAATATCTCATGTAGTTTAATTTTTCTCCCATTTCTTAAAATTGCAGTTCTTCGGAACTAAAGAAGCAATGGATCTCCTTACTGCAAAGGTATTTTGTCAGTATATATATTTAGAATTTTTAATTTGTGATGGAAAAATGCAAATCTCAGCAAAGCAGTGTCCGCAAACTATTCCCCTTTTTCATAATGGAAATTGTTAGACTATCCTCAATTAACATCTTCTTTAGATATACCCTGTTTGCTTCTGTAAATAATGTTCTCTCTTTTATATGCTTGTTTTGTTTATTTTTTGAGGGAGTTCTGGTTATCACTTTCATCCTTCCCTCCTGTCCAACTTAGGATTTGGAGCTGATATCATTCTCAAAACATGTATTAAATTTCCGTAAATGTGAGTTACTATCCTGAGCAATTCTCAACACAACTGCTCCTTTCCACCCTTGGACCCGGCAAGGTTCTGGGCCCTCCAATCCAGACAGGGGTGCTTGAGAGCTGGATCTGCTGCCCAAATCCCACATCACAGGGAAACCTGCTATTTTCTGGGCTATGTCTTATTTTTCTGAAACAATTTTCATGGTTTTTCAACCCATAATTTGACCTTGCTGAAGTCTATCCATATGTT
>VBSM01003230.1:5515305-5528239 GCA_008086735.1 Cheirogaleus medius | reverse complement strand
TTAAATCTATGCAAATAAGTTTGGAAATCTATCAAAACTGACCATAGATAAAAATCTGAACAGATTAGTTCCACAGAACTAATAAAATTCTCAAAGAACTAACACCCAAAAGAACTAGACCTGAAAATTTCATAGGGAATTTCTACCAAAACTTAAATAACTGTCAGAACATAAAAAAAAAAGAAAGAAATTAAAGAAGGAGGCAGTACAAAGGCCCTGAGGCAGAAATGAGCATGCTGTGTTAAAGGAATGCCAAGAAGGCCAGTATGGCTGCAGTGAAATGGGGAGGGGAGTAACCAGATGGGGGAGCCACTCTGTACACTATTACAAGGCCATTTAAAATTAGAAACAAAGACTTTGTACAGGAAGGAAGTAAGAAGGAAAGATAGGACCACAGAACAACCAGGAATCAAAGAACAATGTGGTAAGTAATATCATCCTTATCTAACATTGAAAGTGAATAAACTAAACTCTATAATCCAAAGACATGGAGTGGCTGGATGAATAAAAAAAACAAGAGCCAACGATCTATTGACAACAAGAAATCCACTTCACCTATAAGGACACACAAAGATGAAAAATAATGGGATAAAAGAAGATATTTGATACAAATGGAACCCACCAAAGAGCAGGGGTAGCTATACTCCTATCAGACAAAATATATTTCAAGACAAAAAATATAAAAGAGAGAAAGAACATCTTTATATAATGATAAAGAGGTCAATTCAGCAAGATTATATAACAATTCTAAATATATGTGCACCCAACACTGGAAAACCTGGATATATAAAGTAAATATTACCAGAGCTGCAGAAAAAGAGACCCCGATACAATAATTGTTGTAGACCTCAACACTCCACTTTCGGCACTGGACATGCCATTTGGACAGAAAATAAACAAAGAAACATTGGACTTAATCTGCACTAGAGACCAAATTGACCTCATGGATATTTACAGAACGTTTCATCCAATAGCTGCAGAACACACATGTTTCTCCTCAGTTCATGGACCATGCTTAAGGATAGACCATATGTTAGGCCACAAAACAAGTCTTAAAAAACTCATAAAATCATACCAAGTATTTTTTTCTGGCCATAATGGAATAAAACTGGAATTCAATAACAAGAGGAACACTGGAACCTGTATGAACACATGGAAACTAAATATGTTCCTGACTGACCATTGGGCCAATGAAGAGATTAAAAAGGAATTTAAAACGTTTCTCAAAACTAATGAACATGAAAGCACAACATAGCAAAATCTATGGGATACAGCAAAAGCAGTAATAAGAGGAAAGTTCATGGCAATAAGTGCTTATATCAAAAAAGTAGAAAAGCTTCAAATAAACAACCAAATGATGCATCTCAAAAAACTAGAACAAGAGCAAACCAAAACCAAAATTAGTAGAAGAAAGGAAATAAAATCAGAGCATAAACAAATGAAATTGAAATAAAACCAAATACAAAAGATAAACAAAATGAAATTTGGTTGGACAAAAACCATATGAGATTTTAATTAATGCTCAAAAAGTATTTTATAAAATTTAACATCCATTTGTGACAAAAATTCTCAAAAAACTGAGTATAGAAGGAACTTACCTCAACATCATAAAAAGGCACATATGACAGAACCACAGCATGTATCACACTGAATGGGGAGAAACTGAAAGCCTTTCCTCTAAGATCTAGGAGACAAGGATGCCCACTTTCACCACTGGTATTCAACATAGTACTGGGAATTCTAGCTACACAATCTGACAAGAGAAAGAAATAAAGTGCATCCAAATTGGAATGGAAGAAGTCAAATTATCCTTTTTTGCTGAGGATATTATCTTATATCTAGAGAAGCATAAAGACTCCTCAAAAAACTATTAGAAGTGATAAATAAATTCAGTAAAGTTGCAGAATATAAAATCAACATACAAAAATCAGTAGCATTTCTATATGCCAGCAGGAAACAATCTGAAAAAGAATCCAAGAAAGCAATTCCAAGTATAATAAATACAAATAAAATAAAATACCTAAGAATAAACTTAACCAAAGAAGTGAAATATATCTATGATGAAAACTATAAGACATCGATGAAAGAAATTAACGATGACAGACAGAAAAATGGAAAGATATTCCAGGGTCATGGATTGGAAGAATTAATACTGTTAAAATGTCCGTGCAACCCAAAGCAATCTACAGATTCAATGCAATCTGTGTCAAAATACCAATGACATTCTTCACAGAAATATAAAAAGTCATCCTGAAATTTACATGGAGCCACAAAAGACCCAGAATAGTCACAGCCATCCTGAGCAAAAACCTGGGGGAAATCACATTATCTGATTTCAAATTATACTACAGAGAGCTATAATAACCAAACAGCATAGTCATAGCATAAGAACAGACACACAGATTGCTGGAACAGAATGGAGAACCCAGAAATAAATCCACACATCTATAGTGAACCTATCTTTGGTAAAGATGCCAAGAACATACAGTAGGGAAATGATGGTGATCTCTTCAACAGATTGTGCTGGGAAAACTGAATATCCGCATGCAGAAAAGTAATGCTAGACCATTATCTCTCACTATATACAGAAATCAAATCAAAATGAATTAAAGACTTAAATCTAAGATCTGAAACTATGAATCTACTAAAAGAAAACATTGAGGAAATGCTTCAGGACACTGGTTCTTGAGTAATGCCCCCAACCACAGGCATCCAAAGTAAAACTGGACAAAGGGGATCACAGCAAGTGAAAAAGCTTCTTTGCAGCAAAGTAAATAATCAACAAAGGGAAGTGACAACCCACAGAATGGGAGAAAATGCTTGCAAACTCCCCATGTGACAAGAGATTAATAACTAGAACATACAAGGAGCTCCAAAAATGCAAAAAGAAAAAAAATCAAATAATCCAATTTAAAAATGGGCAAAGGATCTGAGTAGACATTTCTCAAAAGAAGACACACAAATGAGCAACAGGTGTATGAAACAACACTCAACATCATTAAGCATCAGAGAAATGCAAATCAAAACTACAATGATATGATACCAGTTAAAATTCATCAAATTCATCAAAAAGACAGGCAATAACGAATGCTGGCAAGGATGTGGAGAAAGGGGAATCCTCATACACTGTTGGTGGGAATGTAAATTAGTGCAACCACTATGGAGAATGGTATGGAGATTCTTCAAAAAACTAAAAACACAACTACCATTTGACCCAGAAATCTCACTGCTGGCCATACAGCCAAGAGGAGGGGAATTCAGGATATAGAAAAGGTATCTGCACTCCTGTGTTTATTGCAGAACTATTCACAATAGCCAAGATTTAGAATCACTGTCCAGCTATGAGGAGCTCACTCTGCCTGTCTCTTTGATGCTGCTTCAAGTCCATGGTGTAGAAGCTTAGAAAAGAGGGTGCTGGTGCTGGTGCTGGTGAGGATGGAGGTCAGAGGCATCGTGAGAGGCCAACACGACCAGTAGCATCGGGCCTTCCAGTCGTGGGGCCAGAAGAAGGCGCAAGCACTGGGTAGTGGCCGGACATCATGACCCATGAGGCATAGATAGAAATGAAATCAGAGTCATTCCAATATATAAGTGTCATCTGGAACATTGATGAACCTAATCTACTTATACATCAACATGTGGAGTTTCCTGTGTATGTTCTGGTGATCCAAGAATGATCTAATATAGAATTTTAGCCTTAAATATAAATGTAGAGAGTATCTGCTGGATCCTGATTTTTGGAGAAGGGGAATGGTGCTGCCATATCATCTTCCCCTGGGGAAGGGCTCTTGTCATCCTTTAGACATAGAGAACTGGAGAGGACACAGCCTCGTGGGCGGTTCTGCTGCACAGTCATGGGTGGGGAAAGCCGAGAGATTTTAAACATTATGGCTGTTTCATGCTCCAGTTCCCTCTGTCTGTCCATTCACGCACCTTGGCCTCCGAGAACACAGTGTGGCAAGAGGTGGATGGGTGCTGTAAATTGTGGGTCATGTTCCCTTCTTGCTGAAAATGTTGCCATGTGTCAGGAAGGAAAAAGTCACAGAAGCATTAGCCAATCCTCGATGGGCCTAAGACACAGGACCACGTTGGCTGTCCTGAGCCCTGTCCCTGCTGTGTTTCTGTTCACCACAGCAGTGGCACCTCCCACTGTCCTGTCTTGTTTACCTGTTTAACATTCATGTGGCTTATTTTCTATCTCAGGAGACTGGAACTTAGCTCCAAGAAATAAAAAATCATGTGTCTGTTTTACTAAATATTCCCTAGCATAAGTGCAATGGCTGGCACATAGTAGGTACTCAATAAATAATCATAAATGATACAAATGGATCAATTGTATGGTAACACTGGCCCATATCAATCCAAAAAAATAGTTACTTCTAGTCTTCTGAGTTCATAAGTTTAGGAACATGGAGCTCTTATTGACAAA
Source organism: Cheirogaleus medius (assembly GCA_008086735.1). Taxonomy (NCBI): domain Eukaryota; kingdom Metazoa; phylum Chordata; class Mammalia; order Primates; family Cheirogaleidae; genus Cheirogaleus; species Cheirogaleus medius. The sequence continues at coordinate 5,523,810 of VBSM01003230.1, read as the reverse complement.
TAAGTATAAGTGACATATAAAGAAAAGCAAATGAGAATCTCATCTACCTTTTTGAGAGTGATACTTTGTGCCTAAAAACAATGCAATAGTGTATATAAGATATTCAAGAAAAGAAACAGTGAGCTGTGAATCTCACATTCAGCAAAACTAACATTCAGGTGAAAAAGACCATGTCATGCCACAGTGTCACGCAAGACCGTAAGTGATATTATTTCCATGATCTCTTCCAGAGAAATGAACAAACTTCAGACAAAAAACTGCCTAGAAAGACATAAACAAGATACATCACAAGTACTAAATTCCGGTTATTTGCACAACTAAGTCTAAATGACTGCGATATGAGAGGGTGGGATCTTTCCGATGGTCACTAGGGTGATTGCCTTATAATACATTATTAATATCTTTCTATGTTTGAGTGCTTTCCACATATCAATTTTATTTCATATGAAAAGGTTTTAAAACAACTGTAATAGATAAATACTGTTTAATGAAACAAAGCTCAACATTAAATATAAAATAACACTAATGGATATCACCAATAGGAAATAGAATAAAATAGCAATGCAAATAAGAAATAAATTACATGTCAGCTGGTGGTCTACTCTTCATCTGAGAACCCTGCCTCTGCATGCACCAGAGCTATGATAGTTACCAGGTGGCCTTGGGGAAAAAAAGGACAGAGTTAGATTTGAGGTAAGAACTTGGATCATGCTGCTCCTGGTGTTTTATCTCCCAATGACAAAACTCAATTCTTACTCATCTCTGCAGACTTCTCTCAGAACCTCATTACTTCACCTCTGCAGTAGGTAATTGGTTGTGGCTCTCCAGGGCCCCTTATCCAGCTTAAATTCTATAACTGTAGTCAGGAAGGGATGCCTGTGTCATCCTGTCCCTGCCAGAGGCAACCACTGTCCCCATGGCCTCCTGTGTGTGGCACTGTCTTCCCTCTCCCATTTCCCTCCCTTATCCTATTTTCTCTCACATGGCAACATTGGTGGAAAGATCCAGGACATACTGCCACCCACCCTAATCAATCAATTGATCAATTACTGATCAATCCAAACCCGGGGGGCACCTGTCATAAGCCTAGGATTCCACTGGGTCCTGTGGTAGAGAAGTACAGCCAACATAATATGTCAAGCAAGGTTTGTTGACCTGAGATGACCTTAGGAACTTTGGAAGCACTTGATCTTCACAACATCCCCACAACTTCCCTAAACAATAAGAGGGGAGGAACACACTTTTTTAAAAAATAGAGTATCTAAATTCCCTTAGTCTGCAAGTGAGGCAAGCAGTTCTTGCCACATTGATAAAGGGGACCCGCCAGGGTTTGCACTGAGCCAGGGGAGGGCTGCCAGGGAGGGGACCCGGCAGGCCTGAGGACAGGGAACAGACGGGGTCTGACTGGAGGGTGGGGACCAGGGCAGCGCTGACTGGCGGGAGCAGGGAGTCTGAGAGGAGCAGTGGCCTCTGTCCCTGCTGCCCTGAGGCTCTGGCCCGGTCCTGGTCTATTCCAGGAATTAGGTCATTGGGACTGTGAGAGCCAGCGAGGGCAGCAAGCCCAGCAGCCCCTCACACAGCCTCTGGGGTCCCTCCGGCCTTGGAGGGTCTCAAGGGGCAGCGGGACACGGGTCTCTCCAATGGACACAAATCCAGGTTTTATTCTCAGACCAGGAGCTGGCTTTTGGGCGAGGAGTGGAAGCCAGAAATCTGCTCAAGAGCGTGCTCTTCCCTCATGTCCCCAGGAAGCCGGGGCATAGGTAGCAATCCCAGAGCAAGAATCCTTTACCTCTCCCATCCAGGGAGTGTCTTTTCACCCAGGGTAGACAGGACACAACATGAAGGTGCCACTGCAAGTCCTGAAGGTGCACAGGGAGAGGGGGGCTTCTTACCCCCCACCTGACACACTAGGAAGGTTCCCATAGCGCTGGTTGCGGAGGTGTTTCAGATACTTCCAGTGTGGGTCAACAGTCAACATTCAAACCATAATCTCTTATGCACATCTCCCAAGAGTTGATGACCAATGAAAGCTAAAGGCTCTCATGTTTAGCAGAGGCAGAAACTAGAAAAAATAGGTCTTTTAGGCAAGATTATCATTAACCAACAAAGCAAAAAAGAGGCTACAAATAATATGCCCAATGCCAATAGATATAACAGCTCCTATTCTCATGTCATCACTGTATGAAAAGAACACAAATTTCTCTTTTTCTTGGGATTTCATGCCCCCTGCCTCAGTATCCAAAGCAGCAGGAGGAACCCAGCTCCCTCAGGAATCTTTCTCCTTGGGACCTGGCTCAAAGGAGGCTCCTACCTGCAGGGTCTTCCTCCTCATCACTGGAGGGATACTGGGTGTTGTATATCCACTCTGCAGAGATATAAACATGAGCAAGGATGTTATCCAAGGGAGTGCCACGCCCATCCCTCCTACTCCAGGTGAGGTCACCTGGATGACACAGGATCACCTGCTCTTTCCTCTGGCAACTCAGACCCTCCCTGGGCCCTGTGGAGTCAGAGGTCTTCAACAAGACACCGCTCACAGTTGCAAACCATCGGGGGAGAGGATCCCCTTTCATCTTCTCAATTCCCCATTTCCGCTGGAGCATCACAGCTCTTAAGTCCACCCTCCTTACCCTGAAATTCTAACTCCCGCCACTCTGTGAGTTAGATGAGTTGGATTAACAGATGCTGTGCCAGGCTGCCCAGAGAGCGTGTTGTAGCGATGGAACTGCTCTCCAGAGTATAGACGCATCGTTATTGGACACTGGGAATGGGGCTCATATAATGAAGTTGTGAATTTTTAAGTTTATTTATTTTAAATAATTAAAACATCTGTCGACTGATGACCACACTGGGCAGCACAGCTCTAGGGATCCAAAGACGAGGATAGCGTGACTCCCCTCCCGGGTGTGTCCTTGCAGGATAGTTGGCTGCTCTGATGCAATCATTCACTGATGGGCACTTCCTGGGCACAGCGTCAGGGCCAGGCACTCTGCGAGGCCTGGGACACTGCGACAGTGAGGACAGCACGCAGGATCAGAGGGGTTTCCTGCCGAGGGTGCAGTTTTAAACAGAGAGGAGGAGCCTGGCCCTGCAGACACTCCCTGGGCAGGATCAGAGCAGCCGGCACAGAGGGGTAGGGGGACACCTCGCTGTCCTCAGGAGCCCAGCCTCATCTCTCCTGACCCTGAATAGAACCTGGGAAAGCACCTGGATTACTGTGGGGACAACAGACTAGACACACTGAGGAGGGAACCTTTCCCCACCTGAGCTCATTCCCAGCCCAGGGGTGTATCTATCAGCTGCTCATGGGGCTTAACAGGCTTCCCAGGCCTGAGCTCTGGAAGGGGGAGTAATGAGGAGGATCCAGTCCCTGCCCTTGCATGACCAGCCATGGCCAATGCGTGGGAGGAGGCTTGGTTTTGGGAGCTTCCTGAGCACAGGACACAGGCACCATGACTAGGTCAGTGTTGGGAGACTAAGTTTGCTCATGAATGTGGCATTGCCTATTCTGGGCAACAATATCTGAAGATTCATATTAGACCTCAGTGGAGAAAGTTAGAGTGATTTCCCCCCAACTCTGCCTGCAGGCTCCTCCTTTGCAGTTTCCTGAAAGAACTGGGTGCAGCATGTGGCTGTACCAGGGTCTAACCGCAAAGGCAGGAGCCTGCCCCAGGAGCCTGCTGAAGATGGTTGTGGAAGGTTAATTCTGAGGCCTCTCCTAGGAAAGGCTTGTTTGTGAAGGAGGGACATGGCAAGAGTGAAGTGTCACGATTGCTCAAATCTCATGAGGATGGCTCACGCCTGTAATCCTAGCACTCTGGGAGGCCGAGGCGGGTGGATAGCTCAAGGTCAGGAGTTCGAAACCAGCCTGACCAAGAGTGAGACCCCGTCTCTAAAAAAAAAAAAAAAAAAAAAATCTCATGAGGAAACAGAAAGGCCTACAAAGAAGTGAGATTATTAAATAAGTAAAGTTGTCACTGACATGAGCGGGGATTCACAAAGTGAATCCTTTCAGAAACTAATGAACAATTTCCAGGTGTAGACTGGATTCATTTTAAAGGTTAATTGAGAAACATGTAGCATGCAATGAACTGCAGACATGTAAAACTTGAAATTTTTGTATTTTTATAAATGCTTATCATTGTGCTACAATGATAATTGGATTTTTTATTAAAAATGTGGACACTGGTAACTAGGATAACATATATCTGGGGAAACACTAAAACATGCAAAAATACACACTCACACACTCTCAAAATCGAACCACTGGAGTCACACACAGACACAGTCCACCCCATGCACACCACCCTGCACCATACAGAGGGAACACAGCTGCCTCCGGGACTATTGACAGTGGCCATGGTTCTTTGGAAAATCAGTTTTTATCATCACACCCCAATCCTCCTCTATAGCTGAGAGCTGGAATCAGGGCCTCCTCACAGGAAAGCCGACAGGGTAGTGCCCCTTTCTCATCATCTAGTCGTTCTTTAGCAAATGGGGGATTCTAGAATACGTACCCTTTCTCTTGACTCCTGAGACCACCTGTAATTACAGAAAAGGAATTAGCATGAGCATGAGACCATTCTGTGTCCTGTTTGCACAGGGCTTTTGTGTACTTGGTGACAGTAGAAAACCATACAGGGGACAGTGGGGAAGGCAAGGGACCCCAAAAGCAAGAACAGAGCAAACTTGCTCATGCCTAAAGTCACAGGCTTTCCTGTGGAGGATGCATCCCTCGAGCCCATTTTTATTGGCAATTACAAAAATCTTTTTCCAAAGAGATAAAAAAAAATTCTGCTGAGGAAAAATCTCACCAGAATATAGTCTGTAACCGATGCCATTATATTTTAATGACATCTTGAATCTTTGAATCAGGTCTCAGCTGGCAATACGTTCTCAGTCAAAATTTCACCCACCAAGGAAAACACATAAGACAACTAGAATATCCATGTTCAGGCTGTCATATATTTTTTCAATTGGAAAAGAAAGGAACATTTTCATTTCAGACAAAGACAGGTAGGTGGCCTGACCTTGCATGTAGATGTAATTACATCTGCTCTGGTGCCAGCGAGCTCATCCTGAGGGTCCTCAGGTAGAACTAGGAGACAGAGTGAATGTCAGTCCCTTGCAGGTGTCAGTCATGGATCATTATTATTTGCATTATATGCAAATGCATGGAACAGGACAGACTTGAGAAACAGAGCATGTGGTTGTCCAGCTGAAGGCCACCTAACCAACATGCAATAATCTATCTGTTTGTTAGTGACAAAGTCTCAGGGCTCCTCCTGCCCATTGGGAAGCCAAGGTAAATGCCACTACCTTATTGACACCTTCCAAGAGCCTGTCTTCCCCCCGGATCGGCCCATGCTGCTACTGTCTAGATCATCTCCTCTACAAGATTTTCCACTTGCTACGAGCAATCTTTATTGGGTGACTGGATGCAATTCTAGGCAAACTATTCCATGCTCTTTATTTGCTAATCTTTTGTTACAAGGATAATTAAATGAAAAAGACTTGAAAATACTGAACTCTCCTATAATTTAGAGATAACTGCTACTAATCCTGTGATATTTTCCTTTCTGGATTCCTGTTCAATATACTGTGTGTGTCCGTGGATCCGCTGCTGCTCGTGCTCACGCGAGCCCCTGGCAGTGGGACAGGGCAGCGTGGAGTCCACATGTGGGGAGTGCAGACCCTCTCTAACCCGGCTCTATAGGACATTTGCAACTAGGAAATCTCATTTGGGTGCCAGGCTGACAACCACGTTGTCCTTTGCGTTCTTATTTGGAAGTGTCCTTGGAGTTTGCGCACTGCTGGATTTGAGCATTTCTAAGGCTTGTGATGATTATGGTATTCAATCCCAAACAGTATCTCCCTGCTGCTTCTCTGCTTTTGCCCACGTGTTGAGGAATGGTCTCAGCATGGCCAGATGCCCACTTACACTGTTCCGTGTGGTGCCTCCCACTTCTCAGAATCCTGAGAGCTTTCCACGTGTGTGTCACGTTGATAGTCACACCAGAGTTCACTGTAAAATGCACCTGTTGCTATCCTGGATGATGTGACCACTGAGGCCACCTTATATTGATGGGCAGTGTTTGGGGTGTTTGTAGACTATAACACTTCCAGGTGTGTGCTTGGAGCTCCCTGCCATGTAGGCAAGGTACTGGACCCTACAGGTGAGTGATGACTTCCGTTCAGTGTCCCAGAGCATCAACATTGTGACCTAGAATTGTGTTCCATCGGCCTCTGCTTAGGTTAAGATCTTGAGCCATTCATGTCTGCACCATCTCTACAGAAGGGGGGACAATATGAAACCAACCTTCAAATGTGTCTTTGATGAGGGATGACTGAGTTGTCAGGAGTCCTCAAACTATGGCCCGCGGGCCACATGCAGCCCGCCGAGGACATTTATCCGGCCTGCCGGGTGTTTTTGCCCGTTTTGTTTTTTTACTTCAAAATAAGATATGTGCAGTGTGCATAGGAATTTGTTCATAGTTTTTTTTTAACTATAGTCCATCCCTCCAGTGGTCTGAGGGACAGTGAACTGGCCCCCCATTTAAAAAGTTTGAGGACCCCTGGTAGATTCATGTAAAGTGGGAGGGCATGTTGGGATTTTTTTTAAGAAAAGTGACACTTGTACTGTGCTGTGCATGGAGGCACAAATCTTGAGAAATACACACACTCACAATCACACTGGTAATCACTGCACATAGGTTCACCCCTCCGTACCTCCCAACCCTCACACACATGCCCATGCCATCTAATGATGCGGGTGTTGTAGGGACTCTAGTCGAGGGTCACAGTTCTTTCCTGGACCATCAGTTTCCTGCTGCACACCCGCAGTCCTTGTTTCCAGCAGGAAGCTGAAACGAGATGGCTCTACAGACAATAGCAAGCTAGTCCCACTTTTCTCACCACTTAGATTTTTCCACAGACAGAGATTGACCCCAGAATACGTACTATTGATATTTGCCTTGGAGTCCACCTGCAGGTAGAGAAAGGAAAGCACTGTGAGGCTCAGGCCTTGCTGTCTTCTGTTCGCAGAAGTCTTTTGTTCACTTGCTCACATCAGAGAAGAAGATGGGAAACAGTGATTGAGGCAATGGCCCCAGAATAAAACACAGAAGACGCTTGTGCAAAAGCAGAAGATTTTCATGAAGGATTTCTGAAGTCCATTTTGGTAAATGCAAAATTCCTTTTTGAGAAGGAAAATGACTACTAAGGAAAATGCCTGCTACCACACAGCTTGTAACTGATGTTGTCATTTATAAATGCCATCTTCAATCAGGTTCAGCTGCTAATAAACTTTCACTAGACATTCCCCCCACCAAGAAATTTTATGCATCATTTATAATGTACATGGTCAGACTTTCAAATCTTAATTCAAGTGAAAAAGAAAAAAGCCAAGAAAAAGCATTTCTATCCCTGACAAGGAAAGACCACCTTACCTTCACAAAAGACAGGGCCTCTTCTGAGTTCACACTGAACACTTCTTCCACCACTCCCTCCAGGGACGCTGGGGCAACACAGAGGGACTGTCAGCACATAGGTGTCGCTGCAGAATCACTCAGGGGGCCTAGGGTGACGTGGACGCGGGGCTGCAGCGTGTGCAGGTGTGTGGCTAACAGCGCAGACTGAGCTGCTGCTGGGCTGCCCTCCCCGACAGTGAGGAGAGGTGAAGGGAAGCAGTAGGAAGGAGATGAAACAGAGCCTGCACTTTCCATCTAGGTCCTATGCATAAAAGGGTCAAGTGTACGGTATGAGTCCATGAACTTCACACCTTCAGGAGACCAGCCAGAGCCACTCCACAACCTGCGGTTGCTTATTAAGAAGAAACTCTTTGTAGTTTAACGTGGATGTCATGTTGGACACATAAAAATGGGAAGAGTGTGCCAGGGTCAGATGACATAGCAAAGGGGTCTTCCAGCCTTTTGGTCTTTAACACTGGCCTTTAGTAAAATTTAGTAATGATTAGTAAGGGGAGGGGGTGAATGCAAATGGAACATGACCATCTTCCCATCCTGCCATGGCCAAGAACTCTAAAATTTGCATATTTTAGCCAAAGGAGGGTCCATTAGTCTGCTCAAGGAATTTAGGGCTTTTAGTTCAGTCCTCAGTATCAATATAGGCTCAATCATTGTATTATTAATAATAACACACAGACCACATCAATCAGGGACATGATTAAGAAAAGAAAGCCATGGGGGTAGGGGTATGACAACTTTCTGTACACTCTGTTCAATTTATACATTAATCTAAAACCCTTCTACGTAATGTCTATTAATTTTTAAACATCTGGCAACACTTTTTTCAGGAAAAAATTCATTTCAGCTCATGTTTAAAAATGAGCCAAATTGGCCGGGTGTGGTGGCTCACGCCAGTAATCCTAGCCCTCTGGGAGGCCGAAGCGGGCGGATCGCTCAAGGTCAGGAGTTCAAAACCAGCCTGATCGATCCTGGAGCAAGATGGCGGACGAGAAACACCGCCAGTTAGAGCGTCTCTGCA
>VBSM01003230.1:5494168-5515205 GCA_008086735.1 Cheirogaleus medius | reverse complement strand
TCTTACCTGAGCAGCCTTGGTTGAGAAGGAGCAGTGGCAGCACCAGCACAGAGCACCACCTTCCTGCTCACACCCTTCCCCACCAAACGAATTCTTTGCAAACTCCCCACTCTCCCTCCATCTTACAGGGGTAGGGCAGAGTCTTGTCTCCTCTTAGAGGGACCTGGCCATGGACACGAACTGGAGAACCCCACCCCAGGACCCTTCCTGAGGACCACACAGGCCCCCCTTCCATTTTTCACCAAATGTCCTTTCCACGAACCCCTTGGCACTGACCCTTCTCATCACTCTTCCTGGCAGCACTCAAATAGCCAATGACTCTGTTCTCATCAACCTCTTAGATATCCCACCATGAAATCTTAGTTTCTTTTCTTTTGAAAATCTCTGGTTTCAGAGTGTAATAAAATTTGGTTTTGGATTCTGACATCTACATTCAGAAGAGTGTGGCCTTTAATTCCCCTTCCCTGTAGTGTCTCTTGCTGTACTGGGTGTCAGGATTCTCCAAATCTGATGACGGTCGTCTGGGTGTGTCCTTTCCACGCCTATTCTCTGAAAGACTGTGTACAAAATTGGCATTAGGAAATAGTACAGTTTCCTAAATTTAGGAAACTATTTAAAGCAACTAACTTGATAGAAAAATCAACACTATAAATTGAGAAATAAAACTCTACCACACATCTATCAATCTGTACACAAAGTAGAGTAAGGGAAAGGAAAATAAATAACTGGCCCGTTTGAAGAAAGGACAATCAGAAGATCAATGTGAGCACACCTGCCCAACAGGAATTCATGTTCCCCATGTTGAAGAACTCTGGACCAATGAACAAAGGGGAGATCAGTAGGACTGCTGTGAACTATGAACTTCTCAGCTGAAACTAACGGTTGAAATGTTAGGGAGATGTATATCACCCCATTACCATGGTGACAGGTCATCACAGAACTTCCAGAGTAACCAAAGGCCATCCAATGGAGTCCAACTGCTGCTATCTAACAAGTGTATTTTTACATGTACAAGGGTATCATTTAAGAGTATACAGTTTTTTTTGTCAAAAACTCAATCTCAGACTCACACATTATTATCCTCTGTTTATGAAAACACATGAGCAAAAGTGACCAGCCCCCCAAATAAAGTTGATAATGAAAATTTCAGGGTGAAGAAGGACAAAGCTAACGTGTTAAAAATAAAAATAAGTTCCATTCTTCATTGAAAATGCCATCCCCATCCATTTATAGCATTTCTGACTCACCAGACATTTCTCAATCTAGTAATTTAAACATTGTGCCAGTAAATAAAAAACACATTTTAAAAATTCATTGTGCCTCTCTAAGACACATTAGTTTTCAAATGATATAAATCCTTCCCTTATCACCTATGTATATTTCCATTTCTCTGTGCAACTAAGACTATGTACTCACAGTTAACAAGCTCTGTGAGCTCATTGAGCAATTTCTTTGTCATTGTGTATGGCAAAGACTGGCTAACCACTGAGTAATTTTTTGAAAAAAAAAAAAAGGATTGTCATACGTTCACCTTTTGGTTGGTGGAAAATATATAATTAATAATTTTCTAAATGGAGAGTTTTGGATAGCCTCAAGCTCTGGGATTGAACACGTGTTCTGGCTCATAAGTCAACCACCAGTCACCCCCGTTCTTATGACTTGGTCCTGAATATTGGGTACAGGAAGGGAATGGGAAAGCCCCCAAACCAAGGAACTAGTGAAATTATTAAGATAAAAATGAAAGAGTTGCCTTGTTTCAAACAAAGTCGTTGCCCTTCAAGACATGAGACTCTACAGTACAAACCTCCATCACTGCCAGTTCTTCCTGAATTTCTAGAACTAATAAATCAAATAAGTCATTGATGAGGTATGAAAACTGCATTAATATAGACGTTGCCAGATTTTCTCTAGGGATTTTCCAGCTGATGGGATGGTTGAGAGGGTGTGGGAAGGAACAGGTGGTGTTACATTGTTACAAACGGAAGATTTTTAATGGTCCCCAGCTGGATAGAAAAATGTGTGTATATGTGTGAGTGTTTTACATATACATATATATAGACATGCACACACATAACACGGGTGTTTGTATATACAGATAGATATATAGATAGATATTATGTATAAGAGAGAGATCTTGGAATGCCAAATTGGGGGAGAAAATGAAAAAGAATTAGGGAACATATTAATAAATGTGAAACAGTCTGATCAGAGTAACAGCACATGAAAGGGATAAACCAAGAGCAGTTCAGACTTCCACTTGCAGACAGCTGGTAGATTGAACAAGGGACTTTCCTTCCTGCTGCCTCCTGAGTGTCCACAATAGATGAACAATAAATGAGTAAATGCAGGCAAAGCCCTTAGAAAGCTTTGTGGCAGTGCCAGCGCTGTAAGATTGCTCGTCTAATGCATCTGGAAGGATGTGCAGACACTTTCACAGTTGTTACTTGTAGAGGCAGAACCTGGTAGGCTGCAGAAGAGGGAAGGGAGAAAACCCAGATTTAATGCACATCTTATTGTACCTTTTGAATTTCCTACAAGTGTGTTATTCTTGTGCTCTCGCTATGAAATTATCTTCAAAAGATAAATGCCCCTCAAAAATATAGTGGCATCAAACAACCATTTTATTTTGCTTATGGTTCTCAGGGATAGGGATTCAGAGAAGATGCAGGGAGAAGGCTCTTTCCTGCTTGCTGATGTGTCTGGGAGCTACAAAGAAGCCTTGCTGGCTGGGGTTGCACCTACAGCAAGGGGTTGGACTCATCTGGAGGTGACTTCACTCACACGTCTGCATTGGAATTTGGGTTTGGTTGGGGGACCTAGAGGTGGCCTCCCCATGTGGCCTGGGCTTCCTGGCAACAGAGAAGTCCCAGGGCACTCGGAGCTCTGATTTGGTGGCCAAGGGTTTCACAGGTGAGTAACCTAAGTGAGCCAGGCAGAGGTCATTGGTCTTTTCAAACATAACCTGGAAGAGACACAGTATCACTTTCTGCCTGGGTTTAAATCCTGGCTTGGACATTTCCCAGTGAGCAATCTAACTTTCCTGTGACTCATTTTCCTCATCTGTAAAATGGGGATATAATAGCAGCTACTTCCTGGGGCTTTTATGAAGACTAAGGTAGTCAATGGATATGAATTACTGAAAACAAGATCTGGCACAGAGTGGGCACTCAGGGCAGGCTACCTGTCATTATCAACACTCATTTACAGATAAGGACACAGAGGTTCAAAGGGGTGACTCCATTGATTAATTTCACGTAGCTTAGTCAGTGGTGGAGCCAGGCCAGTGGGGAGCCCTGGTCTGTCACAGTCTGAATCACAACCCCCGCATCCCTGGAAGTTCCAGGACTGTCTGTCTACTACACGGGGCTCTGCCTCTGTGGGCAGAGTTCCTTTCTCAGGGTCAAATGAGGACTTGCTCTTTCAGTCCAAGCTACACGAATGGATCACAGCCTGATTCCTGAGAAATCACATCCAGGCCTCCAAAGCCATGTAAAGACTCTGCTCCAGCATTTATCACATTATGTGTCTTTTGTCATCATCTTCCCAACTAATAAAACAGCCCCCATATGTCACCAGTCTGCTGTGTCCTTGCCATCCACATGCACACATTGCCCCATTTAATCTGGACAGTGACCCAACAAGTGACATTGATCAGAACTATTCTGTAAAGCAAGAAACGGAAGCTCAGAGTACTGAAATCTTTAATCATCTTGCATCTCTTCTCTTGTGGGTCAGGAGTCTGGGGTCCGCTCACCTGCCTGGTCTGGCTCCGGGCGACTGGTGAGGTTGCCGTCAGATGAAGGCGTGACTGAGTCTCCATGCCCACCTCCAAGGCGGTTCACACACGCGGCTGACGACCTGGTGCTGGCTGCTGACCGGAGTCCTCAGTGCCTCATCAGATGGGGTCTCTGCAGGCTGAGTGGCCTCGTGACGTGGGGGCTGGCTTCACCCAGACTGAGAGACTCAGGAGACCAAGGGACAAGCTGCAGTGCCTTTCATGATGTAGCCTTGAAACTCACACACTGTCACCTCTACCATGTTCTATTGTCCACTCAGGTCAGCTCTTATTCACTTGGAAGGTGATTACACAGGACATGGCTATATGTAGGCATGGGGGTCATCTGGGAGGCAGGCTGCCACTTCTGAGGACACCTACTGTGTTTGGGGACCATGCTAGGCTCTGGCCACTAGCATCTCTCATGGAGTCGCTGAAGCCCATCCTCCCTGGACTCCTTCTCTGAAAAACACTTCCCACCCAGAAGCCTCAGAGATCCCCAGCACAGCACTATCTATAGAACCTTCTGTAAGGATGGAAATGCTCGTTATATGTGCTGCCCACTAGGGCAACCACAGGGAGCTATTGAGCACTTGAAACATGGCACATCCCACTGAGGAACTAAATTTTTAATTTTGTTTTATTTAAATTAATTTAAACTAACCACAGGACTAGCAGCTACCATATTGGACAGTGTAGCCCTACAGGGAAAAGCTGACCACATCTCTCCATAGTTTGCAACCCCTCATGGGTCCCCTGTGGCTTCTGGATGAAGTCCAGACTCCTGACAATGACCTACAAGGCTCTGCATGGCCTGTGCCCTGCCCACTGCCCTGCCTGGCTGTCCATGTGTCACTCTGTTCACCTAGAGTTTGCCGAGGCCAGAGCACCTCAGGGCCTTTGCACCAGCTCTTTGTTCTGCCTGGAACACAGTTTCCCACTTCCCACTTCCCTCACAACTCCCAAATCCTGGGTCTCTGTTGGACTTCTGTGAAGGGGTCTCCACCATTCTGTTTGGAAGCTTTGGGTCATGGCGTTGGGCTGTGACAGTGACAGAAGGTCCACATCAGCTGCCCCACCCACCAGAGATGTTCCCCAGGGATTCCCAAGGATAATGCACAAGGGTGGGCTCAGAGAGCTCAGGGACTGTGACCAACATGGAGAGGAAGGACCCTGCCATTCCCTCTGAGAATCCAGCCTTTTTAGTGTTGAAGGAAATGATCTGAGGAGTCAGCATTTTCAGTGGAAAGGACACAGGGCTTTGAATTCAGACAGGCCTAGGGGAGACCCCATTTCTGCACCTCTCATCCACTCCTGATCTCAGTTTTCATATCAATGAAATGGGGATATAGCACCTGTCTGAGGTGGGGGGGGGGTGTAACCGTAAGAGTTAGACATTGGAACCCAGAAGGAGCTCTGCACCTGTAGATTGTAGGACGGAGGGAAGGTTTATGTGGACCAGATACTGTCATTATAGCCCCACAGCTGGAGGACAACTGGCAGGCCAGGGATGGGGCCTAGTTGCACAGAGAGGATGATGGCCCAGCGGGTCCCCTGGGGATGGGGTTACAGGGGTGGGGGTGCGGGAAGGCAGTGCAGGCCCAACCCATCCCAGGGGCCTCTGGATGCCCCCAAAGCCCCCGTGCTGGCCCTGGGGTCTGCGCACAAGGAGGGAAGGCTTCTGCCCATGGGCGGTGGGGGTGGGGAGGGGCGACATTAGAGTGACAGGGCTTCCCCTTTCTGGCTCTTTGGGAGATTCTAAAGACCCAGAAACCCAGAATATGCCGCTATTGTGGCCCCTGTCCATTGCAGGGTTGGGGAAGGCAGAAAGAATCCCCCAAACCCAAACTCGCTGTGGGCCCTGGACTGTCCACTGTCTCTTCCTTCAGCAGACAGGTCTGAGCCTGGGTAAAGACCCTCCCTCCCACCATGCTGTGCCCTGAGCAAGTGGCTTCTCCCCTCTGAGCCTCAGTCCCCTGGTGTGGAAAACGGAGGTGACAACGAGACTGTGTTCACAGAGTTTTCAGGATTCATAGAGAAACCCAGTAGGCCCTCAGCACAGGGGCCTGTTTCTGCTGAAGCTCATCTACCTCTACCCGTCCCACCCGAGCCCAGGGAGACCCCTGCCTGGTCTACCCGGAACTCAGCCCTGCTGGCTCTTGGGGGTTGCGCGGGGAGAATGCCTAAGGCCTCAGCTGAAACCAGCAAGATATAGGCCTGTGACCTCACACAAGCCACTGCCCTCTCTGGGCCTCAGTTTCCCCATCTGTGGAAGACAGGTGCTATTCTGCAACAACTCTGAGAGGTAACGATGCCTGGTACATTCATGAAGCACTTGCTGTATGCTCCATGCTTCACCCACTTCCCGACAACCCTAGGGGCCACCAGCATTATCAATGGCCCCATTATACAGGAGGCCAGGCTCAGAGAGGTGCAGCGATGTGTCCGCAGTCACACAGCCAGAAGCAGTGCTGGTAAGCTTGACTCCAGCTCTCCTCTCTGAGCAGCTTGGTCCCCTGGGAGCACTAGGCTAATTTGGCGGGGCTTCCGATGAGCTGGGCTTGACCCCAGTCGACCTCTCTTGCCTTCCTCCAAAGTCTTCACTGAGATTTTATGTCTCAGCAAGGCATGTCTTCCTCTGAAAACATGAACAGTCTTAGTCATCTAAAAGTTGAACTGAAAAAAAGTGTGTGACATTATTAAATCTCCTGGGCCAAAGACAATCAGGTGCTGGCTGAAGATTTGACAACAGAATTTCATCCCCTGAGCTAGACTTGGTCAGCGCCACCAGCAGAGTGACTGCACCAGGCCAAGAGGGTAGAAGGAGTTTTTGTCTCACTTTCCCATGTGTCTGGAGCACTGTGTAAGCATTAGTGCTACCGCGCCATGTCACACAGTAACAGTCAGCCTCGTCCTCTGCTGCAGCCCAGAGATGTGCAGAATCCCTGTGTTGGCCGAGGCATCTTTGGAGCCAGAGAAGCAGTTGGGGCCCCCAGAGCCCTGGTGCTTATCTGAGTCTGAGTGGTAGCTCAGGAGGTACCGGGGAGGGCTCCCTGGCTTCTGCTGCTACCAGCATATCCTGTAACTACCAACACTAATGCCACTTTTCAGGGTGCAGGTGAGTCTGGCCAATGCTCCTGGGGATGCAGAGAGGGAGGGCGGCTGAGTCAGCACAGGCTGGGACAGGGAACCTGCAAACACAGACACACACGAATGGTGGGGCAGGGGCCAGAGTTAAGCTGCCTGGGGGTCTGAGGCAGGTAAACTAACACAGGCTGGCGACTGCTTGGGGTCTCAGAGGACGTGGCCTCCCCCGTGCAGTGAGAGAGGAGCGCAAGGAGGAGAAGGGTCCAGGCTGTGGTGGGCACTGCCCTGCTGTCACCAGGCTGGGCTCTGTCATGCAGGGCTGCTTTTATCTTCTTCACTGAAAGAGGAGGGGCCTTTCCCATGAATTTGGTTCCTCTCCTGGACACCTTTGCACAACGCTGAGTACAAGCTACGGTTTGAGGGTTTTCATCATTTAAACAAATGAGGTTGGTGAATGAGACCTAGAGTTGACTCCATGGCAGGGTCAGGGAGGAAGCAGCTGCTGGGACCTTCCACGGACCTCTGAGCAAGAGACTCTGCCCAGCTCGGGGGTGAGGGGGTGTCACAGCTGCTGAGTCCCCATCAGCAAACACTGCACCAAAGCCCCAGCCCTGAGGAGCCCTGGGCGCCCCCTGTGCAGACTCTGGCAAGACACACAGCTCCCCTGCTGCCCACTAGTCAAATTTCAGAGTCTCGCTGGGGATCACGTTGGGGCATTGGTCTGAGAGCCTGGGGACTGTCAGCCTACAGCATCCGTGGGGCCACCCCTGCTCTGCTGCAGGGTGGGCTGTATTCATACACAGCCTTTGCCACTCAGGGAATTCAAAGACTACTAGAAGAAGATGACGTGGGAAATGTGACAACCTTATCACGTGAGGAGGCTGCAGTGAGGGAGGACGCAGAGGGCTCTGGGGACAAAGCCCTGAGCGGCTCCTTCCACAGGGCCCAGGGAAGGAGGCAATTGTGCCCTGGGTGTTACAGAAGAGCAGGTGTCCTGACCGAGGCCAGGGAGCACACATGTTCCTAGAAGAAGAGGAATGTTCGAGGCGGCTGCGTTGCAATCATAGAGACGCCAAAGCCCAGACTGCGGAGGCGACAGCCAAGCTCACGGGGCCGCGTCAGCGGTCAGATGGCACAGAGCTGGCTCTGTGGGGAGGGCAGGTGGTGCCAGAGGGTAGGAACCTTCTCTGTGATAGTGACGAGATCGGAATATGCTCGCGGCACTTTTACTGATACACGGGTGACTTACAATCAACTGCACATATTTAAAGTGTTCAAGTTGGTACGTTCTGACAGATGTGTGCCCCCCTGACACCAATGCCACCATCAGACAATAAACATCTCCATCATCCCCACATTCCCTTGTTAGAAAACGGAATCATGACAAGATAATAAAATCAGGCTCCGGAGTAATACCATGTCAGGTGTAAGCTCAATGGCAAGGGCTCTTGGTAACACTTTTTCTCTACCTGCCCCTGAAATGACCCACAGGACACTGGGGAAGGAATCCCAGTATGGAAGGACAGTGGAGTTGTTGGTATGAACCATCACGTGCAAGTCGAAGGTGCACAAGAGGACAGGGCAGTCTCTGCCCACCCTGCTGGTGTCTTGGTGAAGGCCACTTCAGAGTGAAGGTGCCCAAGGTGAAGAATCTCATGGCCCTGGGAGCTTGTGGCACTGTGAGTGGGCAGCTGCTGTCACTGCACAGTGGGCAATGGTCAGGCAAGGCCTGGGGCCTGCTGGGGCCAGGCCAGGTGGCAGAATCAAGCTACCAGGAATGTGCAGTCAGGAGACTGTGACCTTTTCCCAGGGGCCTCCCATCAGGGGGCCGGAGTAAGGAGGACAGACACAGAGAGAAGGGGGTCCCCAACCGCGGCCCTGCGCCTTGGAGTAATGAGAAGCAGGATTACTCAGACCACCAGGGGTCCTCACAGGATCCCCTGGGAGCCTCGGCCTGGCAGAGGAAGGGGGTCTGGAAAAGATGACCCCAGGCCATGGTGGAGACACCCCCAACGTCGGCCTCTGAGGCAGGCGCAGGCAGGCTTGGGGTACCAGGTGCTCTCGTCTTGATGCTTGCATTCACCAAGCTGGAGTTCTCTGTGCAGCTGTCCTCACCAAGGTGGCACCTGTGCCCCATCCATGACTCCCAGCCACGCCTGGCCTCCCATCCAAGATGGAGGCCGCTGAGGACAGCTGAGTTTCACCATGAGACAGGAGGGTCAGTGGGAAGGGGCAGCTGAGCTCTGCAGCAAACTTGCCGGTCACAGCACCCTCTGGTGGACGCTGGACACACACCCCCACCGCCCTGCCACACACACATATACACACCTGCCAGGTGCTGACCCTCAGGGCCCCACCCCCACCCCATGACCCTCTCGCCTCCTCTCCCACCCCAGTCACATCCTGCAGGGCTCTTTCCACACCCCCCACCACCACTTCTCCTCTGGCTGGGAAGTTGCCAGGGACTTGCAGGCAGTTTGGTTCCTTAGAGCGCCTGGGAAAGCCCAGGGCACTTTAAGAACGACCCTTGGAAACCCCCCTGGAAAGGGCATGTTATGTTTTGGTTGAAACAAATTTAAAAAGGGGGGACCTAAGCATATCCTTGAAATATCTATGGATTTCAAAAATGTAAAAATTTTGGTGGAAAACAAAACAAACAAAACCACTAGAAACAAAGCTATAAACTTGGGCTAGCCCCTGGTTTTTATGATAGGAGAAAATGTAAAAATGGCCAAGAATTTTGTGGAAGGTCATTTGTTGTTATTTATGCTCTGTCAAGATGTTGTCTTCATGTGAAAGCAAGAGAAAAATATTTTTATTTAAGATCTCATGTAGAAGAAATTATCTTGACAACCTGCTGAAAAATTATATAAACATATTCTCCATCCGAAAAGAAAAAAAAGGATCAGCCTTGGAGTCTTAGTATAGATGCTGGGAGACATCCCACGACCACGGGCATACTTGTCAAAGCCACTGAACAATATTGGGAGAGGATGGCCTCCTTGCCTCCGGGCAATAGCAGCTACTTGTGAGTTGTTATTAAAGACTGAGTGGACCCTCAGTCCTGCCACCCTGTCACCAGCCAAAGAGAAAGAGCCTTTTCAGCGTGACTGTTTAGAAGTTCCGGAGGCTGTCTGTCCTAGCAGGGTGGATCTGTCCATGAGTCGATACCAGAGCAAAATTGAGATCTTTTCACCGGTGGGAGCAACTTATGGACAACAAAGGGCTAGATCTGCGGCAGTCATGGAATGCACCGCCACCTGGGATTTCAGCCCAGGAAGCTGAGCTGCAGTTATCCCGAGGCAAAAGATAAACATTTGTACAGACTCCGAATGTGCTTTTATGACTGTGCATACTCATGGTGCCATTTGCAAGGAGATGGGACTCCTGACGGCAGGAAATAAGGATATTAAGCATGCGCCTGAAATAATGGCCCTGATACAGGCTGTGGCTGAGTCCAAGTGGGTGGCCAGCATGGCAAAAAGAAACCAGGCCACTGGCAGAGCTGCTAAGGAGGTCGCTGGAAGTGATCTGTTCCTCGGTGCCTTGATACCCTAGCTGGATTTGTACCCGCTTTAAAACTAAAGGCTGGCGCTCTGACATTAGGGATGGCAGAGCTAAATGAAGACAGAATTCTCTTAGATTCATTCTCCTGCCCGAGGCCTTGGTTCAGCCTCTTGTGGGGCACCTGCATGAAGGTGCACATTGAGAGTGTGATGTCTTGATGGGTTTGGTGGGACTTCATTTGGGAGGACCCCGTTTGCAACAAACAGTTTATGTGCTCAGGGTGGTCCAAGGACAGAAAGACGACCAACCCACTGCACAGGGAGCCCAACAGGTGGGGGCCCACCCTTTTTATATTTGGCAGTTTCACCCAGATGCCTAAACTTGTATTAGTAGATACCTTTTCAGGCTTGGTAGGGGCTTATACTATACAAATGGAAGGACAGGGCCTCCCCCGAGTTCCTGCTCATTGTACACCAGCGCACAGCAGGAACAAGCCTCAGAGGATGACGGGATGACAGGCATCAAGAGTCCAGCGAAAGAGGCCAAGCAGATGGAGAATGGATGCTGGCGATGGACACCACAGACAGGCAGCTGCAGAGACAGCTCAACAGCTCCTCCTCCTACAGCGAGGACATCAGCAGGCACCACAACAGCACGGCCGAGCTGCAGAAAGCCGAGGCCAAGAAGGTAGAGACCTGGCAGTCTCTGGACCGATGGCCCTTTGTCCACAGGACCCAGGAACATGTTCCATGGAGCCCTGGGCATTCTGCATGAGTGATAATGGACTCTCCTGTTTACATCGGAGGTAACCCAGCAAATAAGCAAAGCCCTACATCTAGAATGGAAATTGCATACATCCTGGAATTGATGCAAGGAAGTGGGATAGGGTGTACTGCTTGCCCCCACACACCCCCCACCCAGAGAAGGGGACCCTTAGAGGCAGACTTAGGTTAAGCCCCTAATAAAATAGTTTATGGGAGACCCTTCCTAGCACCCTGGGGTAAATATGGCAACGTAAGCATGAGGAAAGAAAGCAGAGTAAAGCAATATGTCACATGAGCAGGTCAGGTGCCAACCACCATGCGTGAGTTTGCCTTTTTCAGGTCCCTGCCCTGATTGGAAGCAGAGAAGCAAAAGGGACCCCATGAAGTGCCTCTAACAATGTACACCTCATTAAAACTGTCAGGAGTAAAAACCTTAGGTCCATCGTACCAGAGTAAAGAGGTGTTCCGGGGAAGAAGAGGACGCAAGCCCCCAGGGGAGGGCCAGCCTTTAGGCGATCTAAAGTATCTGTTTAAGGGAAAGGGGAAAATGAAAATGTTGGTATTTTTGCTAACCTTTCTTTGATTATTTGTTCTGTCTACAGGGTGGAGAGACCGCTCCTGAGTGAGGATTTTCCTGGGCTATCACATCTTCTGTTGATCTGTCTTGCAGCTGGGTTTGTCATCATAAGCCTTGTTATGATTTCTGAATTTGCAGAAGCTGGTCTCTCGGATCACCTATAGGGTGCAACTAATAGCTCTGCACTTAGAGGTCCCGTGTTTCTCTTCTCATCCAGCCCTGTATTGGACATTGTGTGCAAGGTGACAGTCCATTTCACCTTGTCAATCCTCACGGTTGTAATTGTTGCATATGTCCTTTTTTACCTGGTAATCTACACCTTCCATCTAAAACATTGCCTCAGTTCAGCAGGAAGTAGATCAATGACTGTGTCACCCCTCCTCCCAAAGATATGGGAGGGTAAAATTGACAGGAGAGAATATGTAACAGAGAGAATGGCCTGAGAAAAGGGCAAAAATGTTTTCTGCCTCTTTAAAACTTCCCCCACTCTTTTTGAGAATTAAAAACTGTATCCCTGCCTCGGGTGGATGTTCAGGGAGGGGCGGGGGAGTGTCCTTTGTTCTTTGTGCTACAGGAGATGGCTCAGCACAGCTGCCTGGGTGAGGTCAGGAGGTCCCCGAGGGCAGAGGTCTGGGCGGAGATTGTCTTTGCAGGAGATGGGACAGATCAGAATACCCTAAACCCGAAAGCCCTCCCTTTAAAAGCTCTGTATTTCTCCTACGATTAGGATGATGGCGTTTTAAGACAGGAGTCTCCATCCTCCTCATTTTCTGGCAAATTCATAAATTCCTGTTTCCTTTTCCTCACCCACTTGTCCTCATTCCTCTGATGCAGCCTTGGGGACAAGCGCCGAGCTTTTGGTAACAATGGCAGGATCATCAACGCTGCTCTGCTCTTCTGGAAAGCTGCATCAAAGAGAACCCAGGGACCGGATTGCCGGCAAAAATGCTAAGAATTTCTTACCAGCCGGGCTCCTGGTCTCTCTCTGTGCAATCTGGTTAAGCAGATGTTAAAGATCACTGTTTCTCTCCTTTACAAGATTTTGATTAATGGGAGAAAGAGGATTTGCAGCGACTCTGGTGTACTTCTGATGGTATAATTATGGTATAATTTCGTATTGTTTGATCCCCTTCCTCCCAGAAAGAGCCATCTCCTTTGTCTTAGTCTTTCTTCTGTGTTGCTCATGAAGAGGGATATCAGATAAAGTTCCCTCTCACCTTGCTTTATGTCCTTGAGAACTTGTCTTATGACCATACCGGAATGCTCTCTTGGTCTCCACCACCTGGGGGATGCAATTTTCAGGTTGCATCTGGTGGTCAGCAGGAAAATGACTGGGAACCCAGGATTTTTTATTTGTTTGTTTGTTTGTTTGCTTGCTTGTTTCAAACATGTCAAACTCTGGGAAGTGTTTGTCACAAGAAGTTCCATTCACAAGGGGCTTTTGTCATCTCAACCTTTGTTGCCATCTTAGCCTATTTCTGGGAGGATGTGGGGAATCTTTTGGATTGCTTCTTCTCTGAAGAGGCTATTGGATTAAGTTGCTTTGGAATAAATAAATCATTGAAAATTAACGGCAAAAAAATGGATCCTTTAAGTAAGAATGACTTCTCAATTTTAAAAAAATATAGATTTTAGAGATCCTTATTCTAAACAGGTGTTTTATTGGTATTGACAGAAGAATTAAAAGAAAGGCACATAAAAATGTCATGGCCAGCTTTAAAAATTATCTTGACAAAATTAAAGAGCAAAAATCTGACCTAAAACGAAGATGAAATCCTTTGTGTGCTGACCCACTGGGAAGAGGTACTCCTGTAGGAAGAATAACAGAGACAAGTTCATCTTGTGGCCTAGTGGTTGAGTTTCTGTTTCTTCACCCCAACAACCTGGGTTGAATTCCCAGTCAGGGAGTGAATCTCTTTTGGTTTGATATTTGTGTAACTTTTGACTTTTTGAAGTACTCATTTATTACTGATCCTTTTCCTTTCCTTGGACAGCTTTAATTTTCTGTTTTCTTCTGCCCGTGGGAGGCACATGAGGCTTTGGGGCTTTTGTGTATAGACAGTCAGCTGAGAAGCTGAGACCCTAGAGACCATGTTACAGCCCAACCAGGTTCACTGCCCGCTGTTCAAGAGGAAGCCAATATGCTGAGACACCAGGAGTTATGCACAGAAAGGGTTTAATATCGCAGGTGCCATTTGAGGAGGTGGGAGGAAGTTCTCAAATACATCTCCCTGAAAATTCGGGAGAAAGGGTTTTTAAAGATAGTTTGGCAGGCAAAGGGCTAGGGAATTGGGTCAGCCAATTGGCTGGGTTCAGAGTAGAACCATAGGGGTGTAGAATTTGTCTTTGCTGAGTCAGTTCTTGGGTGGGGTCGCAATACCAGTTGAGTCAGTTTCTTGGTATGGGCCAGTGGTCTGGCTGGGTCAGCTGCTCCACTGGAATGCAGGGCCTGGAAGATATCTGAAAACTAGCTGGGGGTTTCACAAGGGTGATGTTATCAATGGGAAAAGTTAAGAATCTTTATGACTATCAGCTATGTGACTCCTGAGTAGCAATTATGGGAAAGCGAACTAGGGGACAGTGTCTGGTCGTTATGGTTACTTTTAGCTATGCCTGTGCCTTTGCAAAGTTTAGGCCGCTACCACGGTTCTCACTTTGCACCCCTTTATTAATTTGTAAAGGGCGGTTTCAGTGATGGCAAGACAGAAATGTGGGCTGTATCCCGTTTGTAGCTAGCAAAACTTTCCTTTCTTAGTGCTGTTTTTGTGGTGTTTCTGGATCCTGTGAAAACTGCTTGAAACACCTCATATGTCCTTGGTTAAGTCCTTAAAAGGTATCTTTAGTTAAAAAATTCAAAAGCCAGAAATAGCAGCTGTTTGTCCCAGCTAAAATCTGCTCCCATTTACTTTTACTGGTCCCTATTCCTGTCTCTTAACCATCTTTGATACCATATTTTAAAAAAAAAAAAAAAAAAAAAAGCCTACTGGGGACTCTTAGGGTGTGAGCAGGGTGAATGCAGGTTTTGGTAGAAAAAAGACAAAGTTTATTTTACTTTTTCCGTCTGGAAAAAGACCCGGCACAGAAGTGAAAGAGGGTGAAAGTGCTGGCCTAGAAAACCGGCTACTCAGACTTTTTACTGGGGTGTAAGAGGGGTGAAGATTTATGGCTGTATCCCAGTTAGCAGGGTACAGCCATGAAAACTGCTGTGTCCGCTGCTTCTCTCTCTCTCTCTCTCTTTTATTTTTTAAATTTTAGCGGCAGGCTGATAACAGAAGCAGATGTGAGATGTCAAAGAGTTGGCTTCTCCCCTTTTCCTTTTCCTTGGAGACAGGCTCATCGCCAGAGATGTCATCTTGTCATCTTGCCAGTGATCCTGCCCTTGAGATGCGGTTTTAGGCGGGAGCCAAGGCCTGAAGCTCACAGCCCCGCTGCCTGCTTGGAACTCTTCAAGGCTGTTAAGCAAACTCTCAAAAGCACTTTAATCTTTTGGTCTGGCCAACGTAAAAGAGAAGGATTTATGTTTCCTTTCTGTCTGCTCAGCTCTTTTCAGATGTTGTGAAAACAGAACCCCGCAGGGTGCCATTTAGCGAGAGAGCTCACACGATCGATCTTAGCCGTTATCGAGAGCCTGTGGGATGGATAAACTCTTTTACTATTATTTTGTTAGCAAGGCCATCCTTTCATGGACTTCTTATGATTCAGACCCCTTAAGCAGTTCAAAAAAGGCACCACGCACCCTCTTTTTGGGGTCTTCTGCTTGCCTCGTGGAGTCTAAAGAGCCATGGACAGATTCCTCTCAGGTATAAAATTCTGTTCTCTTTTGTAGTATGTTACCTGATATCTTTGGCTTTGGGGGATATCAGAAATACTTTGTATTGTGAGAAAATGTGACCTTGGTGTGTGTCGTGGCTAGACAAGAATGACAATATCAGAAGCAACTGAATGCACTATAGCAGGATTCTCCTTTCTTTGGGCCTTAACGTAAAGGGTCTGATTTAAACACTTAGAAGCACGTCTTTTTGAGGCAGTGTGCTCTAAGAGCGTGGCAGGGCTCGGTCCTGGGCAGCCCCCATGGCGTCTCTCTTTTGGGGACCCAAGATTCAATGTGGGCTCTGTCCTAAATTGTGGTGGTCCAGTTGGAAACAAAAGGCCACCTAGTTACTTTGGCATCCGTTGTTTCCTCTAACTATCACTCTCAAACCTCTTATTAAAAAAAAAAAAAAAGATTTTGCCTCTCTCTGTGCTTTGAGATGTAAATTCCTACCCTTCTTTCTCTAAAATGCGGTGAGGGATTCAGGCCAAGTAAAACAGATCAAAACTTTAAACTTTTCCATTCACAAAGGCATACTTAGAATTTAATTGTTCTTTTAAACTAGCAATTTTTATTTGTCTTATGGGTAAAATTCTAAAACCGAAGCTATAAAGTCTTTGTGTGTCCGTGTGAATGTTTTATCTTATGACTGCATAGCTTACGTATCTCTCTATACATATTGTTGGCATGTGGCACCAAATTAACTTAAAAATATGAATACTGATAAATTATTTTTAAAAAAACTAGCCCAAATTCATGTGACTTTAGTAACTGTTGGTGATTAAAAATAGTTTTTAAATTGTTGACAAGATAAAAACATCTTTAAAATTTAATTTAGACATTCTTTTTTCTGAACACACTGATCAGGCAGGTTTATACTATCCCAGCTAAATGGTTTAAGCCTAGGTCATAAAACTGTTACTTCTGTCATGTTTTAATACTTGCTTAACTTGTCTATAAGCTTAGGTTTTTAAATTTCAGCCTTTAGGCTACAGTGAGGCCTCGGAAAAAACACCGTCCTATCTTTCCTGACCCAGCTATGCTTCCTGGCTCTGCTGAAAAAGATTAGATAATTCAGACATTGTCATTTGTCCTGGCCTCTATATCTGATATGTAATTAAAATTGCTTCTTTTCTAGGTATTTCACTGAAAATCAGGGTTACTAAAAGTTAACATTATAATTTATATGTGTAATTAAAACTAGCAGATATAAGAGAAACAATTCTATGTCTGAGGTACATAAAGAAAGTAGGATGTGTTTTTGGAAAGAAAGGTTATAAGAAGACATAAGAAGGTGGTTTTTGTTTCTTAAAAAAGGTAATTTTGCCTAGTTTAGAGGTGTTAAAATTATTTAAAGAAGTGAAAAGAATGATAGATAAAAATAAATGGACATTAAAAAGTTGGAAAAGAAAGAAAATGGTAAAAGGTTACAAAGGGCTTATAAAAATCTTACCTTTCAGTCAAATGGATTAAAATTAGATTTCTTTCTATAAGGTCTTATTAAAATTAGCTATCATATTTAATATACTAATATAAAGACAAAATTTCATTTAAATGAGATTTTCATATAATATTAATAGAGACAGTAAGAATTTTTGTTCACATTTTGAGTAAACAGCAAAAAGGAAGAAAAAAGAGACAGATCGTTTGACTTTTATTTGCTTGTTTTTCAGTTTGTCTTTATTAGGCTTTATGATTGTTTGAAAAATTGAGTCTCCTCTCTATCAAAAAATAAAGATTTTTGTTTTTTAAATCCTTGAATTATCATTTTAGTTAAATGAATGACTTATTTACAATGACCTATAATTCTATTTTGTAATATCAATTGTTTTAAATTGATTCACAATTGTTCACAAACTTTCCAAAATCAAAATTCTAAATTCAGTCCTTTTGACCTCAAACTAGCTTTTTGAATATTAGAGCCATTGAATGTCCAAGAGAGACATATTAGGTTTATTTGATATGTAAAATTACAGGAAGCATTGTGTATTATGAATATGTGTCCCCAAATTTTATGAAATTCCTAAAAATTCAGATATATCCTGATATATGTTATCAGTAATAATTATTATTATGTTAAATTGTTAAATGCCACAAAAATAACCAAATGTCTTTGTTAATTGTCTCTGTAACGATGGCTATTCTATGACTTTCTTGTCATCCACAATTATTGTTTACTTTGATTCTTCTCAACAATCAAACCAGATACAGTCCAAAATTTGCTTCTTCAAAAAATTTATAGGAAGGACTTTGACAGTTCTCTTTCTTTTTTTTATTTTAGAGTATTACAGGGGTACAAATGTTTTGGTTACATAAATTGCCTTTGCACCACCCAAGTCAGAGCTACAAGCATGCCCATCCCCCACACAGTGCACACTGCATCCATTAGGTGTGAATTTACCCATCCCCTCTTCCCTCTCCCACCTGCCCAGCACCATATGAATGTTACTTCCCATATGTGCACATTAGTGTTGATTGATTAGTACCAATTTAATGGTGAGTACATGTGGTGTTTGTTTTTCCATTCTTATGATACTTCACTTAGAAGAATGGACTCCAGCTCTATCCAGGATAATATAATAGGTAATTCACCATTTTTTATGGCTGAGTAGAACTCCATAGTATAGATCTGCCACATTTTATTAATCCACTCATGTATTTATGGGCATTTGGGTTATTTCCACATCTTTGCAATTGTGAATTGTGCTGCTATAAATATTCAAGTGTTGATGTCTGACAGGTACTATTGAAAATACAGGTACAACTGATAACTTTGGAGATCATATAATTTGGACTAGGAAAACTTCCAAGACTTTAATTAAAAAGCTGATGTATTCGTGAGGATTGCTAACCCAGCCTCAAGCAGGACAAAAATTACATGAGACTGAACTAACTTTTTATGACTTCTTGTTTGAAACACTGCTGATTCAATTTGTGTTTTGTTTTCCAGAAGTCAAGAAAATTTCCTTCTTTTGAGCTATTTATTGCTTACAACAAATTGGCAAAGTATATTTTTGTGAGAAAAATTTAAAGCATCTACTTTTCTGTCAACTTGATTTCTCCAGAATTTAAAAACTATTTGTAACTATTTTTAATTTATGGCAATATAGTTATTTGCATAAGTTCACTAAGAATCTGTTTTCTTTTATGACAGAACACAATTGGAGACACTGGTTGTTTTACCAAGGATTTGACTGAGATGGCATATTTTCAAATGTGCCCAGACTGCATTGAAGAATTAAAGATGGCTTCATAGAGCCAATAAAAACTTTTTGAGAAGCTGGCCTGGTACCTACCTTGTCCAAGGTTCTAATCTGTGGTAGATAGACAGGGTCAATTTCTGACACTTTTGGGAACCTTAACTTATTTTGGGACCTCAAAAAAAGAGGAACTGGCACAATTCATACAGCTACTGTGGACAGTCTGACAAATCCTTGGCTGGAGTAGCCTCAAGATGCTCTTTTATAAAAAGAAAAAAAAAGTCTAATCTGAGATTCCTCATGAAAAATTTCAACAAAGCCAACTAAAAAAAGCTTCTATGGGCAATACCTATTCTTTCTACATTTTATGCAAACAACTTAGCCAGGTATAATAAGACTAAAATTTATGTTGTGAATAAATTGGTCCTACTATGATTTATCCTTGATAAAAATGAGAAACTAGAGAGACAAAAAATTATGTTGCAGAAGAAACCAGAGTACATCTGTTATTAGATTCTAGCCTTGTTCATTATTTTCAAGTTTTTATTATTTACCTACAATATGGCATTGGCCCTTTTTGATTTAATTTTCCCTCCTCTCTATGGAAAACAATTTTCTAAGAATGAGCCTTCCTAACAATGTGGGATTAGATAAAACATACAATATCAAACTTATGTCTTCTATAATGCTTTCTCTTAATGATGTTGAAGAAGGGGGAACTGTAAAGGAAAATAAAAATCTTGGGACCACTCCTCCACTCCTTATGCAAAAGGGAAGGAAGGAGGATGAGTCATACAACATCCCTTCCAAATGAATGGTTGTTACTAACACCGTGCACCAGCCAGATCCCCAGGGAAAGATAAAAGCCTCAGGCACCTGCAAAGGACTGCCCTACACACCATTAATAAGTAAATTCTTTGCTGTCTTACCCTAAACAAGGACATGCAAGTTGTAAGTTTGGGTCTGCAAGCTAAGTCTACCTCCTAAAAATAAAATCTGTTCAATTCCACACTAATAATGTTGATGATAGGTTTATCTTCCCAAGTTCATAGCAGAGCCAAGATCAAATATTCCTCAACCTGCCCAGGGACTTCTGCATAATTGATGCTTTCTTTACTCCCTTTTTCTCTTCTAACATTCACCTTATCTTATGTACTGTGTAGATTTCCTAGGTCTCACAAGAATGAACCACTTTTGTCTCACTACCAACCTCCACGCCCTCCTCTTTTTTTCTTTCTGTATGCTCTGTCGTCTCAAAACCTGAATTCCCAAATCCTGCTTCAGAAAAACAGCCAATGATTTGTCTGTGGTCTGTGTTTTTCCTGGGCACGTCCTCCAACTTTGGCTAAATAAACCTCCATTGATGAGATCTTTGCCTCAGTTGTTTATTTTGAGTTGTAATGTGAGGATGTACATCTTGCCCTCCACATTAACTGTGATTCTAGGAGCTGAGAGGCTCAAGTGTGGTAGCGATCATACTGTTTTCATATTCACACTCAGAGTCCTCCCAGATGGGAAATCTGTGTTCTCCCCGGAGAGGTGTGCTCACACTGATCTTCTGACTGCCGTTTCTTCAAATGGGTCACTTAACTTGTACTCACAATCTTTTCCCCGTATTTTTTCATTTCCCCCACTCCAATTTGTCTACAGAATTATAAATCTATGTTTTATAGTTTCATGTTATTGCTACTCAATGTGTATTTTTAACTCTTCTGTCAAGCTGCTTGCCTTAAGTATTTTCCTCAAGTTAGAATAATGTACTATTTTCTAATGCCAGTTTTGTGCACGCTTTTCCAGAGACTGAATATAGCAGGAACACACCTGCATTGTCTTTATAAGATTAGGAGAATTTTGATTCCAAATACCATAGGGAACATTTCATGAAAGGGTAATCACAAGCCAAACTTTTCTGAATGTGGATGTTAAAATTCAAAACCAAATATTACAGCAGTGTACAACAAGAGATTTTAGAAAAGAAACAAACTGGGATTTCACAGCAAGATTTCCTTTGGTTTGATGAGGACAGAATCACTAGCTGTTTGAGTGCTTCTAGGGAGAGGGATGGGAAGGGACAGTGCCAGTTAGTGGAATGGACATTTGGTGACACGGGGAAAGATGGCCACAAGGGGCTCCCCAGGGAGGGTCCTGGGGTAGGGTTCTCCACGCTTTGGCTAACTATGAGTCCCTCTGATAGGATATAGGACTCTTCCCTCTGCCACTGAAGGGTCTAGGGAGGGATGGGGAGTTTGTAAAGAATTAGTTTGGAGTGGATTAACAAAATGTGGTATATGTATACCATGGAGTACTATTCAGCTT
>VBSM01003230.1:5480892-5494068 GCA_008086735.1 Cheirogaleus medius | reverse complement strand
AAAGAAAAAAAAAAGAATTAGTTTGGTGAGGAAGGGTGTGAGCAGGAAGGTGACACTCGGTGCTGCTGCAGCCACTGCTCCTTCCCAACCAAGGTTGCTCGGACGGTTGCTCAGATAAGTGGTCAGTGAGACAGTGGGGACTTAATTCATTACACATCTGAGACACCCACCCAGATGGCCACTCTCCAGGTTAATTCCCATGGACTGTTCTTCCAGACTTGGTCAACTGAAGGGAAGTGAATTACTGGCATAGCAATCATGTGGCAGTTGATTTGGAACATCCTGAATTCTGAGCCAGCTTGGGAGCCTAGCTGATCGCCGGTCACAAGGAGTTGCTGGGAAGGCTCACACCAAGGAAGCTGACAAAGTCAGGATGCCAGGGTAGGAGGGCCACACATTTGGACTTGTTCTTCAGAGAGGCTTTGTTTGCAGAAAACTATCAAATTTCAGGTCAGGAACTGAAACCTAGAGGCAGGAGGCTGAGTTATGATTTGAGCCCTTCTCTTGACTCAGTCATCTCTTACAGGGCATGAACTATCCCAAAGAAACTTTAGGGCAGGAGGATTTGAGAAAGTGCATGAGAAGTGCTCTTTGTTTAGGTTCAGGGTGTGATTAGAAGTCTCAGGTGTCCAGGAATCTCTGTTCCCAGAGAACCAACTAACACATTCTTGTCCCAGATCCATCACTCATCAGTGTTGTGACTCTGGGCAAGTCACTTAAAATCTCTAAGTTTCAATTCCCTAAACTATAAGATATGGGCTGCAGCCCCTGTTCTGCCTATCTCTAGGGGCTGACGTGGAGGTCACAGGAACTAACAGATATTCTCTGTGAGCTGGAAAACATCACCCCCATGGAAAGGATGAAGTAAACTTCCAACCTCCACTGCCCTGCAGCCATCCCAGCTCCCTCTCTGTATCCAACCACCACCAAGCATCTGGCTTATTCTTTCACACAATGTATTTGGTTTTAAGTGCAACCCAAACTGAAGATCTTGCTAAACTGCAATTCTGATTCCAGTGGCTTTGCTACAAATGGTGAGAAATGGAAAAATGAGATCAAAAGTTTAAACTGTCCATAATTATTTCTGACTTCTCCATGGTCTTCTACCAGCAAGTTGTTAACAGCTTTCTTTATTGTAATACATCTCCTGGGATCTTGCTTCAGGAATGTAAGAATAGTTCCTCAGGGGTCAAGAAAAATCTATTTCTTACACCAAGCAGTGGGTCAGGATAACCTGGAAATGACCACACAAAAAGGTGCACCTTGAATACCAGTCAGTTGAAGGTACAGTGGAAATTTAGTTCTTAAGTTCATTCAAGAATAATGATTCTAGTGATTCAGCATCCCATGTTTAACACAAAATTCTACACAGTTGTGTATGTCTTATTTCATGTGTAGACTTTTAAAATTAGTAAGTCAATCACTGATGCTACAACTATAGGAGTAAAGATATATTGACAACTTAGAGTTTAGTTCACCTTAAATAGTAAACATCTCACTCTAATATTTAGACAAATAGATGATTGGTAAACATTAGCTAAAATGTATCTCTTTCTGAGACAGTGTTGCCAGATTTCAAAACTTAATAGATATTATGTAGAACAATTTTGAATTAACATAAAAAATTGAAGAGGTAGTTCAGAAGATTCTCATATTTCTCCCTCCAGTTCCTTTTCTTTTTTTATTTCAAAATATTAAAAGAGTACAGGTGTTTTTGTTACATGGATAAATTGTATAATGCTGAAGTCAGAGCTTTTAGTGCACCTGTCACATTTCCTTTTTTAAAATGCACCATATGTTAATGTGCTCATTTGTTACAATGACTGAACCAACGTTGATATATTATTAACTACAGTCCAGAATTCGCATTTTGCTTTCCTCTGGGTTGCACAGTTGATTTTGATGAACTCATGCCATTCATTAATATTACAAAATAGTGTCGTGTCCCAAACGTCACCTGTGCTGCCCCTGTTAATCCCCCTCCCCTCTCATTAGAAGCCCTGGCAATCAAAAATCTCTGCTCTATCTCTACAGTTTTTCTCTTCCAGAATTTTATATGGTTGGAATCATAGTGCGTGCAGCTATTTCAGAGTGACTTCTTTCACTTAGCAATATACGTATAAGGTTCTCTTCATATCTTTTTGTAGCTTAATAGCTCAATGATTCTTACCACTCATTAACAGGCCCCTGGATTGGTGTCACAAAGTTTGTTGGTTCATTCGCCTCTTGAGGAACATCTTGGTTGTTTCCAGTTTAGGTGAATAAAGCTACCATGAACCTTCCTGCACAGTTTGGTTATTGCATGTGTGTGTGGACATGATTTTTTAATTTACTTGGGTAAATACTTAGGATTAGGATCACTTGCTTGTATGGTGAGACTATGTTCTCCCTTGTAAGGATATGGTAGAATTCAACAGCAAAACTGTCTGGACCTGCTATGGGTTTTTTTTGTTGTTGGGGTTTTTTTTATGAGGTATTGATTATTCATTTAATTTCTGAAATACAGATCTATTCAGATTATCTATTTCTCCTTATGTGAGTTTTGGTAGTTTATTCCTTTGAAGGAATTGGTCAACTTCATCTAAGATATTATATTTGTGGCTATAGATTTATTCAAAGTATTCCTTCATTATCTTTTTAATGTCCATGTGTGATCAGTAGTAATGACTCCTCTTTCTGCATTTTTTTTATACTTCCTGTTTATTAATCAAAATTGCCTCTGAGTACCCCTTCCCCAGTCCCTCTTCCCCTCCATTCAGGATTGTCATCCTGAGGGTCCTGGTCACATGCAGGCAGTGGGTCCTTGGGCCTTAACTGTCGGTAAGTCTCTCTCCAGCCTCCTCCCCTCTTTCTGGGCATCGCCCTGGTTTCTGCCTCGCAGGCTGCAGCTGCAAGTTGAGCAGAGCGGAATGTTCCAGGCAGGGCACTGGGCTGGAGTCAGGGGAGCTGGGCCTGCACTGCTGGAGGGGCCCCCAGTGAGTGTCGGTCTGCTCTGGGCCCCTCCCCTGACAGGGCTGTTCCTGTACCGAGGGGCTCTGGGTGTGCACAGCTGTTCTCCTCCTTCAAGATGTCAAGAATTTCTTTAGTCCTGCATCCAGGAGAAGAAATGGAGGCTATAAAAGATGAAGGAGAACAGGAAAAGGAAATGTGAGTGTGGAGCAGGCAGGATGAAGAGGGGAAGGAAAACAAGTGCATGTGTTACCCACTGATTCCCGAACTTGCTTGTTGGCCCAGCAGGAAAACCAGCATGACTGAAGAGAGCACTGGTCTTGAGTGTGATTGCACATTTCATTGCACTTTCATTGCTTATGAAAGGATGCTAAAATTCCATGCAGGAAAGTGAAGGATGAGAACATCCTCCCAGGGAACAGACATCTACTCTATAGAAGCCCCTAAGGATGCTCAGCTAAGCCCCCCAAAGGCTACTTTAATCAGGGGAGAGGCTGTGGGTGCTGGATGGGCCACATGACCATGTGCATGACTTCTCAGGGGTCTCATTGTGTTCCTTGTGGACATGCACTAGAATTGGTCAGCATCTCCCTCTGCAGGACCCAGTTCTGCCCTACCAACCCACTAAAGCCAGCAGGAACATCCCTAGTTAATCACATGGAGACATTGGGGCTGACCCTGACCTCCCCTATTTCAGGCCTCCTGGGAAAACTGTGAGGCAGAGAGAGACATCCCAGGGCCCTTGTCATGCAAAGCAGCCCACTGGGCCCAGCACTGCAGCCTGTGGGCACTTAGTAGGTCCTGGCACAGAGTAGGGGACGCCACAATGTCCCAGAGCATCTGGGATTTGCCTAAGCCCTGAGGTCCCCAGCCTCTGTGGAGCCCCCAGTGAGGGCTGGGGGTCACCTCTAGGCACTATTTCTCAAAATGAGGTTCTATAGATTTTTCATATATATTTAAAAATCAAACAAAACACAAAAAAATGAAGGAAATTACATGCAATACTGGATTGACATATATATTAAGGGGATAGAATTACAAGTTACTTGTGCATATTTTATTTTTCAAATTTATCAATGAATAAATATAATTGGCTGTATTACATTTTAATTTTTTTCTGTCATTTTTTTACTTTTTTATTTCAGCATATTATGGGGGTGCAAATGTTTAGGTTACATATATTGCCTTTGCCCCACCTGAGTCAGAGCTTCAAGCTTGTCCATCCCCCAGATGGTGTGCACTGTACCCATTAGGTGTGTATGTACCCATCCCCTCCTCCCTCCTCCCCCCTCCCTTCTGCCCGACACCCAGTGAATGTTATTACTGTATGTGCACTTAGGTGTTGATCAGTTAATACCAATTTGATGGTCAGTACACGTGGTGCTTGTTTTTCCATTCTTGGGATACTTCACTTAGTAGAATGAGCTCCAGCTTTATCCAGGATAATACAGGTGATGCTAGATCACCATTGTTTTTTGTGGCCAAGTAGAACTCCATGGTATACATATACCACATTTTATTAATCCACTCATGTATTGATGGACACTTGGATTGTTTCCACATCTTTGCAACTGTGAATTGTGCTGCTATCAACATTCAGATGTCTTTTTTATAGAATGTCTTTTGTTCTTTTGGGTAGATGCCCAGTAGTGGGATTGCTGGATCAAATGGTAGTTCTGCTTGTATCTCTTTAAGGTATATCTCCATATTACTTTACACAGAGGTTATACTAGTTTGCAGTCCCACCAGCAGTGTATGAGTGTTCTATCTCTCCGCATCCATGCCAACATTTATTGTTTTGGGACTTTTTGATAAAGACCATTCTTATTTGAGATAAGTGATATCTCATTGTGATTTTAATTTGCATTTCCCTGATGATTAGAGATGCTGAGCACTTTTTCATATGTTTTTTTTTGGCCATTAGTCTGTCTTCCTTTTCAAAGTTTCTGTTCACATCCTTTG
Source organism: Cheirogaleus medius (assembly GCA_008086735.1). Lineage (NCBI taxonomy): Eukaryota > Metazoa > Chordata > Mammalia > Primates > Cheirogaleidae > Cheirogaleus > Cheirogaleus medius. Next base: position 5,489,157 of record VBSM01003230.1, on the reverse strand, counting down.
CCCACTTTTTGAAAGGGTTGTTTGATTTTTTTCTTGCTGATTTTCCTGAGTTCTATATACATTCTAGTTATCAGCCCTTTATCGGATCTGTAACATGCAAATATTTTCTCCCATTCTGTAGGTTGTCTGTTCTTGTGATAGTTTCCTTGGCTGTGCAGAAGCTTTTTAATTTGATTAGGTCCCATTTATTTATTTTTGTTGTTTCTGTGATTGCCTTTGGGGTCTTCTTCAAAACTTCTTTGCCTATGTCAATGTCTATTAGAGTTTTTCCAACATTTTCTTCTACGATTCTTATAGTTTTGTGCCTTAGGTTTAAGTCTGTTATCTACCATGAGTTGATTTTGTGAGAGGTGAAAGGTGTGGGTCCTGTTTCAATCTTCTACATATGACTATCCAATTTTTCCAGCACCATTTATTGAATAAGTATTCTTTTCCCCAGTGTATGTTTTTGTCTGCTTTGTCAAGGGTTAGATGGCTATATGAGGATGCTTTTATATCTGAGTTCTCAGTTCTATTCCACTGGTCTATGTCTCTGGTTCTTGTGCCATTCACAAGCTGTTTTAGTTACTATAGCCTTGCAGTATAGCTTGAAGTCTGGTAAATTGATGCCTCCCAATTTGTTCTTTTTGCTTAAGATTGCTTTTGCTATACAGGGTCTTCTCTGGTTCCATAGAAAGTATAGAATTATTTTTTCTGGATCTGTGAAAAATGATTTTGGTATTTTAATAGGGATTGCATTGAATCTGTAGATTACTTTGGGTAGTATAGACATTTTAACAATGTTTATTCTGCTGACCCATGAGCATAGTATGGTTTTCCACTTGTTTACATCCGCTATTTCCTTCCTCCGTGTTTCACAATTATCCCTGTAGAGGTCTTTTATCTCCTTTGTTAAGTGTATTCCTAGGTATTTTATTTTCTTTGTTGCTATTGTGAAGGGTATTGAGTCTTTGATTTGATTCTTAGTTTGACTGTTTGGGGCATATAGGAATGCTACTGATTTTTGTGCATTGATTTTGTAACCTGAGACTTTGCTGAATTTGTTTATCAATTCCAGTAGTCTCATGGCAGAATCTTTGGGGTTTTCTAGATATGATTATATCATCAGCAAAGAGCGATAGTTCGACCTCTTCTGCCCCCATTTGGATGTCCTCAATTTTCCTCTCTTGTCTCATTGTTCTGGCTTATTACATTTTAAATAACAATGTTTACAGTATCCTTTTCACAGTGAAATTCATTAAGCCATAAAATTTATTTTTTATAAATAAAAATAAATTTTTTATCACCACAGCATAATGATTTTCTTTTTATTAAAAGACATAGGCAAGGTTTGGTGGTGGTGTTAGAGGGAATAATGGATTTTAGTGAAAAAAGAAAAGACTTCCAAGAATCTGTGCATATTTCATGTGCTATTCTCCTAGCTGGATTGTACTGAGGGTCTGGGTGGAGAAGCAGGGTCACCTCTCCCACCCTTGTGTCATCAGACCTCCTGCTCCTCACAGCACCCATGTGCACAGGACTCTGCCTTTTTACCCTGGAGTCCTAGAGACCTCCCCTTTCCTCTGCATCTGTTTCCCTATCCAGGGACCAGTCACCTGAAGGCTGCCCAGGTGAATGCCTGGGTTACTTTGCTCCTGAAGGACATTTATAGACACTGACTGTGGATAGACCACACCCTCAGCAGAGAGCAGAAAACAGGCCTCAGTAGCCCATTGAGCTGACCCTAGGAATATTATTAATAGAAACCACAAGGTCACCGGAGGAGCTCTCTGGGTCCCAAACACCCACCCCAGTGAGCCTCTCCTCCCTCTCTGCCTCCCCAGGGATCCCTGCACCTCTGTCTCTGTTGCACATTCCTGTGGTGACATCTGGGAAGGCTGTGATGTGGAGATCTCACTCTGGCCCAAAGAAGACCTGGAGCTTGACAAGTTTAGGGAAGATTAAATCAGACAGGAGTCTCCTGTCCTCCCTAACAGTAGCTGATTTAGTGACAGGATCTGACCTCAGGCCATCAGGCACCTGCATCAAGTCACCTGTGCACCTGTGCTCTGCTGCCTTCTGTATTGTCTCCTCTCAATAGAGTTGTCTCCTCACAATCAGTCCATTGGGTGTGTTAAGTGCACACCACCCTCTTCCTAAGCCCAACATGAACTGAGGTGGCTCCCCTAGGCAGCTGGTGAAAAGAAATGTGTCCTGGGAAAAGATTATTTACACTTTCCTATGGTCTTCTGCCAACACCATGTCAACTACTCTACAAGTAATCACCAGGGGAGGGGACTCATGTCTTCCTCTTCTTTTGATTTCTAAAGCTGTGCTATCCAGTGTGAAGCCACCACTTGGATGTGCTGTTTAAAACTAACTATTTAAAACTATTTATTTAAATAATTCATTCAATTAATAAAAAAAAAATGAAACATTCAATTCATCAGTCCCTAACCACATGTCGAGTGCCCTATAGAGGCATTTGCCACCAGCCACCATATTAAACAGCACAGAGAGTATATCTCCATGCTCACTGAACACTCTGTTGGGCAGCTCTTATGAGCCTAGCATGGGGTCCATTCATTGAAGTCTTCTAACTCAAAGTGTGCGCACCAAAGATGGAATTCCAGATTAATGAGATTGGAGTTAAGAGCTAAAATGCTCCAGTGGAAATGGGGAAGTGAGAAGATGAAATGGGATCTTCTCATGTGATGGTTTGCAACTGTGTGCGGTGTCTTGTTGAAGCCCTCTGACACCACAGGGCCCAGGGAGGGTCTGAGAACCCAGAGGAAAGAGCAGGTGATCCTGTGTCATCCAACTGATCTCACCTGGAGTAGGAGGCATGTGTGAGCCACTCTCTTGATTGACCTTTTTGCTCATATTTATGTCTCTACAGAGTGGATTTATGACATCAAATATCCATCAAGTATCGAGGAAGAAAACCCTGCAGGCAGGGGACAACCCTTGAGGTAGGACCCAAGGTGCCAGAGTTCCCAGGAGGAGGTGGTATGCAAGAATACCCTGTTACTTTGGATACTGAGGCAAAGGGGGCTTGAAATTCAAAAAAGAGGGGGAACATGTGCTCTTTTCACATGTTAATAACATGAGAATAAGAGCTATTTTGTCTATTGGCATAGAGCATGCTGTTTGTAGCCTCTTTTCTTGCTTTATTGGTTAATGACAATCTTTCTAATAAGACCTACTTTTTCTTGTTTCTGCCTCTGCCAAACATCGAGGCATTTAGCTTTGATTAGTCAGCACCTCTTGAGAATGTAGTACACAAAATTTTGATTTGAGTGTTTGTTGCATATTGACTCGCAGTGGAAGGAATGTGGTAGGACACACCTTCCTCACAGGCATCATGTGAACCTGGAGGCCATGTCCTCCTAGTGTGCCAAGTGGTGAGGAAAAGTAGCCCCTCTCCCTGTGCACTTTCAGGACTTGCAGTAGCACCTTCACGTTCTGTCCTCACTGTCTACTCCTACGTGAAAAGGCACTCCCCTTTTCACGGGGATGGGTGAGACAAAGAATTCTTGCTCTGGGATAAGTACCTGTGCCCCAGCTTCCTGGAGATGGACAGGAAGAAGATATCCTTGAGCACATCCCTGGCCTCAACTTCTCACCCAAAACCAAAATCCTGGTCTGGAAATAAAACCTGGATTTGTTTCTATTGGGGATACCCATGTCCAGCTGCCCCTTGAGACCCTCCAAGGCCAGCGGGACCCCAGAGACTGTGTGAGGGGCTGCTGGGCTTGCTGCCCTCACTGGACCTCACAGTCCCAATGAACTAATTCCTGGAATAGACCAGGACCGGGACAGAGCCTCAGGGCAGCAGGGACAGAGGCCACTGCTCCAAGGGAATTTATATACTTCACCTTACCTCTAAAAGTGTGTTCAACATCTTTAATTGCTTAGGGAAGTTACAGGGTTTTTGTGAAGATCAAATGTTTCCCAAGTTCCTAAGGTCACTAGGTCGAGAAAACTCACTCCACACGTGGACACAACCGTACTTCTCCTCCACAGGGCCCAACGCAATTGTACAGCCATTAAAAGTGCTCCCTGGGTTTGGTTTGATTGGTAATTGATCAATCCAGTGATTAGAGTGGGTGGCAGGATAGCCTGGATCTTTCCACCAATGTTCTCATGTGAGAGAAATATGATAAGGGAGGGACATACGACGGGGAAGGCAGTGCCACGCACAGGAGGCCATGAGGACAGTGGTTGCCTCTGGGAGAGACGGGATGACACAGGCATCCCTTCCTGGTTACAGTTATAGCATTTGACCTGGAGATCCTAGACCCATTCCCCATTGCAGAGATGGAGGAATGAGGTTCTCAGACAAGTTTCCAGAGAAGAGGAAGAATTGGGTTCTGTATTTGGGCTGTGAAATGCCAAAAGCAACAGGACTCAAGTTCTCACCTCAAATCTAACCCTGTCCTTTCTTTTCCCAAGGCCACCTGGTCACCATCACTGCTCTGGTGCATGCTGAAGCAAACATCCTTTTCTACTAAGGAATAGACCAGCAGCCTGCATGGAATTTATTTCCTATTTGTGTCTCTTTTTTCTTCTATTTCCTACCCATCAACTCCTCTTTGTGGCTCTTCCCCATGCCCTCTTTCCCTCTTTCCATGACTCTCGCCCTGAAGGGTCTGGTGTCAGCAGGCAGTTGATATTCTTGTATCTTTAATGCCTATAAAATCTCCCTGCATGCTGGGTCCTGCACACCCACCCCAGAGACCCCTGCTCCCCATCTCTGTGTCTCCCCAGGGGCCCTGCACCTGCGTCTGTGCTGCACATTCCTGTGCCGACACCTGGGAAGGCCGTGACGTGCAAGTGTCAGCCTGGGCCCCAGGAGACCTGCAGCTAGCACAGGGTTGGGAAGCTCGAATCAGACACGAGGCCACAGAACAGGGGCCGGCTCACTGTTGGCCTTCCCAAGTCAGCTAATGTAGCTCCAGCTATTTCATTTGTGAATTATAGGCATTTAGAATTATTTTGGGGGATATTTTACATTTAATCTTGGACCTTGTTTCATTAAACAATATTTATCCATTGTAGTTGTTTTTAAAAAAAACCTTTTATATAAAATAAAATGCATATGTGAAAAAGCACCAACACATAGGTAGGACTTCATAGGTTATTCTAAGACGATCACTCCAGTGAGCACCACCAAAGTCACACCATCTCCTATCACCCCCATTTAGTCTTAGCTGTAAGTAACTGCATATTTAGGACCAATGATCTGTCCTAAATCAATGTCTTCCTGGGATTTTTTTTGTCTGAAGATTGGTCATTCCTCTGGAAGAGATCCACTCCTCACCCAAACCCCAAATCTTGGGAGTAGGAATAAAACCTTAATTGGCTCCATCTGAGAGCCCCGTGTCCAGCTGCCCCTGGTTGCCCTCCAAGGCTGGCAGGAGTCCCAGGGGACGTGTGAAGGGGCTGCCGGGCTTGCTGCACACACCGGCTCTCACAGTCCCACTGGCCTCATCTCCAGGAAAGAGTCAGGCCCAGGTCAGGTTCCTGAGCAGCAACAGAGGCCACTGCTCCTCTCAGACCTACTGCTCTGGGCAGACAGCGCTGCCCTGGTCCCCACACTCTTGTCAGACACAGCCTGTTCTTGGTCCTTGGGCCTGCCAGGTCCCCTCCCTCCCAGCCCTCCCCTGGCTCAGTACAAACTCTAGCGGGTCCCCTTTATTTGTGTGCCAACAACTGCTTGTCTCACTTGCCGACTAAGGGAATTTAGACACCTTACTTGGTCTAAATGTGTGTTCATGATCTTTAATTGCTGAGGGAAGTTATGGATTTGTTGTGAAGGTCAAGTATTTCCCAAGTTCCTAAGGTCACCTCAGGTCCCGGGAATTTCCTTCACATGCCAAGTTGCTTGTACTTCTCTGCCACAGGACCCACGCCATCCTACACCCACGACAGGTGCTCCCTGGGTTTGGTTTGATTGGTAATTGATCAATTGATTGGTAGGGTAGGTGGCAGGATAGTCTGGATCTTTCCACCAATGTTCCCATGTGAGAAAAATATGATAAGGGAGGGACATAGGAAAGGGGAGGTAGCACCACACACAGGAGGCCATGGGGACAGTGGCTGCCTCTGGGAGAGATGGGATGACACAGGCATCCCTTCCTGGTTACAGTTATAGCATTTGACCTAGAGATCCTAGACCCATTCCCCGTTGCAGAGATGGAGGAATGAGGTTCTCAGACAAGTTTCCAGAGAAGAGGAAGAATTGGGTTCTGTATTTGGGCTGTGAAATGCCAGAAGCAACAGGACTCAAGTTCTCACCTCAAATCTAACCCTGTCCTTTCTTTTCCCAAGGCCACCTGGTCACCATCACTGCTCTGGTGCATGCTGAAGCAAACATCCTTTTCTAATAAGGAGTGGACCAGCAGCCTGCATGGAATTTATTTCCTATTTGTGTCTCTTTTTTCTTCTATTTCCTACCCATCAACTCCTCTTTGTGCCTCTTCCCAGGTTAGGTAAGATCTGACCCCAGGCCACCAGGCACCTGCCGCTTGCTCTCAGTCCCTGTGCTCTGCTACCTTTCACCCAGCATACCTGTCTACTCCCAATAATGGCCCCACATTGTCAGCCCATTCGGTTTCTTTTAAAAGCATACAGTTCAGTGGTGTTTGTTCACATGCTGTGCAAGCACTCCCTTCCTTTAGTTCTGAAACATTTTCATAATCCCAAAAGGAAGCCCTGCACCCAGTAAGCAGTTGTTCTCTATTCCCTCCTCTTCCCAGCCTCTGACAAATCACCAACTTTCTGTATCTATGGATTTGCCTATTTTCCATAGGTTTTATTTTTATTGTGGCAAAATATGTGACTTAAAATTTGGGGTGCACACCACACTGCAGGGTCCCTCTTCCTAAGCCTGATTTTGACTCAAGTGGTTCCTCTAGGCACCTGGGGAACCAAAGTGTGACCTGGGGAAAGATAATTAACACTTTCCCGTGGTTTTCTGCCAATAAGATATCAATAGTTATATCTATTTTGAATGTATTTTCCAGGACCGTGGCTCAGGTATACAACAAGGAAAGGTCATGAAAGGTTAAAATATAGGATACGTCAGAAAAGTGATCTGTGGTCAAGGAAATCTACTACCCTTCCCCAAAAGTGTGTTGAAATCCCATTCTGGCCCCACTACAGGGTAGAGCCACAAATACCATCCCCTGCCAACTACTCCATGGAAGACACTGTGGACATGAAGCCCTTAAGTAGACTGCAGAGTGAGGATTGCAGTTCATACAGCAGGGACTGAGTTTTGGTGAGGAAGGACGTGAGCAGGAAGGTGCCACTCAGAGCTGCTGCAGCCACTGCCCCCTCTCAGCCAGGCCAGAGTCCAGGCTGCTTGGACAGTTGGCAGAACTTGAGTCAGATGGACACTGGGAGCTTGTTGGCTTTATTCATTGACCCACCTAAGCACCAGCCCAACAGACCAGTTTTTCAGTTAAATAGTCGTAACTGCTCAGCTTCCCAGTCTGGCCAGTTGAAGGTGCAGCTTATGATTTGTGCAACTGTCATGTGGGCAGTTGGTTCGGAATGTCCTGGGTTCTGCGTCAGTTGGGAGTGGAGGAGACACTAGTCATTCAAGGGGGTCACCTTATCACAGGGAAGTCTCACCACAAGGCAGCTTTAGGGTCAAGTTCTGGGGAGATGGACACAAAATGGGATGCTCCTGGTCCCTCCGGAGGGCTGCATTTGGGGAAGGCAGTGCATTTGGGGTCAGGGATTGAAATGTCAAACCAGGAGTTGAGACAGGACTTGGGCCGCTCTTTTGGGCCAACACCTCCCCCAGGGCCTCACCTGTCTCCCTGCAGCATCCTTGGGGGAAGGAGGATTTGGGAAAGAGAGTGAGGAGGGTTCTAGGTTCTGTGTCCAGGAGTGACATAGTGATCTCAGGTGTTCAGGGATCTCTTCCCCCAGGGAATCAACTATATTCTCTGCCTTAGACTCATCAGTCCTCAGTGTGGTGACTCTGAGAAAGTCACCTAACCTCCGTAAATTTCAGTGCCTTGAACCATAAAACAGGAGTCATAGCCCCTACTCTGCCCACCCTACATCACACGAGATAGATTTTTCCATGAGCTACAAAGAGTCAGACCCCTGCCCATATGGAATAGTGAGGCTCCATCCTCCCCTGACCTGTCACCTCTCATGTTCCCTCTCTGGAGGTCACCAGTGCTACATGTCTTGCTTACTCTTCAAGAAATATAAAAATTGGCCGGGCGCGGTGGCTCACGCCTGTAATCCTAGCTCTCTGGGAGG